>JADDMT010000001.1:0-424067 GCA_021401465.1 Teratosphaeria epicoccoides | reverse complement strand
TGTAATAAGTGTGTGTGTAATAAGTGTGTGTGTAATAAGTGTGTGTGTAATAAGTGTGTGTGTAATAAGTGTGTGTGTAATAAGTGTGTGTGTAATAAGTGTGTGTGTAATAAGTGTGTGTGTAATAAGTGTGTGTGTAATATGTGTGTGTGTAATAAGTGTGTGTGTAATAAGTGTGTGTGTAATAAGTGTGTGTGTGTGTGTGTGTGTCTTCTCACGTGTGTCGAGAAAGAAAGTGCTGGTATGTCTGGGTCCAAAATGCTGCCGCGCCGTCATCAGACTCGCCTCGATCCCGCTTATCGCCTCGCACTGCACGACTTTCACCTCCTACACACCGGCACAGGCGACCTGGCAGCTTCGGTCACATCACACATGCGCGCCAAGTCTTCGCTTATCGACAAGCGACGGATCTAGCCGCCAATCAAGCTTGTCCGATTAAGCGAACATCGAAGCAATAATCAATTGCAGTCCGCTCCCGGGAAATATTAAGTAATAGCCAATGCTGGCATTCACCACCTTCTCATTCCCATTTCCACTGGCAACACGTCCCATTCCCACTCGACTCCTGTCCTGCGTCTCTGCACCACTCGCACCACGACTGTCTCGCCCCCCCAATCCACTCCTCCTTGCTCCTCCCCGACCATTCCCGCACATCCACCCATCCATGTCCCAACCAGACGCCAAGAGAGTCAAGACGTCGTCTCCCGCCACCATCGGCACTCACAACGGCCACTTCCACGCCGACGAGGCCCTCGCCGTCTATCTACTCCGCCTTCTCCCCGACTACTGCAATGCCACCCTCATCCGCACTCGCGATGCCGATACACTGAACGGCTGCACAATCGTCGTTGACGTCGCAGGAGTGCATGACCACGGCGTATTGCGCTACGACCATCACCAGCGCGAGTTCACTGCCACCTTCCCAGGCAAAGACACCAAGTTGAGCAGTGCTGGTCTCGTGTGGATGCACTACGGCAAGGACATCATTCACCAAGCCACTGGATTGGATGTGACGAGCGAAGACAACGAGCTGCTCTACCAGAAGTTGTATGAGGATTTCGTTGAAGCTTTCGACGCCAATGACAACGGGCTCTCCGTGTATGACCCATCAGCCCTGAGGAAGGCAGGCATCGAGAAGAAGTTCAACGACAAGGGTTACTCCCTTGCGTCCGTAGTCAACAGATACAACTACGCTCCGTCCGCCCGTGAAGGTGCAGAAGGTCCGACCGCCAATGGCACGACCACATCAGGTGCCCCTCAGCCCAACGGCGGCAAGAGCCAGGACGAAGAAGATGCTCGCTTCCTCCGTGCCAGCGCGTTCGTAGGCGAACAATTCAGCCTCGAGCTCAACGATAAGGCTGCTTCTTGGCTCCCTGCACGTGCGATTGTCAGACAAGCGTTCAGCGGGCGCTCCACGTACGACTCTCAGGGCCGCATCATCGTCATCCCGTACAAGCCCGAAGGCGTGCTGTGGTCCGATCATCTCTACGCTCTCGAGGAGGAGACAGGCAGCAAGGGCCAGGTGCTGTACGCACTCTTCGCCGAAAATGGAGAAGCAAACAGCAAATGGCGCATTCGTGCCGTTTCTCTCGAGCCCGGCAGCTTCGAGAACAGAAAAGGTCTCCCAGAGGCCTGGCGCGGTGTCCGGGACGATGAGCTGAGCAAGGTTTCCGGCATTGCAGGGTGCGTCTTCGTGCACGCGAGCGGTTTCATCGGTGGCAACCAGACTTTCGAGGGCGCGCTGGAGATGGCCAAGAAGGCCGTTGAGCTCTGAGGGCGTGATCGGGGTGCGAAGGATGGCGGACGCTCACAATCGCCATGAGCGTAGTGACGAACCAGCCTGAGAGTCGTGCTGGACCTCTCAGGTCTCGGATTGAACGCATTTGCCTTCGATCTATGCCTACGGCTCGCATCGTGGAGCTTCCATAAGTCATCGATGCGATGATAATCAGCAGGTACGATACGCTGCGCAGAGCACGCCGGAAGCAGTGCCTGACTGATGCGACGCTGGCGGGATTGAGAAAATCGAGTTGAGACAATATGGAAGAAAATAACACCCGTAAAAGTCACCTGACCTCTAGTTTCCCACTACCCCACCCTCCATCATGAAAACATCGAAGACAAAGTCCCGCTGGCGCCCCCAAGCCATGCCTGCGCATCTCATTCCTCACCACTGCACTCTGCCCCCAACGGATCCTGGCTGAGCCATGCCCCAGGTCCTGCTGGATGGCTGCTCGCTCTTTTCGTTCACCCACTGATAGGCTGCCAGCGCTGCTGTTGACTGCTAATGATGTCCGCGGCGGCGGGCGCTGGAGTTCCAATCAGTCTGCACGGCTGGTAGGAAGCGTAGGTCCTTGTTGCGAAGTCTGGAATTTGACTTGACCGGGTCCGTCTTGGCTGCATCCTGTCAATGCGGATTTGAGTCTGATTTGACCGATTAACTTGCAGGCGTGGAAAGTCACTGATCTAAGCGCTCTGCAAGGCACAGTCTCACGAGAACTATTGCATGAGCTCGAAGCAGACGAGTGTGTGGCTAAGTCTGTGCTGACGACTCCCTAGATACATCACTTAGATGCCTCAGGAAAGTGGGGAATCGATCTCATTGGCTGCTGCAGCTGCAATGCACTGCCTCCTCATATGGTCATAAGTCGGTCGCACTTTTTGATCCGGTCTCCTGTTTCTTCTCATTTGATTTCTTTTCTTTTCAAATCAAAGCACTGGAGTAGAGGACTGAGAATCTCCTTGGTCTTACATTTCGTCAGCATCTCAGTCAATCCGACTGCGGAGCAGCTGGAAGGCTGTACCATGTCCTGTCGAAGCGAACTCGATCAAGGTCTCTGATATGGCCGACAATGCGATTGACGACGACCTTGAGCAGGAGTCGCATGATAGTGACTCCAGACTCCTAACGAAGAAGCTCAAGTCCCATGGTCTAACCTCACGCGATGAAGCAACAGCGGCTGCACATTCCAGCGTCTCTCAAGCGCGGCCGATAAAGCAATGGCCGAAAGCCTTCACGCCCGTTCCAAGGATTCTGCAGAGTCATCCTGGTGTCGAACAGCCTGAAAGAGATCGACAGCCTGCAGTATCAGTATACCAAGATGATGGTCAGGAGAAATATCGGCATGCAGATCTCGAAAGACACATTGCCGTCACCCGCAACCGAGCGGCGGATGCAATTGATCCGACAATCGGTATTGACATCAAAACTGATCGATACATCTGCCTCTATCCAGAATCCGCAGGATCATGTTCAAAGACTGGCGAACCAATCCCCGGTCCCGACTTTGCACGGCGTGTCGATCTAGAAAGGCACATCGCCGTTACACACAACCGATCGGGCCTGCAGCTGTTCGATTGTCCTCATCCGGGCTGCCATCGAATCGGGCGCGAAGGGTTTACGCGGAAGGATAAGGTGGTTGATCACTTGCGTGACGTCCATAAACAGCCTGCAAAGACGTTTGCAAGAGACTTTGGAATCCAAAAACGTGATCACTCTGCTCCAAGGCACAATGACCGACCAGCGAGACTATTGCCGTCGATTGAACCTGACTTTATGCTACCATCTGACTACAGCCATCCGGTTCCGGAATCAACTGCAGCCAAGTCCACGGGCGAAAGCTTGACGCGCCACGAGGGTTGTCCTAGCATAGGGTCTGTGGATTCCCTACGACACGACTGTTCGAATGCAGAGTTTCCGCCTGGAGATGTTTCATATAACAAAGCCTTTGCCAAAGCCGCTGCGGGTGAGGGCGTTCTCGGCAAAGAAGATCTGCCGTGGAACGCAATTGAGAGGATGCCGAGACTGCAATCCTCAAGCCAGTCCGTGCACGACTCCGAACTACAGATGCTGCTGCAAGGCGACAGATACTATGCCGAGTTGGAAACCTTGGAAGTCGAGGTCGCAAAGAGGTGCAAGCTGGACACAATCCTCGCATGCAATGACGGAACGCTTGATGAAACCGCTAGGGGAGAAGTCACTGTGTCCATCACCAAGCTGCTCAAAAGGTCCGGGAATAACACGTGGTTGCACTGCATGGACTTGCTTGACGGAGTGCTCGATGCTATCGCGTTGCTAAAAGCGGCTGGCATGTGTGCAGATGCTGTGGACTTCTTCGTGGATGAAGCAGTCCGTCCTGGTGTGATCAACACCGCGGAGCTCCCTGTGGATCTTTTGCGTATCGTCCGGACTCATCTGGTCATGATAGTGGATGCAGTAGAGGCACAGCAGAGGACGGAAGGGGTTTCCAGTCATCTTAATCGCGTCCCTCGCCCTATCTCCCGTTGGCTCAACCTAGGGATTCAGATGGCCACCGATGATCTCGACCCTAAGGTAGCGCTTGCGCTCTGCTGCGTTCTGTTCGCTCTGATAACTGTTTCATATACCGGGAGCCACTGCTCGGCGACTCTTGGCACTATGCCTGTGCACTCCTTCTACATCAAATTGCCGGGCCAAAACACTGGCACTTCACCAAATATCTGTTTCCGCCAGCAACGACTTGCCTGCCTTGATAGCTTTGTCGGGGGCCCAGTGTGGGTTTTTTCAGTATTCCACAGCCGGCCAGTTGGAGTGGACAGGATGCTCGCCATCTCAATGCACCAATTCGCCCGCATTTGGGGTCCGCTGTATTCAATACCGCACTCCAAGGCCGAAGGCACTCTCCTGGCCCTCAGGACAGATGATGGTGTGATCCATAGAGTGCCCCAAGATGAGCCTGGTGTGAGCTTGGCTGAGAATGAAACGCTCATGCATTGGGCTGAAACAGGACCCGACATTCGACGATTGAGGGCCGGGAACGGCAGTATCGAAGAGCGCATCTCCTGGAACCAGAGCATCGAACTCATACCATTTCCTGAAAATTCACGTCTGCTCATCGGTCAACCGACAGAGGTCCTGAATCGTCGACAAGCCGCGTCAGACAACGTCGCCCTCGGAAGGGATGTTCATTTATTGTCTGGACGATCGAACAACAATCACGGGCAGACCACGTTCCATACAGCTCGAGCTCAGGCTGCTGATGCAGGTGCCCTCTCCACTACCGCACATGCATTGCCCGTTGCAGCCACAAATACTGGCACGAATTACACCTCCCCGACAGTAGATCATACAGAATCTGTAGTATCGGCGCCTGCTGGACTCCACCACCGATCAGAATGTAGCGTCGACCTGGACGACTTTCGTGAAATGTATCACTTCAGGATGCGAGCTGTAGGCACGCACAAGGCATTCTTTGCGCCAGATGAGTACCAGGTGAACTTCACTGCAGGTCAGTACGTGAGTGCAGGAATATCTCAAGTTCGCAAAAGGCGCCCGGCGACTAAACGCAAGACTATCCTGCTTTCGCTCTTCACGAGAAGAGCGGCGGGAGTGAGATCAATGCTCGATTTGAAAGTCGGCATTGAGTACAGTCTGTGCACCGGGAATGCAAGACAAGTCAGCCTGTGGGAAGCGCTAAAGATAGCGTTTCCCACTCACCTAGACACTCTTAGGAAGGCTTACGCAGACGAAGATGGGGAGATACTATCCAGCTACCTAGTCGAAATGGAGAAGACGGGCCAGGAACACGACGGCGGCCTTGCACTATTCTGGCCATACTCTCGAGGCCTTCTGGAGACTCTGCATCTCACGGACAAATTGCCCGCTTGGACGTCGTTGCTAAAAGACACCCATGTCTCTGCGTGCTTCGCAGTGGCCTCTGGCCGATGCCTAGCATATTCAGCTCCGGAGCAAGCCAAGGGCTGCAACAAAATCTGCAACCCGTGCTCCAAGATCGGTGGCATCAGTCGCATCTCGACACAGGCTTCTGCAATGCGTCAAGCGCCTGTGCTTGAAACCGTCTTTGATCTCTCACGGTCGTCTCCTGCTTTGCCATTGTCCGCTTCCGCAAGAATCGAGATCGATCAAGGGACGCTGGAAGTACAGAGCATGGTTGCTTTACGGCAATTGTTGTTCTTTCGCCCGGCAGGGTTTCTGGATAGGATGAGAGCGTTGCGGACTTGTTGCTTGGATGGCCATAGGCGCTGCATTCATGGAGTTGTGTCTGACGATCCGCATCCGTCGAAATTTGCAGTCGCTGCTTACGTGGTTGATTGTCAGGGCAAAGGGATTCCTGAGACAATGTGAGACTCACCAGTAAAATCCAGGAATTGACATCATGCGATGATTTGGTTGATTACTCTCGAATGACTGAACGATGTGGATGATTGTACTCTCTGACGCCATCGCCAGCGAGACGGGATGTTCGGCGTCGCTTGCCTGCTTGGCGGCCGGAAGTCCCAATCGACGAGTCAGCATTGCGTGGTCGGTTGGTGGTATCAACAGCGTGATGTACTTGAGCAGCCTAAAGGCGTTGGCAGCCAGCTTGATCACGCAGGTTGACGAGAGAGGCGTGTGACAGGCTTCTCACAGAGCCAGTCAAGCTACCGTTGACATGATTGGCACACGTCCACAGAAGCATTGCTTTCTCAGCTTTCAATGCTCCGCATCACTCAGTCTTGACCTGTCGGGCACCATCACGCTGAAAGCGGCGGAAATGATGGCAAATTCGCCTCTTGCTACATCTAACGATCCTGGGCAGCCCAAGGGTGCCGTCTCTGCTTGTGTTGCAGATTGGGAAAGCGCGTTCTACTCAGCATGACCATGTAGGTACGGGCGTCTTGATGGTGACACGCACATTAGAGAAGCGTGTCGTGGTTGATGCGTCGACCTTTCCGCTAGCTTTGACAGGTCGGGAATGCCATGACGGCGTCAGATCGCTGCGAGCGAAGCCAACTCCGCTGATGACACACATCACCGGCACCACCATCTGGTTCCACCATCCCCTACATCCTCAGTCATGGATCATTGGCTATCGCCCAGTGAACGTGACAGAGCGAAGGCGTCCACGCGGAAGCATGATGATACAGCGCGACAAGGGGGTTCCAGAGACCCATAGAGCAATCCTGCCTCACAGTGTATTCAGCTCAACACCAAAGTCTCTGCAAAACGCCTTTTTTGGGTCAACCTTCCCATCTACGCTTACCGGTCTGCCACCATGACTAACGCTAGCCAGCACGCTCATCCTCGCGGCCGCCAGCTTGGTCGTATCGAAGCTCAAGCTCTGCATCTCCAGCAGCCTCCTATACCGACGGATTTCCGCCGACCAGTATTCGATCTCCGCGTCGCTGATGCTGGAGAGCAGCATGCTGAACATGAAGCCTCCGGCAATGGCAAAGTTCATGCGGCTCATTGGTGACCACCAGAAGGAGCGGAATCGTGTTATGGGCAGGGTCTCGAGGAGTCTGGAAATGGCGCTGATAGTCTGCTTGGCTCGTAGGCGCAGACGGTCGCAGACGTTGTGTGGTGAATGTACACAACGGAGGAGGGCTTTGTATAGCGCGAGCTCGGCTGTGTAATATGCCATAAATAGAGTACCTGTTGCACGATTAGCTGGAGCTCTACGTGGGATGACGGTTGGTGCGTCTGTACCAGTCGGGTCAAGTAGTATATCATTGCGCGAGGTAAAACGGGCCATATGTTCATTGTAGAAATTAGCAAGCTGACGCTCAAAATAGTTGGCCAAGTCGACGAGCTCATCAAATGCCAGCGCTGCCAAGTCAGATACAGCCTTCAGAGTGTAGAAGGTTGACTGGATCAGGGACAGGATTTGCGTCAAAGCAGCCATTGCAACAAACATCCTGCTCGAAGTCAACGGCAGAGCATCGCCAGCCACAGTGCTTTGTGGTATATCGTCCAGCGTCAGTAGCGGGACGTTGCAGTCTCCATCATGGATGTAAGTCGGCCTCCCAAGTCCAAGTGCGGACCACTTGTCTGCGATATACAGTGCCCACCACAGACGTTTTCTTCGACTGCAGTCAGATGCCGAGAGGTCCCATTTCGATGGGTCGACGTTTAGACCCGCGTCATGGCACATGCCGACCAGAAGACCGATCTCAGAGTACAGCCCTGGTGTTGTCGGCGGCCGATGTGTCGGTGTGTGTCTCTGCAGAAAGAGTAGAGCCGCTTCGATCGTCTCCAATCTTGGCGAGCGCGCCTCGATGGGCAGTGCTTGGAAGACGAAGACGTTCATATCGAACGGCAGATCTCGCGCCGCGTGACAGAACGGCTTCGCCAAGCTGTACATGGTGGCAAGCAATGGCGTGTCGATCTTGTTGCCCTTTGTGAATCGGATCGGATCTAGCAGCGGATACGATGTGTGTATCACGTCGAAATAAGTTGCCAGCAAGTCGTGGTGCCACGGAAAGGCAGACTCCAACAGACTGCTTGACGGGTAGTGGGGCGGCCTGGCATCGAGGTGGTCCTCCGGGACTAATGTGAAATGTGACGGTACAGCACCATCACTTCGCACCCTCAAGCATGCCCAGTCGCCGCTTTTGTAGTAATTCGACTTGTTGAAATGGCAGTGTCGAAGCACGAACGGGTCCTGGTCGCCCGATAGACCGACGTACTGGCTGATCCACTCCCGGCTCGATGGCTCGAGAGGTTGTACTCCCACGTTGCTGGGGATCGGTTGACGATCAAGGCCAGGCGTCGCGACACTCTCCGTCTCGCTAGGCGTTGGCAATAGCTGTAGATTTGTCGGACGACGTCTTCGTGGCGTTGGTCCTTGATCATATCGACAGGATGTATGCTGCATGCGGCACAGCGAGCACGCCTCATCTCCCGGGCCCCTGATGCAACAGACCTTCCTGCGTCTGCAAGCATCACAGGGTCTCTCTTTGCGCGACTTGTACTTCCGGCCCTGGCTGGTCGGCGTCTCCATCGTCTAGCCCGCTGACAGTGCGAACGGGCGACCACGAGGCGTCCGCGCCGGGATGAGAAAGCCCATCGTCGCCGGGCAAGATGACAAAGTCAAGTCTCGGTTTGCCGCAACTGCAATACTCTACCAAGGCACCCACGCTACCCACGTTGTGCTGATGGCGAGCGGATGATTATCTCTGCGGCCTTTGCCTATCTACACGGGTTCAGCAGATAGCAAGATAAGCGCGTGATGATGCCATTGGGTGGTGCTGAAGATGCCACCCCATGGCGGTTCCTGCCGTTGGTGTCTTCTACTCGTCGCCATATTCATCACGGACAACACCTCGCATGTTGACACACGCATTTCCGTTGCCGTTGCTGCCTCGGTCGATCTTGGAGCTCCAGTCCCATGGGGTCCAAGAGCGATGAGACAGAAGGAAGAACAGCATGAACACGAACAACGTGAACAAGAATGTCGATCAGCTTTGAGATTGTAGGTACGAAGATGTCATCTCCGACATGAATGCGATCAAACAGGCTTCCGCTGGCGTCATCACCTTTGTCTCCTCTGATGCGAGATCGTCAGCGGTGCCAGAATCTAGCGGCAAAAGCAGTACCACGAGTCCACATCATAGACCATGGCAGGCTCTCCATCCGATCCTGTCCGCCGAGATGGCATCCCTGTGATCGTAGAAAGGTCGCAATGAACTTCATGTCGCAATACATCCATGTCGCAATAGACGAAAAAGCACCAGATCAGTGATGGACACAATTTCTACATTATTCGAGACTGCCATGGCCTTCATCACGACAGACGAGCCTAGGCCTGGGCTTCATCCCATACCTGGAACGAAACCCATCCACATCGAGGCGCTGATCCTGCCTCCGGTCATCTACTACATCGCACTGCTGTTCTTACCACCACCTCCTCCTCAAGCCGTTAATACCTGGGGAGTCGCATTCTTGCGCAATGGCTTGGCAATCTTGGCTGGTGTCCTCTTCTTCCGGATGCCACTTGCGTATTACATCCCGCAGAGCATCGGCCTTAACTACCAACTGTCGCTTGTTGGCTTGTATGGAGGATGCCGGGTGATCGATGCCTTCTTCATCAGCCCAATACTCTTCAACCACCTCCCACGACGTGTCCGATTTGAGCATCGTCCCAGAGTTGAGACGCCTGGGCCTGCTCCAGATGTAGATGTCAAGGTTGCCAACACGAGCAAGGAACGCATCGAACAAAACAGCAGTACATCGACAGATTCGTACTGGGATCGGCTACCGACGCTGCCAGTTGATAGCTACTTCCCAGCTAGCGCCGCAGCTGCAAGTAATGCCGCAGAAACGGCCAAGGATGCGTTTTCCAGAACCATCACTGGTCCTTCTAAGCAAGCAGTCTACCAGTTTGAAACGCCGGAAGATGGCTGGCCTCACACATTCACGGACCGAGCAA
This sequence comes from Teratosphaeria epicoccoides, assembly GCA_021401465.1. Taxonomy (NCBI): domain Eukaryota; kingdom Fungi; phylum Ascomycota; class Dothideomycetes; order Mycosphaerellales; family Teratosphaeriaceae; genus Teratosphaeria; species Teratosphaeria epicoccoides. The sequence continues at coordinate 413,877 of JADDMT010000001.1, read as the reverse complement.
GCTGGGCGCTGGAGCTGGAGATGTCTATGCGAGGCATGGGATTCACCTGGACGACAGCTGACGTTCGCCACACGAGGAAGACATGGCTGCCAACGGTCCAGAACCGCCTGCATAGTATCTTCGTTCATGTGCTCCCCGTGATGCTCGTGTGCTTGCTCATAATCCGTCATACTTACGACAATTACCTGGCACCACATGGTGACTCGCCGCCATTCCATGGGCCTTCGAGATTCGACACGCGGCTCAGCTTGGGCATGCAGCTCTTGTTGACCGCGGCGCTCGGTGCGTTTCTCATGGTGGCTTTCTCCTTAGCTCACAGCATGTTCGCCATTGTATGCTCATCACTAGCACCTTCGCCCTTCGCCTTCTTTCCGCCACTGTACACCACCCCGATCTGGGAGATCACATCAGTACGCAAGTTCTGGAGCTATGGCTGGCATCGACTCTTTGCTCGGCTTTTCCTCGTTTATGGAGTCTGGCCTGGTGAATGGGTTGAGCGAAAGCTCACAGGCAAGCGGCCTGATCAGCCTGCAGATCTGGGAAAAGTGATTGGAGGGTTCCTCAGCAGTGCTTTCGTGCACTCATTCTCGGTCAGGAGTGTGCTCGCTGGTGACTGGGTGCGGGCCAGAGGCGAAGGCATTTTCTTCGTTTCCAACGGCCTAGCCGTAGTCTTGGAAGAATGCGTGATACGTGCTGTACAAGCAAGGCGCAAGAAAGCTGGTGTGCCTCTGGCGATGCGGTGTGATGCTTGGCTCGGCAGAGTGTGGTGGATCTCTGTGCTCCTCTTTTCTGGAAGAAATTTCGCTCGTGGATGGGTCAACGCCGGTCTCGTTCGCGAGATGGCAGGCAGATAGGCCTGGCAGAACCTCAAAGGCAGCTTATGGATTAACCTTGAACAGCGCCTTTCTGCGAGAATCGAGTGCAACTCGGGCATCGACGCCGAGCTTGTCCCGTCCACCTTTTGCCTTATCTTTGATACATGAAGCCGCTCATGGCCTGGTCGCTGGGCATTGGAATCGGTTGGAGCAAAGAATCGCAGGGCCACGCCGAGAACAGATCAGCCGACGCCGAATCGCAAAAGCATCGCTGGGCGAACGTGCCATCTTGCATGTGCCGGATTGAGGGCAAGCCATCCCAGAACAACGTCCACCAAACAGTGCATCATGACCAGGAGGCCCCGGAGCGCAGTTGTGAGACCGAGTAAATGCGCGGGTTTCAAATGGATGGCTCCCCTCAAGCCACGACCTTGATTCAGCGATCCTCGATGCGTCTGAGACATGGATTTCCTCGCATTCCACGACAGACGCGCCTCCCGCGCCCATGTATATAGCTCCTCGACGAGCCCTCTATCCGCTGCACGACACGAGATTATCCTGTGCTTCCACAGCAGAGCAGTAAACACGAGACGAAGAAGATATGATGTGACCGTGAGCTTTTCCAAGACAGCAAGCCCTGGGACCCTCTCCTCGGCCACGGACAGACACCACGTAACGCTTCATGACGCGGAAGTTGAAGCTGGTAATACAGCGACACTCTAGACATTGTACGACTCTCGCTCTCCACGAAACACCTCTTCCACCACCATCGCATGTCTTTTTCCGACTGACTCGCAAGCCAGCATAGCGTCTCCTGCAAACTTGAGCAACACCTCTCCGCAACAGCACCTTGAGCAACTTCTCGATCCGGCATGTGCAAATACTCCTTCTCCTTCTACCACTGCGGCCACGACTACATGATCTGGGACGACAGCATCGAGTACTGCGCCCACCGCTCCGTCTCTGCTCACTCGGTGAGTGTTCGTCCCATCGACGTGCGGATGTGGGAATCTCATCATCGACTGACAGGTTCGCAGATCGACATCTGGACCATCGACATGTGCAACTCCAAAGTCGTGACCTGTCTAGGCATCACCAACTACGTCTGTCACGAATGTAGCGAAGACCACACGCTCGAATTCGAATTGGACGAGTAGAAGCCAGTTGCACCTTTGTATCAATCCAGCGTTGTAGCCAAGCGTGTCTGCTTGTTCCGAGAAGCGACGTATGTTTCCCTCTGAATTACTGATTGTATGTGTCTAGAAGCTGTGTACCCAAGCGATGCTGTTGTCGATCGTCTCTCCAAAAACCACCCAATATACACATCTGCAGCTATCTTGCCCTTTCCTACGAGTCAAACGCCATTGCTATGCCGTATGGGTATATGAGTATGCCGTTCTTCGCCAAAATCGAATGAGTCCAGCCCGTCCAGATATGCTTGAGACATAGGAAATTTCCGTCACAGCCTGATCCTCTACACCCAGGTACGTTCCTCACTCCGCCCCTCCATCCAAACCACCAAACGCAGTTCCGTCAGCGACCCGCCACTTGGCCAGAAGGTCTCCCTAAACCTTCCCATTTAGCTCAGTGATGCCGCTTGTCTGCTTCCTTCTTCTCGCCGCAGGGTTGGCGATCGCCATACTACCTCTCGATCCGGCGCTCGGTGGCGCATGGGTTGGGGTTAAATCTCTTTCATCACCAATGTCCACGCGAACTACAGAACTACTCGGCGAAGAGTTCAGATTCTGGTCAACAGTGCTGAGCCGCCGTCTACCTGACGCTGAGGGCGGAGCAAGACTCAACCTGCTGCCTTGACGTGGCAAGTTGGCGGCGGCAAGTGACGCCCGTGAGTGCCCTGAGAGTCTGCTAGAGCTTCTGGAGCCCGGGAGCAGTCCTGATGCGGCACTGCCGCTGCTCCATTGCGGGTGTGAAACAGCGCTCGCAAGGCTACTCGAGCTGTTGCCACGACTCACAGGCCTGTATGGTGAGCTAGCCGGCACCCCAGCCCTTGCAGATCGTGCCTCTAAATCTAAGCCGAGCTCGAAATAACTTCCACGCCGATCGCCGTTGACAGGTGTAGGCGGCATACTGCTGCCACCAGAAGGGATTATCACCGGCGGCGTCGACAAACTACTTGAGGTCCTCCTAAGACCTGCGTATTGCCTCGGGGCCGGCTGCGTCACGCGCTGGCTGCTCTTGATAACATCCTTTGCCATCTCCTTGACTAATATGGCAGGGTCACTTTCTGCCAGATCTTCGATGGACTCTTGTAAGCCGTAGGTGCGCAGCAGTGTCCCTTGTTCTTCAGAAGCGTCGCAGATGCTGCGAATGACGCGCAGCAGATTGAGGCGGACAAGAGGCTTCTTCGCATGCAATTTCATAGCGGTACGCTCAAAAAGGCTCCGATGCGCCAAGCTCGCTGCCACCGCGGGTGTAAGCCTCAGAATCTTGACCAGAGGATCCAAGAAGTTCTCGAATGTATCTCCCTTACTCTCGTTGAAGCACTGCACGATCGCATCTTTGAACGCTGGTGTGGCAAGGAGATGCTCTTCCACCTTGCTGGTCTCTTCCTGCAGCCAGACGAAGATCGCATCAAGCGCAGTGACAGCCCAGTACTGGTCCGCGAGCAAGCTGACGTAGAAAGCCAAGCCTTTATTCTGCCAGAGCACCTTTCGGCCTACCTTTCCGGAATGTGCCATATCGCACAGAATTGGTAGCGCGAACTCTTTCAGCGGCCGCTCGGTCTGCACGATGCACTGGAGCAGCGGTATGAGACCGGAGAGCGCCGCATCTTCTTGACGCGCTTTGCTCAGACGGCAGAGATTGAACATCGTGTTCAGGACCTGATTACTGATCTCTCGAGAATGCGGCACATCCATATTGGCGCTGAGCAGGTCAGTAAGGACCTCGATGGCATTGCTATTCTGCAGCGCATCCAAGGTCGTAGCCAGCATGCTTAAATTCTTGATGAACTTCAGCATCGTGACCTGATGAGCCGGACTCATGCGTCGTAGGTCTTTCAGCACGCGTTTCAGCACCATACGGTCTGCAACAGTCTCCTTGACGTGATTCTCGGCTTGGCTGAAAAGTAGGAAAATGTTGACGATGCGGCCTTCGATGATCTCGTCATCGGGACTTTCCTTGTCGAGGACGCGGTTGAGCACCAATGACAGTGGATAGAGAACGGAGCTTCTGCTAAAAATGCGGCAGAAATCGTTCTTCGGCGTCGGGCCTTGCAACTCGAACACGCTCCACACGCCGTTGACACCAACCAGTACCAGTTCTTGCCCTATTGCGGTGTCGTAATCCTCCTCTAGGAATTCAACAAGCACATTGAGACCGCCACAAGAAACAAACATTTGCAGCGTCAATGTGCTGGTCTGATACATCATCCGCACAAACGCGGCGGCTTCAATCCTGATGTCGGCGCTGTACTTCTTCTGAGCAAATTTGCAGATGATCGGTATGCCGCCGACGAAACACATGTTTTCTTGAACTTCGACATTGTCGTAGATGACAGTATTGACGATCCTCAAGAGCCTCAGAATGGTCGCGGATCTCGTGCATGTCTCCAGAATCTCCAAGATCGGCAGCATGCCATGGCTGAGAACGATTACGTTTTTCACGTCAAACGACTCTGACAGTGTCAGAAATAGCTCTTCAGCAATGTTGGCTAGTGCTTCTTCGGTCTGGCTGAGCTTCAGATCTGACACCAGACCCTCGACGTGAGTGACGAGTCGTGCGAACTTGTCGCGGGCAACGTTCGACTCCAGGTCGACTGCATCGAGCTCCTCCTCCAGGGCTGCGAACGGATCGTCATCTTCGTCATCATCATCTTGCTCCCACGTCATAGAAACGCTCAGCTTCAACGTCCCGTGCTCTGAGCTTGTAGACTCACTGCCAAGAGAAGCTGACTGAGGCGACCGCTGTTTGGCATTGTGCAGGTTCATCATCGGCGCATCATCATCGCTGTGGAACAATACATCCGCGAAATCATCGTCCTCGTCCTCGGCATACTTCTGGATCTCGAGCGAGCTTCTCGTTCGACGCATGGCGGCAGCGTCATGCACCAAACTCTTCGGCGTGTGATTTCTACGCCGTGTGCTTCCGCTGAGCTTCGCTGACATGTTACGAAGATGTTTAGGGTCGAAAGGCCGATTTGGGGAAAAGCCGGCAAGCTTCCGCTGAAATGCTACCTCGTCTTCAGGCACTAGATCGGAGTAGTCTTCTTCCTCGTCTTCTATGTATGGGTCCCTGTTGGGCACCGACGAAGGGCTTGGCTTCTTTACCAGCTTCTGTGGTGCGAGCTGCGGCTGCTGCTGTTTCACAGGTGGCGCGGGCTTCTGTGCGGGTCGCAGAATCTGTGTCCGCGGCTGTGAGTCTCTACTTGGCCTCCTGCTTTGGTCAAACGATGCGTCGCGCGGCGTCAAGGTAGTCGGCGGCTTGTGCCTGAAGTCGTTATCAGACGCCCGTGATGGGTAGAACGAGCGGACAGTCTCAATAGCATCACCTTTAGCTAGCTCGAGGGGCGACTTCACTGTCAAATCTCCTTCAAAGTGCTCGTCCCACTCTTCCACCTTCCCGTCCGTCTCTGGCATGCTGTCGACACTAGCGAACTGCTTTAGCTTTTCAGATGTGAACAGGCTCAGCTCATCGTGAGGCTTGAGATGCTCAGGGAGGCTCAGAGCGCCGATACCTGCTGTGACTTGCTCGAAGTCATCGTCCCAGACATCGCTCTTGTCCTCTTCCTCAGGCGAGGCGAAGTGCTTGGCCACCTGACTTTTCCTTCGTCCAGCCGGCATGCCGGACCGCGACGCGTTGGATGGTGGCGTTTCATATTTGGGCTTTGGGACTTTTGTGTTGCCACGAGATATTGTTCGCTTACTGGATACCCTGCGGCTGGCCTTCGGATTACCGTCTCGCTCCTTCGGGCTTGACCGCAGCCATGAATTCCAGTTTTGAATCTCTTTGATTGCTTCATCTGGGTCCTTATTTCGCTTGGGTCCACCCTTTCCGGCCTTGATCCATGGATGATTTAGTAGCTTCTTGGCCGACACTCGAAGATTGGGGTCCTTTTGGAAGCACTCTTTCAAGAAGCTGCGCACCAGTGGACTGCAGCCCTCTGGGAGCGGTGGATGGTCGTCGTTGACAATGCGAAACAACGCTGGCATTGGTGCAAGCTTGTGATACGGCGGCTTGCCGTCGATGAGCTCGATCACAGTACACCCCAGACTCCAGATATCGCTGGCTGTCGATGCACCCGACAACTCGATGACCTCAGGGGCCATCCAGTATGGTGTCCCCACCACGCTGCCGTCGGACAAATTTTGCTGCTTGGTAGCCACGCCGAAATCTGCCAGCTTCACGAGTCCTTCCTTTGTAGTTAGGATGTTCGCACCTTTGATATCGCGATGTATGACACCCTGCTCGTGCAGGAACAGTAAGCCCTGCAACACTTGCGCCGTATACAGGCTGACCAGATTCTCCGGGAACTTGCCAAAGTTCTTGCAAATAGTATGCAGGCTTCCATTCTCGCAGTATTCCAATATGATGTACAGACTGTCCGTGCTCTTGACAAAGTTGTGGTATTTGACGATGTTCGGGTGTTCCAGATTCTTCAGCAGGTCAATCTCTTGCATGATGACGTTGAGCTCGTTCTTCTGGAGGTTAGCCAGGCTAATCTGCTTGATTGCCACGGTCTCGCCGGTGCTCCAGTTGAGCGCGCGGTAGACGGCACCAGAAGCTCCTTTGCCCAGGCAGTCACCGAGTTGCTGCGACGAGTCAGCTTCCTTCGTGGCAACTCATTGACGCACCCCACGCGGAACGTGACGATAGGTGAGAGCGGCAAGTGAAGTGAGCACAAGTGTTTCAAAACAACCATGTCTCAGCAACCAGAGCTCAGCTTCAACTTCGCCCTCTCGAGCATCCACGTCGTCACCGAGTTATGGTGATACTCACATAGTCCTTCAAGCCATCCACCTCTTTCGCGTTTCTCTGCGCCGTTCCATCCTTGCTGGACACTTTCTCCCTGGTGAAGACACTTGACGAAGTCTGCCGCCTGCTCGACCTACTGGCAGGCTTGACATCGCCCTTGTTCTCCTTGTCTGAACAACCTCTGACCTTCGTTGCGCGCTGCGAACTCGCAATTGTGCTCTGTTGCATCCGTGGCGTGCTGTTGCGGGCGGACGACCCCGAAGGCACAGATAACCGCCGGATCGCAGCGGTGGATCCAGGCCGTCTGGTTGTCGTCGGGGTCCTCGTCGCCGGCTTCGGCACTGGCCCAGGCGCCGAAGCGGGAGGGGAAGATGGGAGCGGCGGAGGCATTGATGAGGACGGCCGACTGTCCGGGCACAGAGGGTGGGAGGCGGACGGGGTCGCCCAGGCGGCAGCAGAGACACTCGATCTCCCAGTGACAGTCTCATATCAGGCGTGCCATCGTCTGCGAATGCGAAATGAGAAGCTCACACACCGGGCCTCCTCATCGTCCTCGGCAAGCACAACACCGGGCACGGCAGCGCCTGCAGCAACGCCCGAGCGGATTGAGTTTTGTTTCTGCGCACGTGCGGAGATGGTCGCGTGCGAGCGCTGGCAACAGAGATGCTGATGCGGCAGGCGATCTCATCTCATCAGCCAGCGCGTCGCAGAGAGCACAGGCACTTCTTGATAACATGGATGGCCTGCTTAGCATCGCGTCTCCCGCGTAATGTGGAGCAAGCGGCATTATTCATGCAGCATTCACGTTTTCTGGGCCGGGCAAGCGCGACCCCGTCAAGCCATGCGTGCCTTCCAGAATAGGCCGACACAGTCTCCAGACGACGTCTCGGCGAGCCAGCAGTCTATCGATAGAAGAAGAAAGCCTCTCGAGCCTCTCCTCTTGCACCCCACGCGTCCGCACATGGAACCCGGTCGGTCCTTGCCGCGGCGTCACTGCCAGGCACGTGCTCCCACAGAGGTCTCAAACAGGCAGGAACCAAATCTCCCACGCTGACAGCATGACATGTGCATGAATCATCTTCATGCACAGTCTCCCGAGTGCGCCAGCCTCTCTCTCTCTCTCCCGCATCCCGCTGCGATGCTCACTCATCCTTCCTGCCAGTTCTACTTTCGCGTCACCAGAAGCTCATCCATCGACGTCATCGTGCCGTAGCCGGCATATGAGCCACGGCAGGAGGTAAAACATCAACGATGACGGGAGCATGAGACCGGCTGCAACAACCGTAAACGCAATAGTCGACAAAGCGGCTCATCAACACCGCCGACCGCGCAGCATGGCCGAGACACATCATTTCCACGCTCAAAAGCTGTTCGGAGTGAAGGGTTATGTCGCCGTGGTCACCGGCGGAGGAACTGGCATTGGCTTGATGGCCACCCAAGCGTTGGCCGCAAATGGTGCCAAGGTTTACATCACCGGCCGGAGAGTCGAAGCTTTGCAGAACGCCGCCAAGTCGCACGACCCGTCGGGTGGCGGCGGCCAGATCATTCCTCTAGGTCCCTGCGATGTCACCAAGAAGGAAGCCTTGCAGAGAGTGGTGGAGGAGCTGTCGCAGAGGGAAAAGCACATCAATCTCCTCTTCGCCAACGCAGGTATCGCTGGTCCCAAGGCACCTCCGGAGCACGAAGACGCCCATGACCTGAAGAAGCAGCTTTGGGAGAAGGAGAGCGTCGAGGACTGGGATGATGTCTTCCGGACCGATGCCACTTCCGTGTACTTCACCACCGTCGCCTTCTTGCCGCTACTGCAAGCAGCTCTCAAGCCGAAGGGTCCGATGGATCGCTTTGGCGCCTCCGTCATCACTACCTCCTCCATGAGCGGCCAAATGCGACACGCACAGGGTCACTTCGCCTACAACGCGGCCAAAGGCGCAACGATCCACCTCACCAAGCTCATGTCAGCTGAGTTCCAGAAAGCTGGCATCCGCGTCAACTCCATCGCACCTGGCTACTTTCCATCGGAGATGACCGCCAAGCAGAGCGATCATAAGCAGAAGTCCGAGCTGCCAGCAGAGAAGGTGCAGGAGAAAGGGCACGTGCCGCTCGAGAGAGGAGGAAAGGAGGAGGAGATGGGCATGACCGTGCTTTACCTCGCGAAGAATGAGTACGTCAATGGGCAGATCATCACGGTCGATGGCGGTGTGCTTAACGTTGTTGGCTCGTGAAGCGAATACGAAGAGATCAGGCATGTGATGTAGACCAAGCGCGACGACGAGATGACAGCATCAGCGAGGCGCCAAAAGAAGCACGGTAGCACATTCACCAGATTGTCGATGAGCTTACGTGGGGTGTATCAAAGATGTGCCCATGCTTTCCTGCCAAGCAACGCATGAATAGTGGGGCGGAAGCCTCGGTGCCGCACCCGTTTCCCAGCTCGATGCTTTCTCTCGCATACCTATCTACTTCTTGGCCTGCCTGGTGGACTCGAGAATGCGAGCATGGCTTTGACGCCTGGATGGAACAGCAGACAGGTAGGCAAATCTATGAATCCAGAGCCCCGATCTCGGACGGCCCCCGGGTTGAGTCCTGCGCCGCTTGCCCGGTCGGCCAACCTGTTATGATTCTTTAAAGCCTGGGCAGGAGAGCAGATAATGATCCCGCCAATGGATGTTTGGAAACGGCGATGGAAAAGCAGACAAGCAGACCAGACATCGACCACAACCTCGATCGAAACGCGCGGTTCATCTTCCGTATTCTTGGTGTTGGCATAATACTTGTCATGCTGACATTGCGAACGCTACTACCGATACAGACTGTACAATCTTGTCTCAACATGGGCTCGGCAAGCCAAAGCGACCGACCCACCGTCACAATACCACAGGGCACATTCCGAGGCAAGCTTTTGGAAAGCACCAACCATCCAGTGCCTGTAGAGGCATGGCTAGGGATTCGCTATGCCAACCCGCCGTTGGGAGAGCTTCGATTCGCTCGACCAGTGCCTCTGCCACGCAGTACGGAAACATTGGATGCTGTCGAGTTTGGCTACAAATGTCCTGCCAAGCAGCTCATCAAGATGCCTGGCCTGCCAGAGTCAAGCGAGGATTGTTTGACCGTCAACATCTTTCGACAAGCGGGATCGACGGTCGACGGAGAAGCAAAAATGCAGGTAATGGTCTACTTCCACGGCGGAGCTTTCAATCGCGGAACAGCGGTCATGCACGATACTTCCTCGATGCTTTCTCACTCAGCCAAGCCCTTCCTTGCCATCTCCTTCAACTACCGAATCGGGGCGCTTGGGTTCTTGAACTGCAAGCTCACAGCGAAAGAAGGCGTGCTGAATCTTGGTCTGCACGACCAGCGTCTCGTACTGGAATGGGTGCAGGAGAATGCTGCAGCCTTTGGTGGAGATCCTTCAAATGTGACACTGGTGGGCTTGAGCGCGGGCGCGCACTCGATTGCTCACCACATGATGAACACCAACGAGACCAGAGAGCTTTTCCACAAAGCTGTCATTGAATCTGGCGGCCACACGTCCCGTGAAGTGCATCCCTATGACAGCAAGCTCCACGAGAAGCAATTCAATGAGTTCCTCGCGGCAGCAGGCGCCCCCCTCGATCTGCCAGAGACCGAGATCCTGCCATACCTCCGTCGGCTCCCGGAAGACGTTATAGTCAGAGCCGAAATCAAGGTGTTTGACCAGTACAACCCTTCCGCCCGCTGGGCTTGGCAACCCGTGATCGACAACGAGATCATCACCCGCCGTCCCCTTGACGCCTGGAAGTCAGGCAGATGGCACAAAATGCCACTGATGACCGGCTTCAACCACAATGAAGGCTCCATGTACGTCCCGAAGAACCTGTCCCAAGGCTCAGACTTCCGCTCCTTCTTCGCCACATTGCTCCCTCAGATCGACTCCGACGACCTAGATCGTCTGGAGCAATTGTACCCAGACCCGAATCAAGACCCAGCCTCTCCATATCTTGAGAGTAGAGATGCAAAGTACGGCCTAGGCCCACAGTTCAAACGGGTAGAAGCAGCATATGGCCACTACGCGTATGTCGCGCCCGTACGCCAAACTGCGCGTTTAGCCACAACCATCCATCCAGATCATCCGCCCATCTACCTCTACCACTGGGCCGCTAACTCCTCGATCACCAACGGCGCGAATCACGGCGATCAGATGTGGTATGAGACGATGGATCCCAAAGTGCGTGCTGCATCGCCGAGTCATGACAGGATGGCGAGGATGTTTAATGGATACGTCTGCAGCTTTATTACAGCCGGTGATCCCAACACAGCGGTCGGCAATGTTGGAGATCGTCCAGTGTGGAAGACTTTTGGTGACAAGGAGGATGGCGGTATGACTATGGTCTTTGGGTAAGGCAACGACGAGAGAGCCGGTGGTGGAAGTGTTGGTATTGAGGCGCGATGTATGGAGTATCGCTGGGCGGAGGAGGAGACGAGATATTGGTGGAGTGTTGGCGAGAAGCATGAGGACTAGCGCCCCCACGAGGTTGAGGTCGCCGCCACCAGACTCTTGCGCATCAGAGCATCTGGACCATCGGATATCTGGCGGCGCGACCTCCTTCCAGGTTGCTAAAATGCCGTCTTGATAAAGCCTTGTCCACTATTGCGCTACTCCCTGTTCTCGGTCGCGCGCTAAAGCACTGCGACCGCTTCCCGCGAGCCGCAAGCTGCTTTCTCATTTCTTCGTCATGACGCCCCTCGTGCTCCGAACAGCCGACACATTGCGCCTGTAGCTCGGGCCGGAGCGAGTTGCTGGTCGCAGCTGCACTGTTCCTGAAAGTCTAGCTCCAAAGGTTGGTGATATCCCTTTGCTACTTTGCATGCACACGTGGGCCAGCGAACCCAGCGCGCCTTCAGCGCCGACCTTGAGGCAGTCACCAGTAGCCGCGGGGATGATCGTGGCAAGCTCTAACCAGCTCATAGACGGTCTCACTGCCATTGGCTTGTTCGAGCAACCCATCTTGGACCCTGCTTGGCCCGAGAAAAGTAGTTGTGATGAGGCAGGGTGGCTGCTTTCGAAGGTCCATGGGCAGTGACCAATCTGCAGCGTGCTACTGTCTCAGGTCAGCCTTCCAATTCAAACGGACGAGGTTTCCTGACAGAGGTGGGGCTGGATGACAGCTCGGCCGGCTTGGGGTTGATCGTGAGAACCATCTTCTTCGCAGTGCTTGAGCTGTGCGCAAGACTTGACTCGCCGGGTAGCTCGGCTAAAGGCGTGTGGACTGTGTCCAGCTCGTGTGCACCAGGTCTGCTCTCCGGCTCCTTCATGCCGTAATTGAAATCACCCAGAAGCTCAGAGACGCCGGTCTTGCTCGTATCCTCGTCAGCGGCAAGCTCGCCAATCTTCAATGGCGGTGCGGACTTCAATGGCAGGTCGACATCTTCCATAAGCTTTTCTTTGTACTTCAAGATGATGGCTTCCAGGCCACGTCGTATCTGGTCCGCTCTGAAGCTTTTCATCACCTTTTTTCGAGGCACCAGCACTTTAACCTCGTCGTGCACGTGCTCCGAATATCCTCGGACGCGATAGCTGCGAGCAGCGGCACTGACGTCCCTTTCAGCCGGCATGCCACCTTGCCTGAAAGCGACCTCCTTGAAGGACCGCGCGAGGACCAAAGTCAAATCTGCCGCCATGACTAGGAATAGACGACAGGTGGCTGGCACCACGTATGCAGCGTTGATAGAGCCGGTCAGCAGCCAGATTGGTATTCCGCTTGTAGCACCTGATGCACCAAGGCCAATACACATGTGGAAAGCTTCCGCGAGAGCAAGACCGAAATTCTTGCCAAAGCCTTTCCACACATTGGCGGTCAGAGCTTCGATCGCTGCCTCGGCGCTTACCGTAGGTAATCCAAAGCAGTTGATAATGCTCCTTGTGATCGCCTTGGTCGAGACTCTACGGGTGATGGTTGCGCCCATTGGAGCGTAGGATGCGCCCGTGGCGTCGCGGATAAGGCGTTTGTACCGCTTCGTGATCTCGCATAAGGCTAGGTCGATCTTGAGATCAATGCGGGTCACCTGGGCACGAACGTAGAGATGACGCACTTTGTCAGTACCGAAGCAATGTGATGTGGTTTTGCTAAGTTCGGCGATGGAAGTGTCGTCGTCTGTACTGATCAGCAACTCATTGCCCCCTCAAGATGGGTAGCACATACCTTGCGATACTGCAACACAAGCATCTAGCCTCCCATCCTGTACGCTGAGCATCTCCTTCTGCAGGAGCTCAAGTCGTTCCTGTAGTCTCTCGTTCGCATACTGCTCGCATGCTTCTTCATCGAATTTTTCACCAGCCTTCTTCATCGCCTTTCGCTGAGCAGAAAACTGGATATCAAGGAAGTCATCCTTCTTCGTAGCAACCACGATGATAGGTACCTACGACAGATCTGTTAGCCACAACGGGGTCTAATTCAGTCGACAGACACGGAACATCACATACATCACTTGCATATATAGACACAGATCTAAAGAGCTTCTCAGTGGCTGTTTGTAGCGTCCGAGGACTATTGATGTCCAAACAAAACCTGCAATTTGGTTAGATCTCGTTCAGCGACTATCTGGAGACCGCTCACCAGATGACGTGTATTCGTGCAGCAACGTCCAGAATTGCCGACTTGTCCCTCAGGAACTGCTCGATCGCGACGAACTCCTCATCAGCGCCGGCCTCGAAACCACCAGAATCATGAACGATCAGATCAGGCCTCCCTTCAAAGGTAATCTCATGCTTGACATCATGTATGCCTCGTGTTCGGTTCGAGCTCTGCGTGACATCGACCCCGAATGTTTTGTTGATCAGTGTGGACTTGCCAACGCCGGTATTGCCACACACCAGAACACGAATAGCTCCCAGCTCTGGGTCGTCCTCAATATCTCGATCTAACCAGAAGCCATCTTTAGCAACGCCGTTCTTAGAGCCCAGCATTCTCTCCCGCCAGTCCTCGATATAGCGCTCTAGTCTGAGCTCCTTCATCTCCAGGGTTACATTGGTATGCTCGTCGAGAAGTAGGTAGACCGACGGATGGATAATGGTACCCTGTGGACAGTCGTAGCAGAACCCTCGCAGGCTGCCATTGTCGAGAAATGGCTCTCGAGACTTCTTTTGGCGCATTGATCCGAATCGCGAACCCAACTTGACTGCGTACACCTCTCTATACTGCATAGCATCATGCACAGCTCTGAGATCATACAATTCAGTTGTAATGCCATTGGCAGTGGAGCAAGACCAGGGTTTTATCTTGCGTCCGTTATCGTCAGTTGTCGGACAGATCACAGAAAGAGGGTTGGTGATAAGGTCTCCGTGATTGACTCCAAAGTCGACGAAAAGGCCGAATTTCATGGCTTCGACAAGCATCCACTGAAGAGGATAGAGACCAAGTCCGGCTCTCTTGGCTGTGCCTCCCACGTCCGCGTGCGTGCCGATGAACCAGGCCTGGACGAAAGTCTGCTTGGTAGTACGAAAGTCCACTCTGCGGGAGTCTTCTGGATAGATCGCTTCTGGGATTAAGGCTTTGCGGTCTTCGTTCAGCGCCAGTGCCTGCCTGAAGTTCTCTATGGAGCCATTGAGATCGATGTCGAGCAGTGAGACATCATGAATAGCTTTGAGAGTATCGAAAGCACCAACGAACTTGATCTTAGGCGCCAAACGGAAAGTACCTGCGGCGATAGAAGACGCGGGACTCAAGGTCAAGTCCGAAGTGCCGTGCCTTCCTTCCGCCTCTTTGAGAAGCTTCTTAAAGTTGGGCACGAAATCAGGTTGTCCAGCACAGGATATTGCGCCGTAGGCATGAAGTAGACCGGCCACTGCTCGCACCACATAAGCGCCTCGCGAGTAGCCGAAAAGGAACAATTCGTCCTGCGGACCTCTCAATTTGCAGCAGAGCTCGTATACATCCTGGATCTGTTTAAGGTAACCTTGGCCGAAGACCGTAGCCTGGAATCTGTCGGCGGAGAAGACGTCGTCCGCAGAGCCTATGCCGGAGACATATCGAGGAACCTGATTGTACGCGACGCCAGAAGAGCTGTCAACGACCCGGCCAAGTCGGACGCCGGAGTAGATTCGATGCACGTTGGTTTGCGAGCCGCCGGACTTCGCTGTACCGTCGACGCACAGGACCAGCCTGGTGGGAAGCTCATGATCGTTTGTAGACATCGCGCCCTGTCTGCAGAACTCGCCTAGCCACGTGCTATGGCGTGCTCCAAGAAATACAGATTCATGGCTCACTCAAGAGATTCGATGCCAGGCCAGCCCCATTTGATATATCTCGGATGAATGAAATCACGCGAACGCAGGATGCGGGAACATCGCAAAATCTTGCTGCTGACTTCATCTTGTTGGAACGTGGGCCTTGCCAACAAGCTGGAAGTTGCTTGCTGAAGTCTGCCTGGAAGGTCTCGATGCCCGACCCGCCAAGCCCTTCGTCGTGCCGATCTGCAGGCCACATGCCTGCCCAAGTCACATGCTCGGTGGAACAAACCGATAAATGATGGAGTTGTCCTCGGGTTAAGCACTTCAGCTTGAGCATCTCTGCTTTGATTGAGCGCACGCACAGTCCATCATCGGCAACGCGATTGGGAGCTGCTCGTTAGCAATGGTCGGGTTGTTTGCGCGCGAATGGTCCTCCGGTGCTTTTGCCGGCACAGCGACTCGTTTTCTGCGCATCAGAGTCCACAATCTGATGCCATTGGACGCGAGCCTGAGAACGCTATGTCCTCGCGGTTGTGGCTCATAGGTGCGCACAGCCTCGCGTGAGCTCGCAGCCCCACGTCCTTCTCGAAGCTTTTGCAAACGCGAGTAACAACCAGACGACGCTGTTCTTCAGGATCGAGAGAGCGACTCATCCACTGCCCTGATCTCGAGGCCAACTACCCGGACTAGCAACATGGTCGGATCTCGCGGCTCAATAATACAGGCCCAAAGTGCTTGATGTCCAAACACTCTCGGCGCTCGCGGCTAAAGCAAAGCGTAATGTAAATCGAGGCCCACAGGCAGCCAGCTGCAACCGCGACACTCTGCGAGCGCCCAAAACGTCTGATGCGATGGCCTTCGCAGTCGCTGCCCAGTGATGAAGCTCATAGTACGTCACAGCTCCTGCGCTTCGCTTGCAAACGGCGGCATACAAGCCTAGGACGTAGACAGAATGAATGAAGCGGTTGGCAGAAGCCGAATGATCTTGGTAGACATCAAGAAAAGACGAAGGGACAAGTCCATGAAACATGTTTTTTCCTGGACCGCGTACGCGACACGTGCTGCGCACGCGGCGTCCAATGGCAGCCACCTGTCTGACCATTAAAAAACACACGCTATGGTGGCACCCGACAGGCCTCTTTCGCATTGGAAGTGGATTACGACACTTTCCTAGCCCACACAATATGAGCGATTCGTCATCTCCATCATTGGGCACGTCGGACTCGGATGCCTGCAACACCAAAGCTCGTCACCGTTCCGTCACCGAAGGCGCCATTGATATTCTAGGTTATGCGAGGCACCGTGACGCGCAACGTCGCACTAGAAACAGCATTGGCAATTTCGTATTTTCTGCATGGTGCGGGGGAAGATGGGAACATTTCAAAAGCACACCTGAGCGCAGTCCGCGTTGTGGCAGTTGCCTTGGCACTGCGGATGCGCAGAAGGTCAGGATGCCGACCTTGGTAGATCGGCTCGATTGCAACTGCTAGTGCTCGTCGCGCTCGAAAATATCATCTGCAACGCTGTCGAAAGCGAATTTGCCGGTGCTATGTAAAGGTGGTTCCTTCCGCCGGAAACGTCACTACAGATAAATTCAGGTGCCGAGTCGCCCTCGGTCAAAATCTGCACCCATCTCCTGATGCCGAAAACAACCTCAATCGAATCGATCCATGAGCTCCTGCAACTCGCGCTCGAACGCGGCCTTGCTCTCCTTCTCCTCTTCCTCTAGCTTAGCCAAGTCAGCCTGATACTGCTCCTCAGCATCCCTCTCCGCCGCGTCAATACGTTTGAGTTCTGCATCCAGCCTCGCCTTCGCACGCTGAATACCGGGATCTGTGCCGCTTTCGAGCGCACTCGCGATGCTGTCGATCTCAGCGCTGACCTGCTCGATCTCAGCATGAATCCCCTCAAGCTCTGTTGTTTTGAGCTCGGCCTTCTGCTGAAGTGCTTGCATGATCTGGGCAATCGTGAATTTGTTCCTCACGACGGTGCCGTCCTTTCTCGTGTTGATGGTTTCCACGACGTCCTCGGTAAGAGGACGGAATACCTCTGCTTCGCGTGCTTCCATTGCCTCGAGCTCCGCCTCAGATGGCATGCCTGATCTGTTCTCCAGCCTGCCGCCGATGTTGCGACCACGGATGCGAGCGACGAGCTCATCGCGGATCTCCTGAAGCTGCTGGTGACTGGTCTTGGTACTGCGCACTGTTCCGTCGTACTTGGTGAACAGGTCTGTGATCGACTCGGGTTCCGTACTCGTAGTCTGCAAGCCGTTGTTGGCACACTGCTTCTTGATGTTGTCGAAGAAGACGCCGACATCCACGGTTCGTCCGGTTTGCTGCCCATTTGCTGGTATTGCCATCTTGTCGGAGATTTCCGCTTATTATGCTGACAGTATTGCTCGGAAAAAAAGTTGTGTGCAGTCCACCACGAGATGCATTGAAGTCGATCTTGAATCCTGCCGACGCGAACAGACGGTGCAACACATAGCACCCTGGAAGGAAGGCGCGTTCGCTCTGCACCTTCCACTCTGAGCACAAGCGCCTCCTCGATACGGCTGGAGAGGAGCCAGCGTCGTTCGGTACATACCTCTCTGGTACTCATGATACCCTGGGAGTCTTCATAGAATCGTGCAAACCCGTACCATTACCCGACGACGCGATAATCTCCAGCGCCCACGCGAATCTGTACGTAAATTCCGGTCGTGCTCCAACAACCGTCGAATCTCCTCTCCCATCCACCCATCAAAGCGCTCGATATGCACCACATGCACATACAAGCTCTGCTTGCCCGTCTCCGGATGCGTCTTGACCGCAAGCTGTGTAGCGGTCCCAGAGTTTTCGACCGGATCTTGTCGTGTCTCCGGCGCATCAGCTTTCGCTGAGCCGCAGACGCCGCGGAGGGTCGAGAGGGTCTTCAATGTTTTTCAGCCATTCGGACAGGGCTTCGTTCGGCGCGGGCGTGTTTGCGTGTACCTTGTCACCGCTCGTGATGAATAGCAAGTCCGGTGTAGCCATGCGATGCAGCATACAGCGCATTCCCGACTGTGAAGAGCCCTCGATGGTCAGTGTACTACAGTGACGGTGGCTTCTGAAGCATTCAGATGCAGAAAGCCAGGTACCTTGAACAGGATGACGATGTATTGATATCAGCTAGTGTGCTCGGCATTCGCAACAGATGCCCAATGATGCAGAGATTGTCCGCGGAATGCTAGTAGCTGCGCTTGACTGAGTGGTGGATGTATCGGTTCAGTCGGAACGAATCAGTCAGATTGTAAGATTGGATTTCACATCGCAACAACCGCTCTGAAGTCCAAGCCAACAACGATGCAAGGCGTCCAAACCCCGTCAATCGAACCCAAGGCATCCACGGCTGTTCCTCGGACCACAAACCTCCAGCATATACTCATAAATCCCAACCTCACCAACATCCGAAGCTGGTAAGTCCGCCCAATGGCCCAATGGCTAACGAATCCCAACTAACAGCTCCAACAGCCACGCTTCGAGGCCCGAGATCAAACTCGGAAGGGGTGTGGTTCCGCCCAAAAGAAATGGATAACCATCCGACCGACTGGGGTCTAAAACCTTGAAGCGCTCTCCAGTGGTGGACCCCACCGCTGCAATAGAGTAGACCCCTTAATCGAGGCCTTTCCGTAAAGAGGTAATCTCCCTTGCGAGGTGGAAAGGTATTAGTAGGGTGGACGTCAGCGCCCCTCCTGACGGCTCTCAAGCTTTACCCAGACACAAAGAAAATCTCAGCCTGCGAAGGTGCCCGCTCGGGATAAATGCGACTTTCTGCCATCTCTCTCCGGAGGGGTGGTCTTTTTGCTGAGGTTTCTTTTGGAGTTGGGGTTCTTGTGGCGGAGACGGGTTGGGACTGCCGGGGGCAATGGAGAGAGCATCTGTACTGCGCCCGGCACAGTCTGATTACACCGGCGTTAGTCTTTGATAGATACTTGGACGCGAGACTCGATCAATTAATTGTCGACTACAGCGCCAGGGGCTCTCGACGTCGTTATGATTTCGACTTGTATCAACCCTGTTTTGTCTGTGGGCTGATAGGTAGAGAGAGCAGGCAGGTTCAAGGCGGTGATGCTTTCATCAGGGCGATGAAAAGATAGTTCCTGCCGCGCTTCGGAAACCACGGGTCCATAGCAACGGAGTTTGGCATAGCTTTTGCCAGCAGTGGCGATACTCTGTGGTCTCAAGGCACAGGATAAATTCGATTGTTAATGTGTCACCGACTCAACGATCTCAGGTCCGTTTCGCCGATATCCAAGCCTGATTATGCTCGCACCGCCTCCACTCCCGATCCACTCCAACCAACTCAACCTCTACGGAGTCC
The DNA here is from genome assembly GCA_021401465.1 of Teratosphaeria epicoccoides. Classification (NCBI taxonomy): domain Eukaryota; kingdom Fungi; phylum Ascomycota; class Dothideomycetes; order Mycosphaerellales; family Teratosphaeriaceae; genus Teratosphaeria; species Teratosphaeria epicoccoides. Next base: position 394,581 of record JADDMT010000001.1, on the reverse strand, counting down.
CATCAACCTCCGACGGGCTCCCTCACCCCCGGCCCCTTGTCCTCCAAAAACCTCAAAATCAGCTCCAAACCCCCTTCCACCGCCTTAGCCCCCAACATCCTCCCCCCATCCTGCGTCAACGCAAAATGCTCAATCCCCCTCTTTCCCCTAAAGGCCCTGTGCGCCCTCCTCCCCTCCTCCAAAAGCAACAGCTGATTCTTCTCCTTATACATCTCCAAATTCCCAATCGCCAGCCTCTCCAGCCCCATCGCCCTCAGCACCCGAACAACGCCCAACCAATCCCCATCCAGCGCAATCGTCTGCGAGATGTCGACCCACGTCAACCTTGTCCCGGAATCGAGAATTTTGATCAGTGAAAGAATCTCCGCAGAGAGGAGCGCGGCGTCCGTGATCGTCAAATTGGTGACGCGAGAAAATAGCCCTCTCTCCTTCACCCCTTCCAACGGCATCACCCCGCCTCGCGAGCTCAAAACCCTCGACCCGAATTTCCCCACCGCCAACGTCTCCAGCCGGGGCATCAACTCCAGCACCGCAAGCATCTCCACCCTCCCACTTTCATCCTTCGCTTCGGCTTTGGCTCCCCCCTCCGCAAAATTCACCGTCAACCTCCTCACCGCCGTGCCCAACCCCTTGCTCCCGAGCACGCGTTGCAAATGCGCGGTCCCCTCATTTGTGGCGGTGAGTTTGGTGGAGTGGAACACGCGGCGCGCAAAGACTTTGCGGGTTTCGTGTTCGGCCCAGCGGGAGGTCAGGCGGAAGGATCTCAGATCCGGGAGGGCGAGGAAGTCGGCGAGCAGGGTGATCAGGTCGGAGGGGAGGCGATCCATGGGAGGGGTTGCAATGATGTCTCCTTTCCGTTCTATGGGTTGTGTGGTTCCTGGGGTCCGTTGACTTGTTGGTGTGCTAAGCGAGGCCGGGGAAAATGCCAGTGCAGGGCGTGCAGTTGGGAGTTGAGACCCCTCGGGCCGGGCTTTCTGTACGCGGAGTTGGGCCCGCTGCTGGCTTTCACCTGGGCTTAACACCTGGTGGGCGAGTCATGCTGATACGAATGGGTTCGATAGTGCATAATGGCAACTGGATCGCAGCCAGCTATTTGGAGAGTACTTATTCCCGTCGCTCGGCGTTCACGTTAACACGCGAGCGAGAAAAAGGCTATGTTGTCGACAGTCGTCAACCGCTTGTTTCACTAACAACATCGATGTCGACCACGAGACTGTATAGAACGCTCTACTTGCAGCTGTCGTTCTGGACTACCCTCATCTCTCTCCCATTCTGCCCAACACATAAACATCAACGCCGAAGCACCGCGCCAACCCATACACCTCAAATCCTTCACAAAGCCCCGCCCACCTAATGATCCAACCACTCCAGAAAATCCGGCGTAAAATATGACACAATGATCGTCGCCCCCGCCCTCAAAATCCCCTCGGTAGCCTCAAACGCCATCGTCTTCAAATCAAACACCCCCGCCTTCGCCGCCGCATGAATCATCGCATACTCCCCCGAAACATGATACGCCGCGACCGGCATATCCTTCCCTATCTCCTTCGCATCACTAATAATGTCCAAATACTGCGTCGCAGGCTTCACCATAATCACATCCGCGCCCTCATCGATGTCTCGACGGATTGCTCGTCGAGCGAGGCCGCGGCCACCAGGGGGAAGTTGGTAGCAGCGCCTGTCGCCGAAGGAGGGGCAGGAGCCTGCAGCGTCCCGGAAGGGGCCGTAGAGGCATCCGGAGAATTTGGCCGAGTAGGACATGAGGAGGACGCGGTGCGCCATGCTGGCTTCGATGAGCTTGAGTTTGATGGCGCGGATGCGGCCGTCGTTCATGTCGGAGGGAGCGACGCAGTGCGCGCCAGCTTCCGCGTAGGCCATAGCCACGTCGGAGACTCTGTCCACGGATAGAGTGTTGTTCAGGCTCCCGTCCTCGTGTAGAATACCACAGTGCCCATGCGAGGTGTACTCGCATAGGCACACATCCGCCGTAATGAACAGCTGCGGGTACGCGCGTCTCAGCAACCTGATCGCCGAGATCACAGGTCCCTGCGGGTCATCCGCCGCCGTGCCCAACGCATCCTTGGCAGACGGGTTCAGCGGGACACCGAAGAGTATGACGCTCTTCAAGCCCTTCGCCACCAACGGCCGCAAGAATTCCGCAACCCGATTCAACCCCATCCTTTTCTGTCCGGGCAGACTCGGTATACTCTCCATCTCGTCTGGGTTGTCCGTGATGAACAGCGGGTAGATGAGCATGCTCTTCGTCAATTGCCTTTCCGCCTGCCATGCTCGTGCCAGTGGGTGACTGTAGCCTCCGTGGAGCTGTGACGCGATATCGCCAGAGATGGAGACGGAAGTCGCGGCGGTGGAGGCATAGCTGCGCGCTCGGGAGATCTGGCTGCGGGTGTCGTCGAGGCGGGTGGTGCTGGCGGTGGAGGTCGGCGAGGGACGGGCGCCGGCGGGCGCGTGGGAGTCGCGGTAGGTGAGGTCGTTGACGAGTGTGGAGAAGGACATGGCGGGGGAGGCTATGTTGGTGGCGAGATGTGTGGAGTGACAGGCGACGGGAATGCGGTATGCGGGTTGGAAGTTATTATAAAGACCCCAGCGCTGTTCTGTGATTTTCGAACGCGGAGATGCTCTCACACCTGAACTCTCTCAAATGAGCGATGATCACCATGTGTACTTGGCGGCGGCGAGAAATAATGCTGAGAAGATCTGGATTCCAGGTTGCACTCGCCACCAAACTTCTCTGACCGTCAGCATACCGCTGTCCAATGGGCTGGCCAGTAATCATGATATCAGATCAGCCTGTGGGACCCCATCCATGCACGCCACATGCACGCCCGACCGACCTCGGCTCGCGCTCGGCATGCCGAACCCGTCAAACTTCCGCGAGTCGCCCCCGAGTCACCTCCTGAACGGTGGTGATAAGATGGATAATACTGTATTAATTCAATAGAAGAAAGAACCACATGGCCCAGGTCAGTCCACATTCATCTCACCGACATGTCCGGGCTCTGTACAATCTGGCCGTCGAAGTGATATCTGCATTCTCATTCCTACACTAATGACCCAAACCCATTTCCAGCTTCTCAACGATCCCAGCCCAAGCAGCGTCTCCCCAAGTGCCACCGCTCTCAGTACAAGAATGTCGTTTCAATCATCATATCCTCGCGTCCAAGCCATCTCAAGCCATCTCAGCAACCACAGCCTCCGCCTGGACGCCGCCGTCTTTTCCAGGCAAACCAGCAACCACCTCCGGACCGCCAAGATTCTGCACCGAATCGTGCTTCTTCGCCTCTGGCTTCAGCCTCAGCTTCTTCAGCCGTTGCTTTTCAGCCCACTCCTTGCTCAACTGCCTTCCGCGCTCTGCAGCGGCAGCCCTCGCCTTCTTGGCCGCTTCTTCTTTCTCCTTCTTCTCCCTTTCAGCCGCAGCCTTTGACGCTGCAGCACGGTGGAAGACTTCCTTGCCCTTCGCAGTGCCCGTGCTAGGGACACGTTTGGCAGTGGTGTCTGTGGACGCGGTCGATGCGCGCACTTTGCTCATATCAGCCATGGCCGTGGATGGGCGCTTGGCGACTTTGACCGGCTGCTCAGAACCAGAAAGCTTCGACATCGCAGGTCTGGATACCGATGAGCTGGTGCGTGTAGATGTGACGACGCTGCTAGCGCGTCTGTGAGCACCAACCACTGGCGGAGCAGCACCAGGCTTGACACTGCTCATCAGACTTTCCCGAGCCTTGCTCGCATTTGTTGGACGCACGCTAGGCGCCTGCTTCAAGCTCGCAGGGACTGGTCTCGCCTTGAATGCCGGTTTCTTGGCTTCCTCTTTGTGTGCATCCTTGCTCTTCTGCGCGGCCTCGGCCTCTTTCGCCAATCTGGCTTCACGAGCCGCTTTCAGCTTTGCAGCGACAGCTTCGCCGGGCAATTGAAATGTCGACGAAGTTGGTGCCTTCTTTGACTTCGATGGTGGGGGCGGAGTGGGAAAAGATATGGAGATTGGTCTCGGCTTGCTATGCGGGATGACCGCTTCCTTTTTCTCCCTGTGCTGATCATTTTCGGATGTGGTACCAGCGATGAGCTTTTTACCTCTCGAGGCCACCCTCGTTTCCGCTTGGGTCGACTTCGTCAGCTTACCCGTTGGCCTACCGACGATGCTGGAGGGCCTCGAGCGGGTTGCGACGCCTGCGCCGGTCTTCTCCGGATGCGCCATCGATATCCTGGCCTGGCTCGCCTTCGTACTCCTCACTACTGCAGCTGGCTTGGTCGTTCTCCTCCTCGGTTGTTCTTCCTTGACTTCCGCCTCTTTCACGATTGGCTCTTTTACCTCCATTTTCCGGTCCGCAGCATCATTCGCAGTCTCGATGACTGGAGTGGGAGAATTCGGCTGGGTCCTCGTAGGTGACGCTGTGTGCTCTGGCTCGATGTGCTCTCTCCTGGCTGCAGTTACCTCTTGTTCGCCGACCGACAAGGCTTGATCGGACGGCTGGGTCGAAGCTGTTGCTGGAGAGCTCGCGTTCACGACGGCTTGTTCCAAAGCGTCGTATGTCGAGATTCGACGATGATTGCTCCCCATTCTCGGGGAGAGTATAGCCTCAGCTGGCTCAACGTTCTCCTTGTTGCTGGTTGAGCGCATGCCAGGCGTATCTTTCCGAAGTGACTTGATAACATTCGGCATTGCTGATGGCAGAGGCGATGCCGGTGCATCCAGTGTCGTTCGTGGTTCCTCGTTTACTTTCTCGGTCTTCTCGTTCACGTGCAGTGTCTCGTCAGATTCCACCATGATCGCAGCGGCGGTCTGCTCATTTGAGCACACGGAAGCCTCCTTGTCGTCTCCCAATTGCCCCTGCTTCGCCAGTTGACGACGAGTTAGTCTCGCTTCTGGAGATTGTGCGCGTTGTGGTTCCGAGTCGTGAAGCTGCCCATCTGCTGTATCCCTGCATTAGCGCAACATACTACCGACCAGAAACCTGAAGCCATACTTACCACATTCAACATCCGGTCTCGGGCTATTTGGAGCAGAGCCGCTTAGTGGTGACATTGTAACCTCTCGACTATTCTCTACGACATGCGGCGCTTCGTCGACGCTGTCCTCAAGCGGGGTAGACGTGTCGGCGGCCGGATCCTGGTTGTGCGTCTCCGCCTTGCGTCCCTTCCTGCCAGCTTTGCGCCCGCGCGTTGACTTCTTCAACTCTGCGACTTCGCTGTCTTCGTCCTTGCTGCCGCCGCTGTTAGGGGCGATCTCGCCAAGAGGCATGCGCTCGTCTTCCTTTGGCGTCACGGTCTTGTTGGCGTCTTCTGCACTCTCGATCGGAAGTTCAAGAAGCGCGTCCTCGTCGATGTGCAACTTCTCCGCCACCTCAGCAGCCTTCGCGCGCGTCATGCGACCCATGCTGGCGTTTGCGCTGCTGTGCTTTGTTTGGATGCGATGAAGGCGATGAATCTGGTCACGGTAGGCGAATCCCTTTTGGCGGCCGATCAGCGGCAGGATCCTGAGTGCTCAACGTGTATTTGATCCGCAGGTGTATGTACTCTGCAATGTATTGTGGTGATCAGTGAAAGATCAGGACCAAGGTCAAGACATTATTAACGTGGAAGCTGCGCTTCGCTGTGTGTTGACGCCAGCCCTGAAGGGGTCTAGTGGATATGCTGCATGACGACCGAGCTTACTCGTCGTCTGGGGCCAAGCTGGGGGCATTGATGAATATCTATGTACAGAACCACGTGGAGCATGGGACAATGTCATGTGTCATCGAAGCTCACGCCAACAGACATTACCATCTGCATAATGGACCTTCAGTCTGGTTGGTCTGGTTACATTATGATCGAAGGGCAGGCTCAACTCGTGAACGACTGTTTACGGGATTCGTCATCAAGATCTGGGTCCGCCTGCAGGTCTCCTTGAGTACGGAAGTGCTCAAATATGTACCACTTCCGCCTTCCCACTGCGAGTCCGACGAATGTCCGCCAGGTTGGCATCGACGCGATGGTCTTGCCGGACATAATCGTCCTGCCGTACGCGAGAGCGACACTATTCCTCCAGTGGATCTGCGGGACCATGAAGCTTTTTGTGCAAAACATCAGTCCGTAGCAGCACTGGTACGCAGGCTCTTGCAGCTGTGGATCAAGGCTTGGCTATCCATTGGGAAGGCGAATCTGAAAATTGCTTGGAGACATGGTCGAGTACGGAGGGATTTTGGAGAATGTGTTTTACTCCAGACTCCAGGACCGCGCTCCGAACTGTTTACGGAGGCAAAGTTGGTCACGAAGAATATCGCCGCGCTCGAAATGGCGCCACGGTTAAATTCTGCTCAACTTCAGGTCTGTTTGGAGAGCATTGGCTGGAATGGAAGCCAGATGACAGCGACTGACATCTCTGTCTAACAGATCAAATCGTGATGGGCCTATCGCATGCCGGAAGAACTTGGTTCCATGGTGTCCACTTCTGCTCGATGACAATTTCGTCAGGCATGCGAATTGTTATATGGCCGCCCGATCGAATATCGATTGACCAACAATTGGCAAATGCAGCCACCAGAGGCCACTTTCTCATCCTCAAGTCCTCTTCAGCCAGTGAATCTTGGTCACACCGATGTAGGCCTCCATGAAAGACCACACTCTCTCAGCATAACAAAAGTCAGTCCTCATACCGAATGTCCTTCCCGTCACTCTTCAGCCCAAGACTCGCATCCTCAAGCACAGCCACCATCTGCATCCTACTCGGCCTCCGGCCGATGTTGAGCCAATCGCATAACAGCTCCCAACTTCTCAACTTCTTCTCCCTCCTCGAATAATCCGTTGGCCACACAAATGTCGGCCAGACCCCTTTCGCCTTAGGAGTCTGCGGCAGTCCAAGCACTTCAAATGCCTCCTTCTTCCATTTCCAGAAATGCGCTTTTGCATTCGGCATCGTCGAATAACTCCGCGCATGCCGATGAAGCATAGCATCGACTTCACAAATCCGCACAGAACTATCCGCACCCGCGACTGGATGTATGTCCTCAAACGCCCTTTCGCCATCAGCAGCTAAAGCCGCTTCAAGCAAGCTACCGAGAACGTCCCGATCGTCCCCAAAGCAAACGACGCTGGCGTGGCGCATCAGCAGCATACTCATGGCTGGGACCCGCCGATCGGAGATCGCCAAGCGCCAGACTGCGCTCATTCGCAGCAGCATCTCCTCCATGAAGAGCTCGGCGGCGTAGCCAACTGGCAGTTGCCGGTGAGTGAAGATGTTCAGATGATCGTCAAAGGATTTCTTGCGCCAGGGGCTTGGGTTCTGCATGGTGTAGTATAAACCTAAATTGTTCAGCTCGCCTATCGCATCGAGGTTGTTGAAGCTGGGGTAAAGATGTGTTTTGCAGACTCTGAGGTAGTTTCGGGCGGCTGTGAATATGCCGACGGCATGGAAGTCCAGGTCGCGGATATCGGTGGCAAGGCGATGATGTGCTTTGGCTATAAGCCGGTCGGCGAGGTGGTTTTGGAAGACTTTTAAGAAGTTGTTGTAACCTTTGTTGAGGCGCCGCATGGTCAGGATGTCTCGCACTCGTAAGTGTGAGAGCACTTCGATCAGAAGCTCGGGTGGTAGGCTGTCTAAGTGCCGGTTATCGTTGAGCTGCATTGCGTCCATGGCGAATTTGAGGATGTCCATATCCGGTCGTATGAATCTGTATTTGATTGTAAAAGTCTGGAAGAATCAAGTGGTGCGATTGTGCGATTGTGCGATAGATAGATATACAAATTCGGATCTGTGCAAGTACGGCTCACTAATTTCATACATATAATGACATGCAGATGATTGATGAGCTTGTAAAGGATATAGCTGTGGGTTAGGTGGCCCAGATTAGCATGACCATGAGCTACTCAGCAGTTTGTCAAGCACGAAGCCAATGCCGGCTCTTTTGAGGGAATCTGTCCAGACCTCGCTGCGCGGTAATCAAGCTCACTGAAGAATTAGCGAAAGGTCAGAATCGTGCCCCAGTTGAATCGTGAGCCAGGCGCCGTGGAGTCGTCCACAGTTTGAATTATATACACAATGGAGGGTATTCTGATCATACAGCCGCACCTGCTCGCCTCTCCTACGAGCTCGTTGAGCTAGCATCTGAAGGCTCAGCAGGGACCAGCACGTCCTTCTCCTCCAGCAACTTCGCCAAACTACCATCCTGATGCATCGACATCATGATATCTGTACCCCCGACGAATTCCTTGTCGACATATAATTGCGGAATGGTGGGCCAGTCTGAGTACTCCTTGATGCCTGCAAAAACGACATCGTCAGCACTTTGCAGCGGAGCTTGTGGTTTCCATGCCTCTACACATACCACTTCTCAGCTCCTCATCCTCCAAAACATTAAAAGCTGTGAATTTGCCCGGATCTACTCCCTGCAGCCCAAGGATCTGTATGCTGGCCCTGCTGAACCCACACTGTGGTGTCTCCGGTGTGCCTTTCATGAATAGTACTACAGGTGCGGTTGCGACGGCTTTGTCGATTGCGCTGCGCGTCTCACTGGATAGGAAGGAGCGCTGGAGGGCGGCGAATCTTGGGGAGAGGAGGGGATTGCGGCGGGGGCAGAGGGTGGAGCCGGCGACCTGGGTTAATGTGAGCAACAATATACCTTACTTCAACGATATAGTCGTACCGCCGAGAACGCTTGTCGTGAGAACATGGTGCTGTGATTATCATTGTAACGTGGTCGATGGCCAATTCGCGATTGCATATTTCTAAGTCGAGTTTGATGACGTAAGATCTTGAGTTTGCGCCCAAAATCTCAAATGCTCACCATTCACTTACCTACATGCCTTCTTCCTTCGCTGGCCATGCTCAACTTGGAAGGCACACAGATGACTGCCCGGTAATGAGCTGGCCAACAGTCAATCCGTACTCAACTGAGCCTACCATCATACTATCGTCTAGCCTGGTCGGCGCCGCCTGCGGAATTGGCTTCTTCTTTGTCCTCCATTTCTTCCATCAGTCGCGATCAAGATCAAGAGATCACAAAAATGATCTGGGCCCGCTTCTCAGAGCCGCCGATCACATTGATGATGGCAAACATCATCTCTTACTGGCAGCCACTGGCTCCGTCGCAACGATCAAAATCTCGAATATAGTCCTAGCATTGTCAAGGCATAGAAATCTCTCCATCCGGATACTTCTGTCCAGATCAGCCTCAGAGTTCCTGCAGGCCCAATCTCCGGAACAGCCTTCTCTAGAAGAGATCGCGAGCTCCGCCAACGTCGACGGCATTTACTTCGACCACGACGAGTGGCGCAAGCCCTGGGTCCGCGGCGACAACATTCTGCACATTGAGTTACGCCGCTGGGCCGATCTCATGCTCATCGCACCTTTGTCAGCGAATTCACTTGCCAAAATCGCGCAAGGTCTTTCAGACAACTTGGTCACATCTGTAGTCCGCGCTTGGGACGCCATTGGCATTCTAGACCCTGCACGGCCTGGGATACCTCTGCCGTACACCGGTTCAGAAGCTGCGGGAGGAGGCAAAAAAGGCATCATTGTGGCGCCAGCGATGAACACAGCTATGTGGCACCATCCTCTGACTGCCGAGCACTTGAAGCGCCTGGAGGTGGACTGGGCGGTGAGCAATGGTGGGTGGTTTGAGGTATTGAGGCCGGTGGAGAAGGTACTGGCTTGTGGAGATACGGGATCTGGTGCGATGCACAAATGGGAGCATATTGTGACAGTGGTGGAGGACAGGTTGAATTTAGACATTGGGGACAAGAAGGTGAGTTGAGGTCTGAAGTCTGAATTGATTGACTACTATGAGAGTACGAAAGTCGTGAGGCGCTGTCGCCACTTTGCCACTAGGGTTGCATGCAACGAGCGTCTGGGTATCGTGCGCGTGCTGTGAAATTGCTCATGCGAATGACAAGAAATACACCCTCACCGCCATGAGCAATGCTCATGCCTGCAGCGACTAGCAAACTACACGTTCGCCCTCCACCTGAACGCTGTGCTCTCTCCTGTCCTGGATGGGTGAAGCGCACTGTCAGGTCTCTGCACCAGATGTGCAAACTGCGGGTTCACACCCATCGGCGCCGAGATCTCCACCTCCTTCTCTCCATTCAAGCCACGCTGCGCAGTCGTTGTGTGCGAGACGTTCAGCGGCAGCGGTGGAGCTAGCGAATTGCGATCGCGCCTACCCATCCAGCTGAAAACTTTCTTGGTGCAGTTCGTCGTGCGGCTGTACTTGCTGGAAGGCGAGACGGGTGCGGTGTCGACTTCGTAACTCTCCTTGGTCGACTTGACTGGCGAGGAGTTGTTACTGTGGTAGGATGGAAGGTTGGAAGTGGAGTCTCGACGCTCGGAAGTCAGGATGCGGAAGGCTGGAAACCTTTTCTGCGGCGATGGCGGGTTGACCGGATTTGGGATGTACGACTGCGCAAGCTGAGGTGCAGGTGGTGTGCCGTGACTCGTACTGCTCGTCCTCGGTGTCTTGTGGATGGCGACTGCCCCGTGAGCACGGACTTGACGGGCCGTGATGCCATTCATGCGGTCGCGGAAGACGTAGCTGGCGATCAGGTTGATAAAGCCGAGGATGAAGATCACAATGCCGGATGCAATGACGATACGCCAGAACGGCATGCCGAGTGACTTCTGGCTCGTGGCAGCCTTGTTGAGATTGCCCAGCATGTTGATACCCAGAATGATCATGGTCATTGCCAGTGAGACAAAGCCGTGGGCTGGGCTCAGCAAAGGCCAGTTGCGCGCGAAATAGCCGCGGAAGAGAGACATCTCTGATGCCATGAGGAACACTGTCAATGTCAGCTACTGTTGCCAAAGAGAGGGTATGGACCATCTTACTGCCCATGATCGCGGTCAAGACATGAGTGACCGCATCGAAAAAGAAGAACTTCGATGAAACCGACGTCTTGACGAGCATGACAACACTGGCTGCGACGACCGCGAGAAGGCCGATGATGTTCATGCCGCGGATGCAATTGAGGATGATGTAGCCTGGACCGGCCAAGTTCTTGGGCGAGAGTGTCATCTTGGACGTCTTCTCTTCGAGGCGGCGATTCTCGTAGGGAATGTAGAGCAGTCTGTGGGTCTGTATCAGTATAGTCTCTGTCTCAAGAGGCTCTAGGATGCGTACTTCTTCGTTGGCCACAGTCGAAGGAACATGTAGGTCGCGGTTGCTCAATTTTATTCGTTGGCTGTCCGGCAGCTCTGATTCGTCGTTGCTGGTTCTAGGGAGAGTGTCGTTGGGGTCTGAGCCGGTCAACAGCTGTGGTACGTTGGAACGGGTACGGAGAAGATACTGCTGGAAGATGAAAGAAAGTTAAGAAGTCATTGCGAAGAGTCGCAGGAAGTCGTGCTTCCAGCAGACAATAATACTCACGCGACAATGGCGAAAGTGAGAGAACGGTGGCGTCGTCCTATTGATGAGGAAGAAGGACAGGCGCCTGCTGGGCTTTCTCGTCTCTGCTATTGTCGCATAACTTCACGCGCATTCATGCAAGCGAAAATAGACGCGCGAGGTGAAGTTCACCGCGCTCAGTCGACGGCGAGAAAGACGCGGTTCCTGTCGCATTCGTGCCTTATGAAACAGATGCGCTTGTCGAACGGGTGTGGATGCCTGATGGGAATGCGCATTTGTGTCTTTTGGGGTCCATCGACATACATCTCGTTGGCTCAGGCCCGATGCATGTGCATGTAGATTACCATTGTGTTTACAAGTCGATCGGGTGAGGCTGAATCATTGGTTCTGCGTGGAGCGCGCGTCTGAAACTTCGAAGCGCGCGCCTTGCCGATGTTCTTTAGCGTTGTCCATTGCGGGTACAACTTTCCCCGCCTCAGCGTGTGCCAGATACTCGAATGACCGCTTTGACGCCACCGATTCCACATATATCGGGCAATTTCAGGTTGACTGTAGAATCGTTGCGAAATTCACTACTCCACACCTCATCCTGCAGCTCTGCAGAAGGTCCAAACCACAATGGCAGAACTTCTAAGCTCCACTACAGCGCTTCAAATCTCCTGAACGAGTTCACACTCACCCGAGTGACTCATAATCGTTGCGTGGACGCCGCGGACGATGTCTCACAGCTCGCTGCAGATTTCGCTCTGGTCGGCTTGGAGCGATCGGAGTCTGAAGGCCAGCGTAGCTGTATTTGACGTGTACGTCTCCTGCGAGAAAGTCTTTCACGACGAACCAGGATAGCACTGGAGAAGCTCCGGAGCAGGCGAGCTTTTCAGCCTTAGACAGCCGTCCTTCACGCGGGCATATACCAGGAGGTGCAGGCGTGGGGAGCAAGTTGTATGTCTTTCCTTGGACGAGATCCCACGCCCTATCTTTGACCACCCGTGCAGATATCGGAACCTGTACATATGTATTGTTTCTGGTCGTGTGAGGGATTGTCCTCGCACTCGCCCGCTTTCCACGTGCTATAGGGCGACAATGATTGCAGTGCAGTGCATGGTCTTCTGACGATGTGTCTTGCGCTTCCGCATTCTCCTCGAGTGCTCATTCTCACATGTAGAGGTCCACACGACACGTCTTGAAGTTGTTCTTGAGTACGGTAATGTTAGGTCCAAACCTCATTTCCCCAGACTGGCGATCCTGGACTTGAGCAGCCGCATTGGCAAACTCTTTCCTGTTCCTGTCTCATCCTGGCTGCACATCACCATCATTTATTCGGTCAGAGCCTCAGAGGCAATCCTGTGTCAGCTATGATGTCCCTGTTGGCCTATGCAGCACCTCATATTAAAGCCCACTGCGCCGGCGGCGTCATGCTGGCGCTCATTCGGTTGTCGATCTCTTCGAGCGCATACATGTACCGACCTGGTCACAAGCCACCAGTTTGCATCTGACGGAAAGCCCATTTCTTCTGCAGCTCATAGTCACCTGAGGCCACCCATGTCGCTCGGGAGAGCACCATTTAGAGTGGGAGTACGACACACAACCCATCCTGAAGACCGCGAAATGCGACTCACACCGACCTGCGCGAATCGTCCTAGAAGCACGAGGCCGAGCGGTGGACAACCTGCTTCGCGGCATTCAATCTAACAATTCACAGACAGCACCTCAATGACTCCCGACTCGGGTACTTGTAACAACCCTGAAAGCTTGCGCATGCGTATTCTGGGACACGACATCGCTACTGTGGGCCCACCATGGCAGCCAGGTGGATGGTCACGGACACATCGCCTCTGGCTTTTCGGACTTTATCTGAGCCGTGTCACGATCGATTCGCTTCCTTTTGGGCAGGGTGAAATGCAAGTATAGTGAGTGGCATGGAAGGTGCTTATATCAGAAGGTCCCTTCCTCTGCCCTACTATGAAATCAAGAGCGTTCCTTCATATCAATTTCTTTTCGCATTCTACTTCTGCCGGTCAGCTGGACATTAGTACTTTTGATCTATTGTGCCAATCACATTTATCGTGCTGCCAAGAATACCCACAGGAAAAATGCATATTCTCGGTGTTTTATCACTTGCATCACCGCTTTTGGGTCAATCAGCTGCTGCTGGTTCGCCGCACACAGTAGCTACCTTAGCGAAATACGAATCGACATTGCCGACGGACCAGGCAAACGGGACAGAGCTTAATAGCGTAGCCCAAAGTCGTGCAAATGCTGTCAAGCAGACCTTTCAGATCGCCTGGGATGGATACAGGCAATACGCTTTCCCCAACGACGAGCTGATGCCGGTCAACAATTCGTATCAGAATCCGCGGTACGACACATTCTCTTCTTGACACCGGATCGAATCGCTGACGAACCACAGTAATGGATGGGGAGCATCAGCTGTGGACGCTCTTTCAACAGCCATCGTCATGGGACTTTCAGAGATCACCAACGACATCGTGGACTTCATTCCAACCATCAATTGGGGCGTGAGCTATCGAGATGACTACGTCAGCCTCTTTGAGACCACCATCAGATATCTAGCCGGCATGCTGTCAGCACACGATCTTTTGACTGGACCAGAATCAAGCCTCATCAGCAACAGCAACACGACAGTACTGCTTGAGCAGGCCGTAAATCTGGCGAACAACCTGTCTTATGCTTTCAATACACCGACTGGTATCCCCTACAACAACCTCATCTTCAGCAACCGCAGCAACGATGGTTCAACCACTAATGGTCTTGCAACCATTGGAACATTGGTCCTAGAATGGCAGCACCTGTCTGACCTCACGGGCAATGAGACCTATGGAAATTTATCACAGAAAGCCGAGAGCTACCTTCTTCAACCGCAACCTTCATCGAATGAACCATGGCCAGGCCTTGTAGGCACGAATGTGAACATCAGTAACGGTCTGTTCACCGACGCATCCGGCGGCTGGAATGGTGGTGATGATTCATTCTACGAATATCTTATCAAGATGTATGTCTATGACACTTCGAGATACAGCAATTACAAAGACAGGTGGGTCTTGGCCGCCGATTCTACAATCGCTCACTTGGCCTCTCACCCTGAGTCAAGGCCAGATCTCACCTACCTAGCTGAGTTTAACGGCCACAACCTCAGCGAGACCTCTGGACATCTGGCTTGTTTCGACGGAGGCAACTTCATTTTGGGCGGTCTCGTGCTGAAGGAGCCGAAGTATGTGGACTTTGGTTTGAAGCTAGTCGCTGCTTGTGAAAATACATACAATCAGGTATACTTGGATCGCTTGACACACCATCTCTCTCTTCTGCTAATACTCTCCCAGACTCTCACAGGCATCGGACCAGAAGCTTTCGGATGGGATGACACTTCAGTGCCGACTGGCCAAGAAGCCTTCTACGAGCGAGCTGGCTTCTACATCACGAGCTCAGATTATGTGCTCAGGCCAGAAGTTCTTGAGAGCTTCTACTACGCCTACTGCGCTACCGGTGACAGCAAGTACCAAGAGTGGTCCTGGAATGCATTCGTAGCCATCAATTCCACGACCCGCGTGGGTTCGGGCTACTCTGAGATTGAAAACGTCAATGCTGTCGGAGGAGGCGGCTTCACTAATGTGCAGGATAGCTTTTTCCTCGCGGAGGTGCTGAAGTACTGCTACTTGATACACGCTCCGGATGCAGTGTACCAGGTCAACAGCGGCGGCGTAAACCAATATGTCTTCAACACAGAAGCGCATCCGTTCAAGGTGAGAATTTCTGCTGGATGTGTAGAGAATTAACTGACGGCCTCATTAGGTAGCTGGAACGCCAATATAGTCCTCTATAGCTGCCGGCTTGGAGGTTCGCATGCATATCTCCTGTATAGCGGCACACGGGTCCTTCGTAATGCATTCTCTGGTATTCCAGCGATGAATCACGTACGAAATATGGCAGCTTGCTTCATCGAGCTGGCGGACTGGGATCCCGGTGTGACTTCAACAAGCCTTCCTGACTCTGTTCCTCGCGATAGCGTTTAATCACTTCCATTCTCATTAGCCTGCGGGGTGCTCTGCGTCCAGTGAACAGCTCAAATTGAGCGAACGCTTGCTCGGGGAGGACGTCAAAGCCGTCCATGAAAATCCAGCCCTGATGCGAACGCTCCCGCATTTGCCGTACGATTGGCGTGACTAGCGGCCTATATGCCAGCTGCAACGTGATCAGTCCTCTTATCCCTGACATTTGACACGCCAGCGACTTACCTCGAGCACTACGCCACCTGTTGGGCTCTTGAGCCAATCATTGGGTATATTGAAATCCACCACGTCGCCGTCTGCCGTCTGTGTCGGTATGCTGGACACAATCATCGATGGTGGTTTGAACTCGCTTGGCCATGCCCTGTCATACGACTCTATTACTCTCACACGCGTCGACGGTGCATTGGCCGGGTCCAGTTCGCTGATGGCATGCGACTCTATCAGCTTGTTGTAGTGGTCTGCTAGGATCTGGGCGTTCCTCAAGGTCCTGTTACAGATGAATATGCTTCGCACGCCAAGAGAGAGAATCGAGTATATCGTAGAACGAGCTTGTCCGCCGGCGCCGCACACCAAAGCTGTCGTTTGTGGTCGTACTGTATTAGCAGGACTGGATCCATGCCGAAGACATGCTCGAATGCCTATCCAATCTGTGTTGTCGCCATACAACGCCTTTACTGGTCCACTCCTGTTGCACTGGGCCAGAAGCGCTCGCTCGTCCGGGATCGAGCCGTCGGCTTCGAGTTGACGGACCGGTATGATAGTATTCACAGAGCCAATAGCTCTGGCATGTGAGCTGAGCCCGTCCAGCAGTGACATGACGCCGGTCTTGTAAGGCTGCACGACAGCCGATCCGCCAAAATGTGTGTCCTTTGAAAGTTGCATGAAATCATCTAAAGTGGGCGATGAATGTGTATCGAAGGTATGCGACATCCCACAGGCAGCATATGCTGCATTGTGCATTGCCGGCGAGAGCGAAAAGCTGACATTAGCACCGTAGATGAAGAACCGCATCGGCTCGTATATGAATGATGCAAAGAGTGATCTGAATACATCCTTGGCTGTGAGCAAGACGTCCTCGGAACTGCTGACCGCATTCTTTGCTGAGTCGTAAGCGTATCGCACAGGCGTCAAGACTTTGTTGAAGCACATCGAAGGCCGGCCATCCTTTCCAGTATTGTAAGCGATGAGATGTGCCTTGCCGTCCGAACGTGCGACTCTTTGTTTGAATGATTCAACCGCAAAGTTGTCAGCCATGGACGCAGCAGGCATTGTGAGTTTGACCATGTCAAAACCAAGCCTGTCTCCGCGTTCGTATGTTGCCAAGCACTCTTCGCTATCCCAACCCTCCAAAGGACGCTCCTGAATATGAGTCAAAGCTATGGCCTGAGTACGCCCTTTGCTGCCTATCATGACGGCTAGCTGCGCATCGCTAAGTGAGCTGTCAATCGTACAAAATTCTGGAGCTAGCCGATAGCAGTGACCAAGCAGAGTGAGCAACGACTTCTGTGCGGCTTCGTGTCCTGTGAAGTCGACTGACAAGATCACAGACAGTACCGACGGAATGACAGATGGGCGCCGCACTATTGCAAAGGCTTGCGATATCCGAAGCAGTTGATCCTCATCATACATCCCGCCTGGAGGAGGCTCGCTCAGGCGCACTTTGATCTCCACTGCATCCACTCCGATCGTCAACGCTTCGACGTTGACCTTGCCATCTACAATGTCGTCGACTTCGACAACACTAGACATCGTAAAAGATCGCTGCGACAAGGGCACTTGGGACAATGGATATGGCGAATGTTGACTGGGCATACGAGGTGGTGCTCCGATGATGTTGTTAAGGAATTTGAGAAAGTCCCTCTCCACCCTCTTTAGGGTCAGGAACAGTCCGTTCGAAGCCTTGGCCAGACCCTGGACGCCTTCGTGACTATTTTGTACTAATATCTCCGAAGTGTTGAAGAACTCGTAGTTGGTGCATGATCGCAGTAGAGGGCCGCTCGCACGCAGGAGCTGCCGTGTCCGTTCCAGAGACCAGACATGCAAATACGACTGAATGCCCTCTGCCTCACGGACTATGTGGACCACAGGGTGGCGTTGGGCAAAATCCCGGAGCAGCACAGATCCATGGTTTTCAAGATCGGAAAAGCTGCAGACAATTACGCAATCTTTGTCGTGTGCGTGCAGTGTCTGCTGGAAGACCTGGTAATGCTTCTTGTGGTATTCTGCTGTGCCGTGAAGTTTTCGAAATGCCTGTGTTGATACGCCGGTGGCGTCCAGGAATGCTCGTTCGGAATCGACCAGACGTCTGCCATACGCTGCTGCTGCCAGCACGCCAAGTGAGCTTTTGCCAACGCCTCTGACACCAATAAGCACGAGGGAGGCATTGGCCGGAAAGGAGACCTGTCTTGGTATTGCTGTCCAGTCTAGATTTGGAGTGTTGTAACCTGACTTCAGAGCTGGTGCTCCCTTCTGCTCCACCGGGTGCCTTCTTAGGGGTGACGGTTCTCTGGATGTCGAGACAGACTGCGATACATGATCAAGACCGGCGCCTTGCATTTGGGCGTAGGACCTCTTGATTCCAGCATGTATAGCCGCCATCGCCATCAACCCTTGGACTATGTCAAGTCGGGGTCGTTGTCAATAGCTACGAAATGGAAAAGTTCCGTGGATTAGTGCATATGGTGTGCAGAGAGTCCAGCCCCTCCCGAACGGCTAATGTCTTACCCGCACCCAAACCAATCAATACAGTCCTTACCTGGTGCTGGGTTGCATCATGAACGATATTCAGATCGAGTACGGAACGATGGGTGAGCCGTGCATGTATGCTCCTTGACCGAACAACTTGTACATTGGTCATTCCCGCAGCGCTGATCTACATGTACATATACAGTATCCTTCTCTTCTTGGAGATGGTCCCGTCCTCGGCATTCTCCGCAAAAGTCTGATGACAGCCTGAGCCTCGTCGCCCTCGATCACTTCCTCTCCGCCATCATGCTCAAGCCTCCTACAGCGCCACCGTGTGGGTTCTGGTCCTAGGAGTAGGGTCTCCGCTGCAATCCATAGCCCGACGATACCATTCTTGCTCAGGATCACATCATCCGAGAATGTCGACGGGCTGCGATGAGGCTTGGTAACGATCCGGGCGAGGACGTGAGTGGCAACACTGGGAAGCGCCCACCCCATCCACCGGCTTCGCCTGACAGGCCAGGACCGGCAAAGCGATCGCGCGTCTCCCGGGCCTGCGATCAATGTCGTGCAAGCCGGGAGAAATGCGATGGCACACAGCCAAAATGCCAGACGTGCACCGCGCAGCGACGCGAGTGCTCTTACCATGAACAGCCGAAGAAACGCGGCATTCAGCCCAACTACATCCGGACTCTAGAGCTCATCATAGCATGGCAGCTGAAGTACCTTCCTGGAGGTGAAAGTCAACTTGCAGCACACTTGGCTGCTGCTGACGACTCAGTCCACCAAGTTATCAGCGCGAAGAATGGCTCTGGCGCAGAAGCACTGCATCAACGGTGGAGGAACAGCATCATTTGCCGCCAGATCGATCAAATGCTTTCGGGAGCACCCATCGAAAGTCCTGCTATCAACGAAGCTTCGCTTCAAATCCATGAGATTTCGTCGTCCTCCGCGGCGCAGGTTGACAGCGCACCTGTCACGGCTCCTGCATCGTCCGCGGAGTTACATGCTAAAAGACGAGGTCGAGCCGTTTCGCAGTTGACTGCTGGTCATTGCTCGGATGCAGACCGAAGTGCGAGCATAGCACCACGACTCAAGCTTCCTGAGAGCACTTGGACGCTTTTGGAGTATTATTTCGCTTTCACTCACTCGTGGATGCCAATCATCGAGAAGCAAAGCATTCTGAAAAGCGTATACACTTGGCCGGCCGACGGCGTGACTCATGACCTCCTGCTACAGGTGGATTCAGGCTACGGAGAGCTTTGCTGTATACTGGCGCTCTCTGCTGCGCAGTTGGAGCGTAGTGGGCAAGGCCAAAGCCATGCGCAGACGAAAGAGCTCCAAGAAGTCGCAAGCCGCTGCAGTTCCGCCGATGGTGAAAAACTTCATATCAGCTTTGTGCGCATTGCTATTCTGCAAGCCGTGCGTGCCATGGTATCACAAGACTGGACGGGAGCATGGTTCTTGATCGGACGAGCAGTTCGTGTCCTACTGCGACTCGATGCCACCCCTGCCGGATCGGTCATCAATCCCTCAGATCCCAAGCCTGTTGAGCTTGTCGCCTTTGTTCTAGAGGCTGCTGTTGCGTCTCACCTGGGGATTAGATCAAGTCACCTACGTCCGGAGCACGTGGAGAAGGTCGGGCTCCTGAATGAAGATGGCGGCGAGGAATGGTCGCCGTGGCATGATCCGCTCGCATCGAACGCATCAAAGGCACCTGCCTTGTCTCTCAGCACGCTAAATCGCCTGGTGCGGCTCACTCTTCAGTCTTTCAACTCGCAAGGCTTCTTGCATTCGACATCGTCGAGCGTTAGCAATTCCGAAGCACCCCTCCCTTCCAGACTGGCGGCATTCGGGACTGATCCGCCCCTGGACCCTTCCACTGCAGCATTCGATGTTGGCCAAGCTCCCGGCATCCCGAACGCGACACTTCACAGCCCATCCCACCGGGCCGTCCTCGCGCTCATGCAGAACTCCTTGGCAAAGCAAGACCGCCTGCAGCCAATGTCAATCGTCGCCAGTTGTGAGGCCGGACCATTACATTTCGACGCCATATCCGATATGACCTTGAACTTCACCGCTGCTCAGCAACAGCCGCTTGGCTACATCAGCATACCGAAGCAAGGAGCAGAGAGCGTGCTCTCTGCAAGTCCCAACATGCTTCGATCTGGTAAGGACGGTGCGGGTCTTTGGCCCGATGATGGTTCCACAAACGTCGCGCCGGCGAACGCATTGTCTCTGCCAAGTGAGGGAACTGGCACAGGAGCTGACATCTTCGAAGAACTTGCGCTCCTGGACCGCAATGACTCCAACCACAACCCGCAGTTTTTGCAGAATCTCGGTTTCGCACCCGATTTGGACCTTGCAGAATTCTTCGGGTCAGACTATCAACCCTCAGATCCTTTATTGGCTTACATGCAGCCGTCATACAGTGGGATAAGATCAGGATCGAGAGCGAACGAGCCAGGTTGAGACGGCTCATTTGTTCAAATCCGCTATTCCAAAGTAATTGGCCTATGTGCTGGGCAAATGATCGGATGGTATCGGAACCAGACTCAGCAAAAGCAACGAAGGCGATTGTTCTCTCACCTAGCCGTGAAACCGTCTGGGACATTTGCTGGTGATTGCGCGCATCATGCGCCCGGTCATCACGATCGGAGGCTACTTCACGGTTCTGTTTGACCCTTTCCCCGGCTGAACACGACGATGATGCATGCCACAAGCTTGGCTCCAGACACAGCGTAGCGATAAAAGTCAGCGACTCGGTCTAAGCGAAAGCATCCCAAATGGTGCACTCAGGCTAGGACGGCCCATCTCGATACCGAGTATGCGTCCTTGTGGTGTAATGTCACGGTTGGAGCCAGACTTAAACAACAGTGAATACACTGGAGTCAGGTCTGCGCTGAACGCTACATCATACTTTAGTCTAACTTGTCATAGCCTATTGTCTTTCTCAACACCGCGCCGGCCTCTGTCAAAGCTGCGCCCGAGTCACCTGCTCGGGAGAGACAGCTGGCGCGTCCTGCTTGGCAGGTCCGTCGGCAGGTCCGAAATCGCGCATTATTTTCTCCCACGATATTGCTGCTCTTCGCGCATGCAGCTCAGGCACTGAAGGGTCTGGATCCGCCAAGCTTCGATTGAACAATTCGGCGCTGACCCAGCCCTCGAATCCCAAGTCCACCAGGATCGCCTTCAATATTGCCCGTACTGGCAGGTAGGCGCCTCTGTCCCGCTCGCCATAGAAAAGCCTGCAATTTCTACTCCAGCTCATTCGAGCTGGTTGATCAGGATCATAAAATGGACTGGCCTGGGTCAGAGTCGTCTGTAACCGTTCGGCATCGACCACCTGTACGTAGGCAATCTTATGGACATCTACGGTCTCAATAAGTCGTTGGAGTGAAGCTTTAGTGTCAACTTCCGCGTTTGGCGTTTTCCGAGTGTCCGAGGCTGGATCTGCATACATCCTGCCTGCCATGTTGAAGGTGTCGAAGCAGATTCCAAAATTTGGCCGATCGACTCGCTGCACAATTTCCCAGCTTTGCTCCCAGGTATTGGAGTATGTGCCCCAGCAGAGGCTCTCGTAAGCGAAGTGGATGCCTCTGCTTGCGCCTAGATCTGCGACCTCTCGCAGATCACTGACGATGAGGTCTATGTCACCGCTCATCTCGTCTGTCGATTGGCAGGTCGACGGTATTGAGATAAGACCCGTGCCCAGTATGGCGGTCAGTTCGAACCAGAGCTTCATCTCCTCGATTCTTGCATCATGTTTCTGGCGGTCTCTCAGGCCTTCATAGTGCATAAATGGTTGAAGGCACATGATCGCAATGCCGCGCTCATCAGCCAGTTTTCGAATGATTCGGGCGGCTTCGAGCTGGTTTTCTGGCGTCTCTCCGCCTGGCATCTCTTTTGCCACGTACAAAAGGTCCTCGAAGAAGAGCTCTATGTCCAGTCCATGTCGGGCTGCCTGGTCGAACTTCTCTGGCAGCTTATGGACCCAGGCTCGTCCGAGCGAATGCGAACATATTGCTGGACGGATATGCATGGCTACTATGCGGAAAGAGAAAGAGAGACTAGACTCCTATTCAGAAAGGACTTGGAGCCGCTGCCTTGAGCAATCTTTTAGCAGACGAACGAACTGTGGTGTAACACAGAGCTATGGTCCGGAATTGCTTAGATTCATGCTCCATGGAGAACATCAAGATAGCGACATACATCAAGGACCAGAAATGCTCCGTGGTAAGCTTGCAGGCATTGAGCGCAATCGGCGAAGCTTGTCAGTCATTAGTCATGCACATCGCGCATACGATCCCGCATGCAGTCCTGCTCCGGATAAAGTCAAATCCAGCCAAGCTGTCAGACGCCGCTCTCAGCATTCGGAGGCGTACAGCCACTCTTCGAAGGTTTGTCATCACCAGCGGTTGGCTTTTAGCACGGAGACGTTCACATGCGAGCAGCATGAGTGAGTAACCTCCATCGTTCGTTATTGTTCAGCTGGCATTTGTTCCTCTCCGACCGCAGAGATCGCATCCATTGACTTGCAGGAGATGGCTGCCGTCAGACCAATTGATCTCATCATAATTGGCACCGGCAGCATTGGAATGAGGCATTTTACCAGTGTGGTTGCATGTCCAGATGCTTATCTGCACGCTGTAGTCGATCCGTCTCCCAGTGCCGAGGCACTTGCAGCCAAGTACTATGTACGGTCGTTCCGGGCAATCGAGGAATGCCTCAAAGCTATCAAGCTTCCTGATGCCGCGATAGTATGCACGCCTAACAGCAGCCACGTCCCCATCGCTTAAAGCTTGCTGCAGCTGGCATCAATGTGCTCGTGGAAGTCTATCTCATCTACGGCTGCAGAGGGAATCAAGCTCATCGAGACTGCCCGCGCGAGTGAGAAGCAGCTTCTCACAGGACATCACAGACGCTTCAATCCCTACGTCAGGGCTGCTAAGAGTGTGTTGTCATCTGGTCAGACAGGTAGGCCAATAGCAGTGTCTGGCCTGTGGACATTGTATCAGCCACTGGACTATTTTCAGAGCCCGTACAACTGGCGAGCCGAAGCTGCAGGCAGCGGCGTGGTGGCAATCAATCTTTGTCATGAGATTGACACCCTTCAGTATATGCTGGGTTCCATACGTCGGGTTCACGCTGAGCAGACAATCTCGCATCGGGACTACAAGGTGGAGGAGGGTGCAGCAATACTGCTGAAGTTTGCGTCTGGAGTTGTCGGCACTTTCATCCTCTTTGATGCCACTCCGTCGCCTCACAACTTCGAAAGCGCAACAGGCGAGAATCCAATGATACCGAAAGCTGGCAAGGACGTGTACCGTATTTTTGGCAATGCGGGTGTGCTGTCCGTTGTTGACATGGTTCTCATGAGCTATGGTGATGGTGTCGATAAAAGCTGGTGCTCCTGTTTAAGAAGCCAGTCGGTGGCTGTGGGCACTGAAGTACCCCTCGATGAGCAGATCAAGCATCTTGTTAAGGTAGTCAAGGGCGAGGAAGAGCCCAGTTGCTCCGGCGCAGATGGACTGAGCGCCGTTGCTGTTTGTGATGTGGTCAAGAGATCAATCGCCACAGGCCAAGCGGTCGATCTTTAAATGGGTTCTGATTGTCTTATTGTTCGTCATGAGCCTCAGGCTGAGTCTAATTGTCTGACTCCGCTCCAAGATCGATATTTCACAGGCATAGTGTTGCTATTCCGGTGATGCTGCTATAACCCCTTCCACCATTTGCATTCGCCTTGGTCTTCCTCATCTCCCGATCAGCATGCGAGCGCTCCACTGCAAGCATAGTCTGATCTACATGACGTGCGAAAGCTCTGTTGGCTGGCCTGGCCAATACCGTGGGACATTCGGTTCTGCTTGTGTAGACTTGCAGGCAAAGCGCTCAAGGGATCGGGCTGACGGACGCTTCGTCTTCGACGTGGCGCAGACAGGCTCCCGCTCCGGTTGGTGTTGTTGGTACGATTCGTCGGACAGCCCATTGACAAACACACACTCCCCATACGGAGTGACTTCTGGGCCATGCACTCCTGCCCACTGAAATCGAGGAATACCAGGAGGGCCTTCGAGGAATGTTTCAGGTGCTTCTACGTGTCACCATTCCGGTGAATCCCTTCCGAAGTTTTCCATGGACGTGGAAGAGCGCTTTGAAGCGAGAGGATCGGGCGACTATAATGGTCAATCTGAGTACGCTTCGGTGGCAGCTAGCGTATGGATTGTGCCTGTGACCAGATCACGATACGTCTGTGAGCTTTCATTTCAAGATATAGTAGTCTTTGCTAGCTGCAGGTCTGTCGGACATCTCCAGAGTCTCCGCGTCACATCCCTGGACGAGATAGCTGAGTATACATGCACTTCTGAGGGCTGGGCGCTGCAGCCCGGAATCCTTGAACGTTAGCCATAATTGTCGATAGACCAGGACCGGCAGTGCGTCAATCAGTCTGGCGCTTTTGATGTTTAGCATTTGGTGACAAGGGTCTAGTGTCTCAACGTGATTGTTATGGGTGCGATGTACCAGATCCAGCTATGCATCGATATTGGGTCACACAAACCATCTGTAGTGATGACCAGGTTGCAGT
This sequence comes from Teratosphaeria epicoccoides, assembly GCA_021401465.1. NCBI lineage: Eukaryota > Fungi > Ascomycota > Dothideomycetes > Mycosphaerellales > Teratosphaeriaceae > Teratosphaeria > Teratosphaeria epicoccoides. The sequence goes on along the minus strand of JADDMT010000001.1, from coordinate 369,955 downwards.
CAGCCTTGCATTTCCAAAAGCCCCGGGCCAATTACCGTTTGGGCGACGGAAGCAAACGCCGAAGGGACATACACTATCGTAGCCAGCGTTTTCGACCGTCATTGCAACCACAACCAAGACATAGAGCCTCGACAAGACTTGTATCGCCGACGAAAGGATGCTGGGCGCAGACCCTATTGATCTGGACGAAGTCTATGGTTTCGCGTTGCAATTAGCAAAGGACTCAGGCAAGATACTGGACGTTGGATGGCGAACACGTACCAGCTCCAGCAGTGAAGCAGGTCACACGGAAAAAGACTCTGCTGTTGACCTGGTCACGCAGACAGATGAAGGTCTGTGGACTCTCTTCTTCCTCATTGCGTTAGGCTGGTCCAGATCAACCCCGTCCATCAGCATTGGTGCCTCCATCGGAGCTCAGTCTCGCGTAATAGCAAGACTTCAATGGCCCTGATGAGCCGCCTTCACACGAACATTGTACTGAAAGCTGCACAGACGTCGAGGCTTTCGTCAAGCATCAGATCCTCGAGCATTACCCGTCACACAAGTACGCGCGATGTTGAATGCACATCCTCCTACCAGGCTACAATTTTCGAAGCCGTTCAACTAATGCTGTCTATCAGGTTCGTTGGTGAAGAGTCCTACAGCAAAGGCGCCTCCAAACAGTATCTGATCGGCAATGAACCGACATGGTGCATCGTGCGTGAGCTACAGCGTTGATAGCGCAAGTCACCATGTGCAGACCCTTACTGATCTCACGTCCTTGCTCTAGGATCCTCTGGACGGTGATCAATCCCTGTGAAAAGTCTTGTGGATTGGCAGCAAAGGCTAAGATCTATCAAGGAACGGTGAATTACATCCACATCTTCCCAATGTTCTGTGTCTCCATCGCGTTTATCCTCAACGGCGAGCCTGTGGTCGGTGTCATCCATGCTCCTTTCCTGCATCAGACGTTCTCGGCATGTCAAGGCAGAGGGGCCTGGCTCAACGAGGCTCAACCACTCCCATTGGTCCGCAATCCTATACCGCCTTTGCCGCCGAATGCGCCGAAAGGCTGTATCTTCTCTTGCGAATGGGGCAAAGACCGCCGCGACGACCCTGATGGCAATCTTCACCGCAAAGTAGAGAGTTTCGTGAACATGGCAGCTGAGATTGGCGGTCGGGATGGGAAAGGAGGAATGGTCCATGGTGTCCGCAGTCTGGGTTCTGCTACTCTCGATCTGGCTTACTGCGCTATGGGAGCGTTCGATATCTGGTGGGAAGGAGGGTGCGTCTACGCATTGCCAGTGCCCATCGGCTGATGACACGAGCTGACAATCCTACTTGAAGGTGTTGGGAGTGGGATGTCGCCGCCGGAATCTGCTTATTGAAAGAAGCTGGTGGCCTCGTCACGACCGCAAACCCGCCAGCCGGCTCAGCGACAGCCGACATCCCAGACAGTAAGCTCGGAAGCCGTCTGTACTTAGCTATCCGACCTGCAGGTGACTCATCCAGCGAAAGCGGCCGTCAGGGTCAGGAGCGAACCGTACGTGAGGTGTGGAAACGAGTGAGACAGTTGGACTACTCACGCCCAGGCGCCTGATCGGTCAGATCGGCTCAGTTCCATAGCAAGCACAGGCTCCTTGGGCCCTCAGCGGCCTAGACTGCCAATGCCATGCTATACATGGACAATATTCAGAGCATATCTACTGGTATCAGTGACCAGTTTCTCGATACGAGCTTCATCTACAGTCTCGCCCTGCTAAGCTCTTTAGCGATTACAACCTTTGCCTCTTCCACTGGAAGTTCGGAGCGCTTCTTTTCCGTCCAGTAGTGGTCTTGCTCAAGGCCCTGATATATGACGGCCTCGGTCCCAAGGATTACTTGCCACCCGGCTCGCTTCGAGAGCTCTGCAATCTCTGTCCAGGGCTCGGGGTGGTAGCACATCTCCAGGATTGCACCCTTGTGTGGCTTCTCAAGGAAGACTTTTGTCACCTTTCTGGCCTCAATCTCGGAAGGAGTGACAGGCGGGAGATTCGGCACACAAGCTACTATCGCTCCAGGACCTTCCAATGCCGCTGCTTGAGCGTTCGTCGCGACATGCACCAGCCCATCCCCATAGCCCTGTACTTGACACCAAGACATCACCGCCTCGATTTCTGCGGCGTCGCGATTGACGAGATAGACTCTCTTGCAACCCAAAACTTGCACCAGAGCATAGACTGCTGATCTCGCAGCTCCACCTCCCCCAATCACCAGTCCAGGCTTGTCTTGCCAAAGTCGATGGGGTGCGTTCCGGAGAAAGCTCTCTCTGACGCCAATGGTGTCGGTATTCGTGCCTATCAGCCGTCCGTCTCTCCGGAAGATTGTGTTGCATGCTCCTACGGCTTTACATTCAGCTGTCGTGTCATCAAGGAAGGGCAAGATGGCGACCTTATGTGGCATAGTCACTGCTGAGCCTGAGTTGCGATGTGAGCAAAAGCTGCTGCAGAGAACGAGTTGCAACACCAGACGTACCGAAGCAATGAGGATGTCGTACAAGCTCAATAAAGTGAGCTATGTCGGTCGAAGGCAGAGGCAGTTGACTCCAGTTCAAGCCAAGCGCTTCGTACACCGTCTGGTGGAAAATAGGACTCAAGGAGTGGGCGATTGGGAATCCGAACAGATCTCGGGACGACGATCAGGACCCATATGTATCTCACAAGAGGGCCAGGCTACTTACAGCCATGCTTATCGAGATGGCTGACCTCTGGGTCCGGGCAGGTGATGATTGAAGCATCCATCGATTGCACTGCAGCTTCAGTCTGCATTTTCCTGGTTGTGCTGTGTTGGCTTGCCTTTTCTCAGGCAAATTGCAAAGGTCTGCAGAACAGTCCCAGACAAGACGGCTGTAAAATGTTTCGTGGCAAAGTTCAATGACTCCCTCGATCGATCAACTGGACGGTTGATTGTGGAGTTGGGTCGCTTGCTAGCACAGGTTGCACGATTGTTGCTTTCAGGAATGCTTGTGAACTAGTCCGATGGACTAATGATGCTGTTATCTGACCCAAATTGTGGATTCAATCGATGAAATGGTGCCTTTCTCAATCGGCCAATGGAGCTGTTGGACTGGCCACCAGAGCGGATTGACAAAAGCGCTGTGCTTGTACCGCGCAAAGTTCCGTCGGCCTGCTGAGATGCATCGGCTTTCTCCCGGGCGGACTTAGGTTATTTCGACTCGTGCTTTCCTGCCTGGGACTGTCGGCGTCTGGCGGGAATTCTCGGTATCTGGTTGATCGCGGTTAAGTCCAGATGGTAGAAGACTGATCCGGACATCGCAGCTCAGAGCCAAGACACTTCTTCGGCTTTGTGTCCCGTCTTGTTGCATCGACCCCGCGAAGTGCGGAGTGCTCAGGTGGACCGCGCTACGCTCGCGTGTGTCTGCAACGTCCGGGGCCATTAGCCTGAGGCGGCATGGCTTTGCATAATGGAAGAGGGTTCACCGGCAGTGAGAGTCGTCCAGACTCCGCCTCGTCAGTCTCCAAGGGATTGAGACCCCGGACACAAAGGACGTGGCGCCGGCGGCGCACAAAGCCAGTCTGCTATCCGGTCATCACCGAGACCACATCAAGGTCTGACCCCACGGAGTCGACATATTAGCTCCGGGGTTTCCTTACAGCCTTCGCCCTGTCAGCATTTTCGATCTCGCCCTCATTGCTCGACCATGTACATCGGCTGTGGGCCTCAAGAGGTAAAAGGCATACAGGATGGGTCTTTTGTCCTTGGTCGAAGACAGGCCTACGCCAAAGGCCGTGTACAACTGGCGCGTGTATACCTGTGCTGCCATAGCGTCGTTCGCGTCATGCATGGTACTTGAAAGCCTCACAGATGTAAACGTCGTTTTCGAGACTGACGCAAAGGACAGATTGGATACGACAGCGCCTTCATTGGCACAACCATTGCGCTACCAGCTTTCCAGAAGGAGTTCAAATTCGCAGAGATGACAGCATCCCACCTGAACCTCGTCAAGGAGAACATCGTCAGCGTGTACCAAGCAGGGGCATTCTTTGGCTCAATTTTCGCCTACGCCACAGCATTCTATCTCGGCCGTAAGGTCTCCCTCATGGTCTGGTCGGTTCTCTTCATTCTAGGAGCCGGAATCATGCTCGGCGCTGACGGGGCTCGTGGCCTCGGTCTGATATACGCCGGAAGAGTGTTGGCGGGAATGGGTGTCGGTGGATGCTCCGTGGTGGTGCCAATCTACATCTCCGAGCTCGCTCCACCTGCCGTGAGAGGGCGACTCGTTGGCATTTACGAGCTTGGGTGGCAAATCGGCGGGCTCGTTGGCTTCTGGATCAATTATGGCCTTTCCAAGAATGTGGCAGAGAGCCATAAGCAATGGCTCATACCATTCGCAGTCCAGCTCATCCCGGCCGGGCTGTTGCTTGGTGGAGCCTTCTGGCTGGAAGAATCACCAAGGTGGCTGCTGTCGAAGGACCGGAGGGAGCAGGCGCTCAAAAACCTCTGTTGGATCCGCCAGCTAGACTCCAATGAGCTCTATATCGTCGAAGAAGTTGCCTTCCTGGACGCAGCGCTCGAGGAGCAAGCAGCTACCGTGGGAACCGGATTCTGGCAACCATTCAAGGCTGTCGGCTCTAATAGAAAGGTTCAATGGCGCTTCTTCCTCGGGGGCATGCTCTTCCTCTGGCAGAATGGGTCCGGCATCAACGCCATCAACTACTACTCGCCGACTTTCTTCAAAAGCATAGGAATCTCCGGTACCAATTCTAGCTTCCTCACAACGGGAATCTTCGGAGTGGTGAAAACGTGCCTGACATTGATATGGCTGTTCTTCTTGATCGACTTTCTTGGAAGGAGAAGGCTTCTGATGATCGGAGCGGCTGGTGGATCAGCGTGCATGTGGATCATAGGATCCTACATCTATGTGACAGATCCGGATAACAACAGAACGACCGAAGTCACCTCCGGCGGCATCGCAGCAATCTTCTTCTTCTACCTCTGGACTGCCTTCTACACGCCGACCTGGAATGGAACACCCTGGGTACTAAACTCGGAGATGTTCGATCAAAATACTCGCTCCCTCGGCCAAGCTTCTGCCGCTGCAAACAACTGGCTGTGGAATTTCCTGATCTCACGCTTCACGCCACAAATGTTTGCAGCTATGGGACCATCTGGCTGCGGTGTCTACTGGTTCTTCGCTTCGATGATGATAGTCTCGATCCCGTTCGTCTATTTCTTGGTGCCGGAGACAAAGGGCATCCCGCTTGAGAGTATGGATCGCTTGTTTGAGATCAAGCCTGTCAGGAAGGCTCATGCGCAAGTCCATGCCGAAGATGCGGCCAGGGAGGAAGAGTTCAGAGACGCAGCAGCGGGTGCCGGTCTTAGTATCGCGAAAGAGAAGCTTGAGCACGTTGAGAGGACCACTGAACACGAGGCATGAAATGCATCCAGACATCTGATCGAGGTGCCGGCGTTTTGAATGATGCCGCATCCAAGCGATCGCACAATGATAGGCAGTTGGTCGCAATGCACAGCTAGTTTTGGTTGACCAAGATCTTGATCCAGCTCATGAGATGTTCCTTCAGCCTTTCGACTGTTTCGACAACCAATTCCCAGACAGTTGAGCGCTGAACTGTAGCTGAGCTGGTAGCTAAAGTCCATCGTTCATTACCACGGTTGACTGCATGTTGACACAGTTGACTGCTTGCCCAGGTTGATCACTGGTGACGCAATGCCCCTGCCGAGACTGCTTGATCAGTCCCGTCTTGGTCTCAGCTCTTCAATTCCTCTGCATGCTGCCCAGCTGCTTCCAGCCCCGAAGAAGCATCCACGTTGACGACGTATCAGTCGACATCAGGCACAGGCAAGCCATTCCAAAGCTTGACCTTGCGACCCAGCTTCTCCAACGCCGCAATCGAGTTCTTCTCACGTAATTGTCTCGACTCCTGCTCTGACACCAGAACGAAGTCGTAACTGATCAATTTGCTGCCGTCTTTCACCCCATATCGGTTAGCTTGCTCGGCGTTCACGGCGCCCAAATCGATGAGCAAGGACTCCTTAACACCGAAGACCGCGTCACTCGTCTCGTAAGGATCACCACGGAGATACAATGCTCTGTTCGCACCGTCAGCATGGATTCAGCCTGTTCATCAGGGTGGTGGGAGAGGGGCACGGACGTTATCAAATGATCAAACCCCTCCTTCTCCAACATAAAATGCATATGACTCGGCCTATAACAATGCCTCTTCAACCTCTCCAAGAGCTTGCCCACCGGGCCGTCATGCGGAATCGGGTAGGGCACCGGCACGATAGCCTTGAACCAGAACATACCCTTCTCATCACTATGCATCACAGCTCTTTGGTCTGGCCCTTCTCTTCCCGGGTACTGCACGTCATACCTGCCTTTGCTATCCGTTTCCCAGATGTCGATCTTGACGCCTGCAATCGGCTTTCCGGCTGTATCTTTGACGCTGCAGAGGACGAGGCAGGGTTCGCCTTCTGGGTCGTGGGCGATGGTCGAGCCGTTCGGTTCGACCTGGGCTTCGTGGGAATGGAAGGGCCCGAGCACGGTGCCTTCGGTACTGGCAGGTGGTTTGGGGTGGTCGATGGAATCTACGAGCAGAGAGAGACCAAGGATGTCGCTGAGAAGAATGAATTCCTGATGCCAGTCAGTGGTCGACGGGAACGTTGGACAAGGAGCTGACGTCCACGTACCTGTCGCACATCGGTACATATTTGGCCCACAGCTGTGAGGAAGAGCAAGGCTTGCATCCATTCGTCGTGGCTTAGTCTCGTTTCTCTCGCGAAATCGTGCAAGTGCTGTACGGCTCGCTCCAGGATGTATTTCAGTCGGGGATTGTCGCATTGCGAGTTGATCAGGTGGACGTTGTCCGTGATGTTGTCAATTGTCAGATCCTTGAGAGGAGGCACATCCACGTTGCTTGGAGTCATGGTCGTCCGCAGCATGCAGGCTTGGAACAGAAAGAAAGTACTGCGAGCTCGAGTCAGGCTATTTCCACTGCGTGTAAACACTTGCAAGGCCCCACCATAGCTCGATCAAGGGATTCACCACCCCACATAGATGATAGAGCTTTTGTCGTGTGCCGTCCAAGTCTGCCGCTCCGAGATTCCCGTCGTGTCGCTGTTGAGGCCGATCTCGTGACGACACAATAATGACGCGATGTTGCTCACATGTATGTTGCTCACATGTATGTTGTACTCACACGCCATACACGAGACGCTGCATAGCGCGCATAACCCTTGAGCGCCGTCCGGACGCTGCCCCGTGCCTTGTTGAGTACGTACAATGCACTCGTCACCACCCTCATGAAAGCGAGAGAGCTCCTCGATGCCATCTTTGCACCCCATAAAATTGCCCGACACCGTTAACGATAGCAGGCTCATGAGCACGCATCCTCGTCCTCCATGCATCCGCAGAGGCTTTGGTGTCTATTCCTGACCAAACCCGACCGTCTCCTCTACAGCCCAGAGCAATTTCTGCTGCAACGCGTCAAAGCTCTTGTACGGCGGCAGATCCAACCGGTTGAAACAAGTATGGCTCTTCGGCAGTTGTGTCTCCTCTCCGCTCTTCTCGATCGTGAATCGTCGTGGCCCGTCACTCCCCTGTAGATCCTTGAATCCGTTGACGGGAATGCGGCTGGTCCCTGTCGCGAATTGCAACAACCTAGACTTCTGCTCCGCGTCCCAGCTTCTTATGCACTTCCAGAAGTTCTGGATGACTAGGTCGTTCTCAGTGTAGCCACGGTAGTCGGTATGCTTCTTCCAATCGTCGACGTCTATGTCGGCGATACCACCGATCAGCAACTCGAGCTCGCGTTCGTCAAAGACGTTGACCAGATCGGCTGGAATGAGTTCGTGAAAGCCGGCGATGAAGGCGTTGAACTGCTCTTCCACGCGCTTTTGGATGCGCCATTCGGTGATAAGCCTGCGAGAAGTCAGTGATGGAAGCCAAAGGAAGAGCCCGAGGAGGTACGCACTCAACATATTCCTTCTTGTTCTCGTTGGTGACCTCAATATCCCTGCCGCCAGGCTTGAGGTCTACTGTCACCTTCTCACCAAAGCGCTCGTCCTCAACCGAGAATGTGGAGTAGATCACATCGGTGATGTCGTTCTCCATTGTCCAGCTCAGCGTCCGGTGAAACTCTGCATCCACTCCCTCCATGTCATGCAGCGTCACCTTCTTCCGCAGAATCATCTTGTAAAAGGCGCCGATAAAGAAGGCATCCAGAAATCGCCTGTGGAATATGGCCAGGCCGACCACTCGGCCAATGAACTTGAAGTAACCCAAATGCTCCGGGTTGATACCAGAGTGAGGGTTAATCTGGAGTGTATAGTTGTCGTGTGCCGAATACTCGAACAGACAGTAAAATGGGTTGAACATCTCGTGCGACAGCAAGAAGAAGAATTCTCTGGAAAGACCTCCATAGTCCAGACCGTCTTCTCCGTCAAACTTGATCATCAGCCTCTTCTTCAAGTCGTTCGGGCTTTGACGCATAATCTCCGCATATGAGTCTTCGAAAATATGCGTTCGCCTGACCTTGACGTGGCATTGCCCACTCAAAATACGCAAGGCAGGCTGCGATCTGAAGTAGATGAGCTTTCTCCTAAAGTCACGCTTGTACTGCGGCACATTCTGATCCAGCGATGACGGCAATCGAGGATCATCCCAAGTAGTGGTCTTTGTGTTGTGGTCCACAAAGTATACACGTGCAGTGTTGGTGAGCCGCATCTCCCAGCCGCTTGGAAGTGGACCCAGCTGCGTAACAGGTTGCCGCTGGATTGTGCTGTTTCCAGCCGCGTTCTGACCATACATCCTGATGTACTGTTGTCGGCGTGGATCCACCCATGTAGTCGTCCGCGTATTATGGTCCACGAAGTACGCTCGTCCTTCGGGCGTATGCCTTTGCTCCCAGCCGGCGGGCAGCTCACCAGTGCCAGCAGTAGTAGCGCCGGTCGCTACCATTTGCGCGGCATTGGCTTGGCTCGCAGCAGTCTGAACTTGTGATGGTGAACTCTGCCGGTCCGACAATGAAGGTGAGTTGGCGCCTGTCCTATCCTCCGGCAACATTCGCTGATTGTGACGATCTCGCTCAATGTTTTGCTGCTGCTGCATCTGCGCTCGCTGCTCGTTAGCGTTGAAGCCGGCTGTCGGCCTTATCCACGTGGTCTGTCTCGAGTTGTGATCCACGTAGTATGTTCTACCCAGATTATCTTCCCGTCTTTCCCAGCCCGGCGGTAGTCTTCCTTGTGCATCCTCAAACGCACTGAAGCCGGAACCGTCTTGCCTCCTGGGCGCATTGCTTCCATTCGCGCCTGCAGAGGGACCGGCAGATGTGGTGCTTGGCGTTGCTCGAGTAGCAGCAGCGGGATTGGCAGTGCTCACCGGTCGCTCCGTTTGCAAAGAGGCAGTGGACTGCGCACCTGCTGGAGTGGAAGGCGTGTGGACGCCATTGGTAGATAAGCCCGCTGATGAGACAGAAGGTCTGTTGTGGTTGGCGTTATTCGAAATCGGCGCTCTCAGGTTAGTAGAGAGGTTAAGAATGAGCTTGCCGTTGACTACCAGGTTATCGTTCGACTTCCGCAGATCGCGAGTGAGCATCTCGTCGCCGCCAGCGTCGAGCTCGATAACGCTACCAATGCGCACGTTGACTACACCCAGAAAGCCTTGGTCCTTCTTCTTGAATTTCTTCTGGTCGAAGATCTGCACAGCGAGTATGCTGTCCTCGGTCACTCGCCTGCATTAACGATCAGTAAGCACTCTTGCCGTGCCACCTCGTATTGGGGTGCATCACGCACATGTCGAAGCTATCGTTCCAGTATGGATTGAGTGTCTTCTTGATGACACCGGTCGTCTTAGTCTGCTCGCCATTGACCGTCGCGACTGCGAACGGATCGGGGAACCCTGTGTGGTATTTGATCAGTTCATTGTCCCGCCATGTCCTCGACCCACTGGTGCGTGATGGTGCCACTCACTGAAGACATCTCGCTTGTACAGCCCGTCGGCCGCAATGACTGCATTTCAAGGATCAGCATGCCGTAGCCTCTTCCCACGCATCGTCTCTGCTCTTGCATACTGGTGACTCGCAGGTTGGGCTGCGCCGGAAGTTCCATGTCGTCTTGTCGCCCAAGGCCGGGTCCGCGCTCTTCAATTGCTGCGCGCAATGTGCCAAACCATGCACGCCGAATGCTTGATGTCCGGACCAAGGGGGCGCAATGAGGGCACAGACAGTCTGGCGTGAGCGTGCGTGCTCAGTGAGGCCGCGTTACGTCGTCCAGCAGGTGCTGGCTCACCAAGGATCGAAGTGGGCTGGCTGTGTGGCTGAGTTTCGCTTCTGGTTGATCCTCAAAGCGACACCTCCAAGTGCAGTATCTGCAGCTCGCCACCGCCCAGATCCGTTTATCCGCCCGGGGCAATCAACCGGTGTTAGACAAGGCTCACGCGACCAGGCGTCTGCAATGACGGTCCGAAGCAAAGATAATGCGAATGGATGACGGGCAGTTGAGACACGGCGGCGAGCGGGAGAACGTCACAAGCATGGCATAGGCTACTCCCTGCAACTGCCCTATCTATAATGAGCTAGCCCTGTCGACAAACGCGACTCCCAATGCAGCTAGCTAAGCCTTAGTGGTATCTAGATCAGGATATAGCTATACTGCTGTTATCTTACCTGCTGATTAAATTGCCAAGAGTCTGTAAATTCCGTTATTATACTGCATAGCTTAGTAGTTTTTAGTAGACAATAATTCAGATCCATGTATAGACGCATGTGCACAAATGCATACTGCCAGACTATGATCATTATTTGGCATTTTAGTAGAGATATTTCCATTAAATAATTTAGCAGTATTAAAATAGTAAAGTATTTATCGCAGCTTTATTTGTTGATATCTATCGTAATTCTAATTACTCACCATGTAAAGTACATGGCCAGTCTGCAATCATGTCCTATTTGTAGTCTTCATAGTAACAACAGCATATATAAAGTTGAGATCGATAATGACGCGATTGCTACGTACAGCACACCACCGTCACGAAGCTTGTTGCTGGAATAGAGGCGCATCTTCGCCCTCTACCTGAAAAAGATCGTCCATCAACTCTATTCTCCTTCCCTAATTGTGTGCGATGGCGGACTACGCATTTATCACGCCTCGTTCCGTCAGGATATCTGCTCGTGCCTGGCTGTACGGTGTCACCACAATCACCACCTACAAGTAAATCGTAGGGCCTTCTCATGTCGCACTGAAGCGGATATCCGTGGCCTCATTGCATATCGACTATTGGCGAAGGGCCATGGATAGGTCCTTGGAGCACTCCTTCTAGATGCCTACGAAAGGTTAGCGCTTAATTATGCGAATTTGAACCGACGTAACAAAGCAAACGACTCGCACTGGGGCTGGCTTCCATCTAAATAGCGTCGTCCTGCGCAATCCTGCCAGCCACTGATATGCTCTACCTCCTATGGGTGTATCCAGATGCTCAATGAGCGCACTACATGTTCGTCTATTATACTATCGCCTTAGGCCTTCTGTTTCTGGTTATGGGCATCCTAGTCGTATGTTGGCTCGGAAAATAAAGGATAGACTCATCCGCGGGTCTGTCATGATCGCTTTCTGCTGGCACGCCGAAACTAGTTGGTGAGATGCCGGAAGTTTCATCCTATTTCTGCTGCTAGAGTGCCCAGGATACAAGAGCCTTGGCGGCAGTGGCGTCCGAGCCCTAATGCCATGCAAGGGCTCAATTGGCCTTCTCGAACAGAGCGATTGCTCAATCCTACCGTATTCCAGCTCGACAGCTGAGTTCGCGTGGTCAGAAGGCATTGCGCAATTCTGACCGGCGAGCTCGCGATTATTTGACCCTCCCTTCTGTTCAGCCAACGGGTTCACCCACCTACCACGACTATATGAAATGCGGGTCTTTTGGCAAGGTCCGCACAACAAGGAGGCCCATCTGGACGTTTATGATTCAACCGCATTGACATGGCCTAGGGTGAAGCCCTTGGCACTCGGACGACGCACTCATTAGCTGGCTTGTGCGGCTGCCTGAGGTCTAAGCAGGTCAGCACGATATACCTAGTTGCCAAGCCGATGTTAGAATTGCCATATGGAGCAAAGGCCGTATGCGGCCAGCTTACAAGGTATATAGTCAAAATGACCGATACATATCCATTGGCCCCGGCTCTGTAACAGTCAAGGAGGACTCTGACACCTGGAAACATCCCAGCCTGCGGAGGACGAATTGGACAGGATTGCGAGGGCATATCGCATGGTTCGCATCGTGAATGGAGACAATTGCATGCCACTGCTGAAAGGTGGAAGCACGAGGCGGGATCGGCCTCAAACAGCAGTCAACGACCTCACACTCTCGCCAGAGGAGAGAACAGTTATGTCTCCTCTCGATGTATAGTGTTCGCCTGATTGATAGCTGAGACAGCTCGTTCCATTGTCACAGTGTCTGGGCGTACTCTCCTCAGTTGCCGCTTCCAAGCGTGTTTCAACCCATCGTACAACCTACGGTATCAGCACGAATTTTCTTTTGGTGCGTCCGGTTCAATCTTTTTGCGCGCTTGATCAACTCGATTCCTGGCTTGTGAGCGCGGCTGATGCAAAGGCTGTCATCACACCGCCCGAATCCAGCCTCAGTAGACCGTTGATGCGATCAAGCTTTGGGAGGGACAAAACGCACACATACCTACACCGCCAGCCCATGCACGATGCAGTGGTTGAACGTTTGGTATGACTTCGATTTACTCCAGGATGGCACTGTTCCATTCGCACCATCACCAGGATCATTGTCTCTTGCCAGACGTCAAGCTTTCCGACAAATACCTGGCCCGTGTTGACTGCGCCAAATCCGAAACCAAATGTGTCCGCAGAGTAAGTCGCCCTCTCTTTCACTGACGTGATTGACGAGATGCTGATACTAGAACGCTTGCTCAGCTTCCCTGCGCTCGATGTATGCGAAAAGGAGTACAGCGCCAACCACATGGAACGCACCGCGGTCCCGGTAGTCCATTCGCGTCTGGATCGGGCAAGTCATCGAGCAGGAGAGACGAGTCGACGTGGCTGAAACCCTCACCAATCGTGGGCGCGTCGAAAAATGCAGCCGCAGCATCGCGACACCGTAGTCCTTGGCCGACATGCTCAGGGAGCGGGGAGTGCAAGCTGGGGACGGAGTCATGGACCGCTACTCATGCAACAAGATCGCCGTACGTGGGAGAAATGGCACGCCAGGACGACTTTGTCAACCTCGACTACCAAAGAAATGACCCAGAACAAGCTGGTGACGGACAATGCGCTCAAGACCATCTGGATAACGGGCGGAAACAATTTTCTGCGCGAGATGCCTGAATTCTCCCTCATCATCGGCCTATCTTGCGCCCTGATGCTGGGGCAGCGATCTTTGCAATTCTCAGTGGTGGATGCTGAATCGACAATCGTCAATGACGATGCCGCAAATGTAGTGGACGGACTCGTAAAGAAAGTCCAAGAGGGGAATACATTGAAGTTTGGGTACGCATTTCACAGTGGCAACCTTCATGTTAGCTGGATGATGCCTCATGAGCCAATGAACTTTGCTTTTCGCGCCAAATAGGGTAGACTCGCGCAAGACGTGCCATTTAGGGACTGCAAGTCTGCGCGCCTGACTGTCGGGGCAGTGGGCCAGTATGACACCCCCGCAACCACACGGAAGGCGCCCGTCGTCTTCGAGCTGGCTCCCGACTACCTCGAAGTCGAGGTTGGAGACCTTGAGCATGAAGCGCCTTCGCAAAGCTGGAGTTACCGGCACAAATTCAACGCCGAGTGATCCTAGGGCGCCTCTCTTGACTCTCCGCTGGACTGCGAAGCCGATAGCGATATGAGAATGAGCTCCGGCCTACCGTCCGAGCTTACCAGTGCGATTGGAAACGGAGGGGGCGGCGAGGCAAATGTCAATGCGGCGCTGGCATCGATTCTGAGCCGGTCTTCCAATCTCGCTTGCTTTATCTCGACAAGATCGATGCGCATCAATCTGTGTCAAGATTCGGGATGGACAGCATGTTGGCGGCCGAATTTCGAACCTGGCCCTGTCAGACGTTCGATGTGGATGTCCCTTTCCTGACGCTGTTGGCGGACACTCGAGAATAGGTCATGCGACCAGACTGTGGAGGCTTGATGACATCTAGTTCTGCTGGGCATGCGTAGATGTATTGAGCATTGTAAAGCACTTACGTCGCTATAGTTTAAAGACAATCATTGAGTACTAGGAGGCAAGAGTAGAATCCAGTCGCTAGTTAATACTCTACGGATAAGGAATCTAATTCGGGCACTAGATACGGCGCGACCCGCAACCGATTTTACTATTCTCTAATACCCGATGAGTGAACACCTTCAGTTGCCATCAGTCTTTACATGCAGTACTCGATCCGCGATGAAGAGTCCACGGAGTTTACGAAGGTGGCTGGGCCCTGCGACCGAGTGGACGCTGGCACCAGCCCAGAACAACTGGACGAGCCAAACTCATTTCAAGAATCTGCACGTCGATATTCGGTCTCGAAGTCGCTGGGTTCCTTGGCCGACAGATAGAGTCAGGACGTGACGGAATGAGTCAAAGTCAACGGTACCATGAGACATAACCACACCAACGAGCAATTGACTGCATTGACAAGCAGTCGGTCACGTCGACGGACCAGTCGGTGGAGCAGAGCTCTTTCCTGATTTGGTGCCATGGATCCCCAGAGTCTTGCTTAGCGTGTTGGAGGGAGGAGTATCTTCGCCCTTGCCGTACACCTGGATGCGCGACATCCACCTGCCAGATATAATCTGGCCTTGCGCAGCCATATGCGTGAAGCGATCGCGATTGACATCAGCATATGTTGTACAAGCAGGAACCTACCACAGCAGGTAAGGCATGAACCGCGGTGTCAACTCTCGCTGTCTTCCTCTCCTCAGTGTGCTAGAGGCGGTCTTCTTGGATTGATCTTGGACCGCGAGACTTTTGCCTGATTGCTTGCTTGGATTTCCAATAAAGACATTTCTAAGACGTACTTCCCGGACTTCTGACCACGGAAGATGTCGCGCATCTGCTGCGCTCACCCGCAGCCGATTGACTCTCCAGAACCTCCAGCAAGAGCACCAGTGTCAATTGATGGTATCTTTGCTGCAGCTGCGTTGCCAGAAGATCATCCGCACACGCTTCGACTGCCACACAAGAAGCCTGAGCTAGCAAGCGGGATCGTGCGCAGCCCAGGTATTGCGGCGAAATTGAAGTCGCAGATCAATCGGAAGTCAATGAAGGCACTCAAAAACAGCGACGAGTATGACAAGGACAATCTAGCAATGACTTCGACTGAGATTGTTGACCAAATATTTCCCTGCCCTCCAAGTGAAGAAGCGGGAAAGATGCTCCCGGTCGACTCGACGATTGTCCGTCAGCGCCAGAGCCATCCACGTTTTGGCAGCGTAAGCACGTTGACGCCGGTGAATCGAGAAATTCACACCGATGTGAGACCTAGCGTGGCGAAGAGTCTGGACTGGTTCAAGCCTTTACTGCACGAGTGGGTTCACGGACTTCTGTCTGTCGCTGCCCAAAGCTAATGTCGGTGCAGGCCATCGGACTACGTGCAATCAAGTCCGATCCACGTCACCAAAATCTTCCCCAAATCAACGCCAGACGATGGCTTGGACGAAAACTCGACTCGACAGAGTTCTGGGGTGCCGCAGTCTGTCAGCTCACCCAATCTCCTCAACTGGCCGCTCCAGCAGCCGATCACGCCCCTCCGTCGTACCAAGTCATTCTTCGATCTTGGCGTGTTGAAGGTTCAGAAGACAAGGACGAATACAGACCTCGTAGCCGCGGCGGACGGGACGCCAATAGCAGTCAATATTGACCCTGTGCCGCCCAAACGTCATGACACGCGAGCTGTCACTTTGGACGGAGCAGCATCTGCTCTAGATGAAGATGCTATCACTGTTTCGCCTACGTCCAAATCGGCTAGCGCCGTTCATTTGCACACAATGGACATCTCGCAGCAGCTGCGTTCAATGTCTGCGATGTCCGGTGAGCCCGACGATGAAGACTCGCACTCTCTTATTACTCCAATGGGTGATATCTGGACCTTTCATCGTCGAGACAGATCTGGCTTCCGTTCGACTAGCTCGGGTCTCGCGTTGAGACCGTGTGAAACTGTGAACGAAGCGCTGGTACCGCCATACAGAGTGCGATCACCGGCTGCTGCCTCTTCTGTGTACAGCCGGCCATCTAGTGTGGCCTCTGAAGGAGCAGTCACACCAGCTCCCTACGAGGTGCAGCAAACCTATTCGAATTGGCCGTTGAAGCCTCGACCGTCGGCACTAGCGCTGGATGGCAATGTAGAGGATGCTCTACCGAATGAGGCGTCCGAGTCTGGTGATCGTGCTGCACTATCTCGTGGAGAGGACACTACGCAACCTTCAAAGCCAAGACTGGCGGATTTTGACATCAACGATGGGCCGGATGCGCCATCAGCCAACCCAGGACGCTTGAGTGTCGTGGGCGAGAATGCTTGCCCGTCTACGCCCCGTCCAGCAGTCATCGAGGAGCCCAGCAGTATTTCATTTGCAACAAATTCATCAGTACACTTCATTTCGCCGCGCGGGCAGCAATCATTGATACAGACAAGGAGCAGCAGTAGCACATTGAACACGACAACGAGCAAGCGCAGCAGATTCTTCGAGCGGTTCAGTCCGCCAAAGAAGACTGTGAGGAAGCGACGATCGATCTTCAAGTTTCTGCGTCCTGGGAGCAAGAAGCAGACCAATGTTCGAAGCATCAGCTCACCGATACTGCGTACACAGTCCTCGTTTGACGGGCCCAGAGACGAGCCTGGTGGTCTGTTGACTGTCCAGTATGAGCTTCCTGACAGTCCCAATCGTGGACAACGATCTACTAGTGCTACGCATCTAGATACTGGCAGGAGAGGCACCTTAAGCGTCAGTCCTGGACGTCGAGACACACTGACCGACTTCAGCGCTGCGGGTTCCTCCACGCGACGAGGAACGGTGACGCACCTTGCTTTACCTCCCAATGGACCTCAGCAGCGCCGCGTTTCCGTCTCAGATTACCAGCGAAGCCTTACTGTCACGGGTGACGATCGACGTCGGCCCTCGGCTGTCAACTTGACCAAGCTTGTAGAGGTTCAGGAGGATGATCGCAGCTCCTCTAATGGTCTGCGAAGCAAGCTTTCTCGCGCGAAGTCGATACAAGAGGAGCCTTCTACTGGTGTCATGGCCCAAGCTATGGAGCGACATTTGCAAGAGAAGTCACTGTTCCGTTCGGCGAGCAAGCAGCGCGAGACACTGAGCTCGGATCCAGTCCCGGTCTCTAGGACCAATACGCTGATCGCTGGTGCAGAGACAGAATCGTCCTCACTCGCTGGATATCATGCTGATTTGCTTGGCCCGCTGGACCCAAGGGCAAGCATAGGGGCCCGTCCGGCCGGTACGAGTCTGTACCCACCTGGAGAATCGTCTGCTGAAGGCTCACCGAAGCTCGTCGCTGCTGCAAATAGCTTGCATACACCTTCGAGAAAGAGTAGCCATGTTGCTGGCGCAACATCGCTTGCAGCTCGCGAACCCAAGCGCATCGGGACCGGTTTAGCGTCATGGGCACGGTTCCCGTCGCATACACGAGTCGAACGCTGCAACTCTGCCGGACCTGCAGATAATGTCATCACCCGCGACTTCGCCATTAAGATTACAAGCTCTGAGCCGAGTGAAGCTCTGCAGACCCTAGAAGGCAAGAAACCAGCCAAGCATCTCAAAGCTCGTCGCTCAACCACATTCAGTGGTCTCACACGCTACTATTCCAGCATCTTCTCGTCCAACACCACAGCCAAGAATCGTCGTTCCTCCGTCGCAGCCGGCGGTTGGCTGCAGAATCCAGATCTTGAACTCTTGCCACCAGCTTCGTCGCATGAGCCGCAATTCCCGCATCATGACACCAGTTTCAGGCAACATCTTCACCAGCTTGAGCATGATCTCGAAGCAGCGGTGAAGAAGGATGTCGAGTGGGTTGAAAGTGAGGCGCAGAAGATTGAGAAGAAGATAGAGGAAGATGTGGATATTGTGGAAGACGAAGCGGATAAGCTGGTGGGAATCAAGCCTCATCACCAGCTTGATCGGGAGCAAGAGCAATTATCTGCAGGTTTGAGCCCGCCCAGTCCGTTTCATGAGGGCTCGCCCTTTACCGGTCCCTCGTCACACGCGCGACATCGTCTCAGTTCGTTCTTTGGGCCGCTAGATGAAGGTGCGGTGGACGAGAATGCCGCTACCACCGCCGACGAAGTGCTTGCAGAGGGCCAAGGACCATTGTTCTCGGTCACTGGGCCTGACGAGGGTGGCCCGGGCCGCGATACGGCTCTCGACGGCGCCCTCGACGACAAGCCTCACCCACCACTACAGGAGCTGCCCCGCACGCCCTCGTCAAAAGCAGAACAATGGTGCGAAGTCTACAAGTCTTGCCTCATGCCTCCGCCGCCCGGCCCGCCAAGGCTGAATCCCGCGAAACCGCGTTCACCGAATCAGAAGGAGAGGACGCTAGATCCGAAGGCGAGGATCCGGCGGTTCCCTTCGGTGACGGTGGTGGATGATCGCAAGGGCCATTCCAGGAGCGTGTCATTGATTTCGGTGAGGGTTAGCGAGAGGGGGAGCTTGAAGAGTGCGAAGGAGAGTGAGGGCGCGATGTTAAGGGGGAGTACGCGGGACTTGCTTGAGTTGCTTGAGAGGAGGGAGGGGGAGGAGAGGGAGGCGTTCTTGAGGGGCCAGTAGGGGAATGATGGGGGGGAGGATATCTCGAGGGCTTGGTGGGGAAGATAATGGCATGGTTGGGTGGTGCTTGATATGGCCGGTGCTGTAGTTACTGATGTACCTCAGTGAGGGCGATGTAGACGTTAGAGTAGGTTGAGTATGTATTTCTTGCCGAAGCGTATAGGCATGCAAGCCAAATTTGCCGACTTTGGGTGATTGACACACAGATATGGAAGATGCTTCATGATGAGACCTCGACAGGGAAGGAGCAGTGAGAGCACAGCTTTGGATTTGTATTCTCTCCGCTCCTTCCATTCTCGACAGTTGCAGTATGGTCTAGATCTATTGGTAACAAGATAGTTCTCGTGGATGCCCCGAGCGACTGCTGCGATCAGATTCTGGGCATCGGCTGTTTCTGATCGTCGCGACATATACTGTACTGCATTCTGAATTCCCTACTTTGCACTCTGTTCGTCGCGACATGTACTGCAATCCATTCTGAAACCCCTACTTTGCACTTTGAAGTATTTCGCTGACCTCATACTATCGGGGTGTCGAATGTATGCGCTATATCCCATGTCCCATATATGTCACGGGTTCCTTTCTGAGATTTGCGTTACACGATTGAGGCGTCAGGCGATCTGACATGTGATCATGCGCCAAGGAATCGGTGGGGTGCGGGAGGCAGGCCCCGTGACGGGAGCTATACCGATCTGGACACAAGTCTCAATGTCTCGATGCTGCATCACAACTTGAGCTTTGGCTCACCTGCACTTACCTACATCACAACCATTGCCCGCGCGCTCGCCCGATTGCCAAAGCTTCCGTGGTACTGAAGTACCGTCACTGACACATCCAGAGCAGGAATAGTACGAGCGGGCTTCGCAAGCTACGAACCGCGCCAAGCAACGAGCGAGAGCTGCACGTTGAGATTATTGAGGGGACGTCACATTGGGGCCTCGTTAACGCGCACGCCTCGCCTTATTAGTCCCTCCACGTTCACGCGTCGTCTGCAGAGTCACGGAGGCGGCAGGAGTACAACAGGCAGCAGGCAACAGACGCTAAAGATTGAAGAGCGAAGAGTCATCGTCATCGTCACCGACAAACAGAAGGAGCAACCCAGCCACACTGCACCTTCGCTCGCAACTGTGAGCATCGACAAGCCCAGCGGGCTTCATGGAGCGCCTGCATAGGCAGCTTCATTGAACGCCTTGAGGCTTCCTTCCTCCCCACCGGAGGATGAGCGGTAAAAACAACGAAGCTTCAAGAAGCAACACCACGTCCACGGACAGCAACCACGATGCAAACAAGAAAGACATGACGTCGCCATCCGAGCCCACCTCAACGGGCAAGAGCAAGAGGAGCATCTTCGCGTTCCGGCCGAGCAAAGATGTGAAGAAATTCGCCAAAAAGTACCGCACTGAGATCGCCGCGTCCAGCAGCAGCGTTCTGAGCACCTTCGTCGCGTTCCCGCTGGATTTTGCCAAGAGTCGCATGCAGAGCTATGAGACCGGCTTCATGCACACGATCAAGGACGCCTACAGAGCAGAAGGCTTGCGCGCATTCTGGAGGGGCGCAGTGCCACCACTGGTATCGGTCACACTCGTCCGCACCATCAGCTTCAGCATATACCAAAAGGCGAAATATGCCTACGACAAGGCCATCACGAAAGGCACGGGACAGTCTCCGCTCGCGATAGCCAACGCGCCGAGCAGCTACCCGAACCTATACACGCTTGTCTGTTTCGGAGCTGCAGGCGCCACGTCGGGAGCGCTCATCACCACCCTCTCGTGTCCATTCGAGCTGACCAAACTCAACGAGCAGCTCGCCGGCAAGATGGCGAGGGAGCAGAATCAAGCTGGCAGCTCATCCCGCGCCGTCGATGTCAAGAAGGCCGGGTCATTCAACACCGCGCGCCGTTTGCTCCAGGAGCGTGGTATCGCAGGACTCTATGTCGGCTATCGCCTCCATGTTCTCCGCGACACCATTGGCACGGCCATTTACTTCATGACCTACGAAAGCACAAAGCAACTCATGGCTAACGCCCGCGGCAAGAGTCCGACATCGCCCTACGCAGTGGTGGTGGCAGGAGGCCTCTGCGGTATTGTGAGTTGGGCTTGTGTAAGTGCTAATCCGATGATGGGTGGGAACTGATTCTTTGTCAAGCTAACAACCTCCCTGATCTACCCGATCGATGTCGCCAAGACCGTATACCAGAAGCAAATTCTCGGGACGAAGCTGGGACATGTCGATGCGCCAAGGCCAAACATCTCGTTTTTTCAGAGCGGATCGTATAGAGGTCAGATACAGCTCCGAGACGCGATTACTGCTTCATGATGCTGACTCATACGCACGCAGGCCTTGGGGTGTCAGTGATCAGATCCTGCATCATCAACATGATCTTCTTCAGCAACTTTGAGCTGGTCAAGAAGCAGATCAATGCTTTAGACATCGATTGAGTGTCGTTGGAAAAAGCGCGATTGTATGCATTGCGGAAAGGGTCGGAGTGAGGCATTGAGCAGGCGCGCACAGGGACTACTGCGGCGTGATGCATCTGCGACAGCAAATGCTGTTAGTATACTTGGCGTTATGGTGCTGGAACGCCGGTTGAGTATATGCTCCTGGCTATTCTGTTGAGGTTGCACGAGCTCACTCACGTAAATACTGCCTAACAGAATCGAGATCGCTCAGCCGCGATGGTACTGAGACTTGATTACCCCTCCATGTCAGCAATTTGGGCCTGCATCGCGTTGCTTGGCATCGTTTGGCGTCCATTGGTCACGCTCGCCACAACAAAGCCGAGTACATCGTGTATGCACTTCGTCGCTTAGATGCACGAATTATATACAAGCGGAGCTGAGCTGCAGTCCGAGACCACGCCACGTACCATCTGACATTGGCTAGTATTCTGACCACGTTCACAGCCAAGACATCCAGATTCTCCATCTGCACGTCTGACGAGAAGAATAACCTTATGGACGAGGTGAGGGATGTGGAGAGTCTGATTGCAAACTCTCTGGTAAAAGCCAACGCAGTATCGACGAAGTGATTCGCGTAATCGATGTAATTGCTTGTGGTGGGTTGAAAAGACGATGGTCATCTCGGAGACTATTTGGAGCATTGTCGCCCTGACGCATGTGCATACCTTACGGTGGCTCAAGCGAGCAGCGGGCTTGCCGGACCACCGTCGCGAAGGTTCTTGCCGCTGGGAGTGAAGTGGCCGGCTCCGATTTGGCCGCCGAGCGAGATGGTACAGTCGCGTTTTGGTCAGTAGCAGTGGAGAGGCGGTCCATGGGGTCAAGACTCACGTGGATATGTCTCGCTGCGAAACTGCGGAGGTATTGTCCAACTTCTGCAGGCAGATCTTGGGTCACTTCGCCGACTCTGAAGCCTACATCCGTTGGCAGCCATGGCTCTATGACGGACGCTTTGCGTAGAACATGCTGGGATGATGCTGGCCACATGTCGAGCTTATGAATTCCATCCGCCAAGCAGCTGCGAGTGGTTGACCAAATTGACGGCTTGCTGACACAAACGACTGCCTCTGCCAATGCTTCACTGCGTATTGATGCGGGGGAGTGACTGCAGGTACGTTTTTGACTGCTCAAATTCTGCACCACACGGTGCGATACCTCGTCAACCGATGGCTGGGAGAAACTCAACTCTGGACTCAATTCGCAACCCAAAGAAAAGCCTCTCTTCCGAACCCGTGGTGCAAGTGAGCGCCGGCGAGGTACGCCAATGTTGGCCTGCTTATCGCAGACCCATGAGAGATCGATAGATCTTCTGGAGCATTTCTGCGGGATGGGCTAATGGCAGATCTGCCCCCCCAGCGGAGGGCTGAGGCAGCGGGATCGATGGGCGTCAACTGTGTGATGGCGTTGCCACCAAGCTGCTGTCCGAATATTTCGAAACTTCCAGCAATGTCATTGGTGTCCGATCAGCAGATGGGGTTTCTCACATAGCAGGCCCAGTCATTATCGCTGCTGGAGCTGCCGCAGCATAGCATCGTGGAGCTCGAGGGATAGCGAGTCGCCAAGGGCCATACTGTTGGCCGTGTTCAATGGACGTCACGGGAAGTCAGCGAGGTACGAATTCTTGCCTGTTGTCGACCACTTCGAAGGAGCCATCGTCTTCCCGCCGCAAGAGGATAATGTGATCAAGTACGGTGCCGTCCACTTCGTCACGAATCTCGAACCTCCCACATCAGCTCTCGACATCTCCCTGCCACGCTGCCAGTGTGACAACCCAGCCGATGGGATCCCAGAGCCGATCGGAACCCATCTTAGATTCCGGGCGAGAGGGCTAGCCCCTGGATTGGCTGACGCCGTGTGGTCCACAATTCGAATCCGCTGCGACGGCGACAGCCCAGGGTTTTGATTTCCTGATCTCACCACATCTCCAATACAGTGGTCTACACGCGGTCTTTGTCGGGTCAGCTCACGGCTTCAAGTTTACGCCAGTCATTGACAATTACGCCGTGGATAGCCTCGAGGGCCGGTTGGATGCCGAGGTAGCACGTAAGTGAAGATTGAGACCAGAAGCACCAGCAACAACAAGTCCGCATCCATGCTTGATCTGAATTCATTGCCAGAATGACAGAGGCCGAGGGCGAGGCTGTACCCTCTGCTAGCTGTCAAAACTCGGCCTAAAAGGGCAGAATTCGTCCAGCGGAACACTCTGCACGTCAGTGACTATGTTAATCCTCCTCTGGACTATCTATCTCTTCGTTTGATCAAGCACTTGGTCACATGATGGGATGATGCGGTCGACAGCTTGCTGACGAAAGTGGATATAGTCTCCAAATCGTTGACGGCTCGTTCACGTAGATGGATTAAGTGCAAACACGACAGATTGCCTATTTCGCGCCCACTCCGGTCGTCTATCGATTGGCTAGACGGTAGGCGGATATAATGAGTGATCTCGACCTTCCCATCCTGCTTAACTTCCTCTCAAAGTAACCTCCAGCTTCTTGCCTTTCGGTACAATCACGAAGTAATTCTCCAGCTCCATATCCTGATCAGCTGTGGGGCCGAGTTTTGCGCCCTTGCATTCCTGGAAGAAGTAAGCTGCAGCCAAACGCATCTCCATCATGGCTAGATGCTGGCCCAAGCAAGTGAATGAACCAGCTCCCCAACCGCAGAAGGTTGCACGCGCATTCTTTGCTTGCTCGGACTGTTGGTCGAGGCGATTTGCCTCAGTGTGGCGGTATGGGTCGAATCTAGATAATGTCTTGTTAGCGATCTCCTTGGCACATGACAGCCGAGAGCGACGACTCACTCGTCTGGTCGCGACCATGACACAGCATCTCGGTGCAGAGTGTACGCTTGCGTGCTGCATGTGACGCCTGCCGGAATGTAGTGTCCAGCGATGTTGGCACCACCAGCCGGCGCGATCCGGGGCAAAGATCCGGCAACGGCACAATACAAGCGGAGCGTCTCTTGTATAGCTGCATTAAGCATTGGCAGCCCTTCGAGTTTGGCATCGGTGAACTCGCCGCTGACACCCGCAACTTCTTCCTCGATGACTTTTCGCAGAGCTGGCCTCCTGAGAACACTCCAAAGCATGAAAGTCAAGGTGTTTGCAGTTGTGCCGGATCCGGCAAAGATGAGAGACGTCGCCTCAGTCCGCACGGTCATGTCATCCAGGGTTGAGCCGTCCTTGGCCGCTTCCGCCAGGACAGCAGCCATGAGGGTGGAACTCTCGCCCTTGTTCTTCGCGTTCTCGACCGCTTTGGTCCCGTAGCCTAGGACGTAGTTTGTCGAATTAAAGGCCTCTTGTAGAGGCTTGGCTGGAATTCGTGCGAGAATAGCGCGGAGCCATGGCAACTCGGCACCCATGCCGTTGCCCTTTACGGCGGCCTCCAGGACACGTATATACTCGGTTTTCTGAGCTGATGTCAGAATCGGATCACAGGCATTTGAAAGATCAATTGACATACACGACCGAGCTTGAGCATGCCGAACGACTCGCCGAAACCCAGCACTCCTACAATATCTGTTGCCATGAAAGTGAACCATTTGAAGACGTCAGAAGGACCGGACAAAGCCTGCTTCTTGATATTGTCGACGGCGAGCTTGCATTGCTCATTGACGGCCGGTTCCCAGTGTTCGCGCAAATAGGTCTTGCTGAAGCCCCTGGCAAACAGCTTCCGGCGCTGAGCGTGATCTTTGGGGTTGCGTAGAGTGAAGACCGAATGCCGTGGGAAGTTGGTAAGTTTCTCGTACCAGATGTCCTTGGCCCAGGGTTTGGCCACGGCATGGATTTGTTTGAAACCTTCGACATCAGAGACTGAGATTTCGCTCGGCGAGATCCGGACTACTGAGCCGTACTTAGTGTGTTGATCATCGATGTAGAAGATGCGACGTCCGCCAGCGACCGCGCGCTTGAGGACAAGATTAGTGAAGAGGGAGTACCATGGCCCAGGGACGTGACGAAGAGGGTTCGTATAAACACGGTAGAAGGTCTGTCGTTCATCATCAGTGCCGCAAGCACGATCGCACATCAAGGCGGCATTACCTGAACCACGACACCAAGTACCAGCAGTGAACAGACCCGTAGAAGGAGAGGAAGAACGTCCGCCGAGCTGAAGGCCTCGAGGATGGCCATTGTGTCGTTGGAGGAGAGTATCAGAAGGGAAGGGTGAGGCAGCAAGCAGTGATAGGTTCAAGTGATCTGCAGTCGGACTACATTTTATGGCGGAATCCCGCAAGGTGGTACAGTCGGTCTCGATTGAGGCCAGCTCTGCTCTGAGGTGCTTCGCTGAATCAATGAAGCTTGTTTCAAGAGCGTTTGCTGGACTGGACTAGGACCTCTTTCCCACCTGACTGCCGATCAACCACGGACGACATTCCGGGCTAGGGGTTGTAAACGGGCGCGCTCATCTCAACTCAGACCGACTGTACCAGGAACCCAGCGACTCAAGCGAGCTATTATTCTCGCGGCTGGTGACGAGGGTCATATCAAGGGTGTCCAAGAGAGTTGCCATTTTTGGTAAGCGTTACCAACCCGCCTGGACAAGCCGAGGGGCCTAGAAGTGCCCAAGGAGTGGCTAACTGTGCTCTGGCATCTTGCTATTGCAAAGAGCCTGGAGACATTGAAAACTGCAGATTGGACATGGGTGCAAGTATGGTGACACGAATGACGCTTCGATCCGCAGATGTCTTGTGGGTGCGGTGGGGAGGGCGACAGTTGTGTCGCCATAGGAACGAGAATAGTGGCAACCCATCTATTGACGAGAACCCAGATCTGACAGCTCAGTTCATGCTTGAACGATGGATGATGACCTTGCAGTTTGCAAACTCTCACACGGGCTGAGGCTCGTGCACTGGAAATCTGAGAGTCACTTAAGTCCTCGACCCTTGACGTGCAGGAGTGGACCGCTCCGGTCTACTCGGGACTGGTCTTCCTTGCAGAGGGGCGGCTCTCGATACTTCCGGCGAGTACTGCTCTTTACCATCGGCGTCCAGTGATTGCGTTCGGAGCAGAGATTCGATAGGCGGATGGATCGTTTGGGCTTGATTGTCCCATGGCGACCCTCAAGTCATGGACACATGACAGGCATACAAGGTCGACGACTCATGACAAAGAGTCGAGGTGGTTGGTTTGATGAATGTGTCAGGTGTGAAGTTACACGCAACGTCGTCAAAGCTTCGGCAGAGAAGGTTACGTGACCAATCTTTCGATTCCTCGTGGCGTCGAATCTATCCGACTCGTCACGCCTGTTCTCGACTCTTACTACCTCTTACTGCAAAGCGTTTTGAGGCATTGTCGTTGTCAACTTGTAGCGTAGGGGTAACCTTGGGATCTGCACAGCATTCGTTGTTCGCCAATCTGGTGCACACTCGTAGCTCGGCTATTAGTCCACTCTGATGCCGTTGGCTATCTCTGGTCTGCGAGACCCCTAGGGTCCTGGGAATGCATCATGTCATCAACACTCGAATATCCGGCTGCGCCGCCCATGATCTCACGACTGCGCGGGGCCAACTCCGCGGATCAATCGACCGTCAATATGTCAAGTTACCATGGCTGATCGTTTAACAACCTGAACCACCGGAATAGAAGTGACTCCACCAATTGCCAAGCAAGTCAAATAGTCCATGGTCACTGCCAACACTTGGTGACTGATCCACCATGTTGAGTGCATCTTCATGCTTGTCCACAAGCAGGCAAAAGCCAACGGAAGCAGTCAGATTCATTCAATAGACAGATCGCGTACTGTCGCACGCTCATTACCGCTTGACTATGCTATGACCGCACGATTATGCTGACATAGGGATAGACTGCATATCCTTGCGGCTCACGAGACATCTCAGGTACCCCGGCGACACATTGCTCACACCGAACGGACTTGGCGGAACAAACTCCGTGATAAGCTGCGCTGGCGAGGCCAGCAATTGTCGTCAACATGAGCAGCAGATTCCTCTGCCAAACTCGAGCGGGGCGCGTAGTCCTGATCCCTGCTGCTTGGCGTGGGTGTCATATCGTCAATGGAAGCCGCACCGACCGTCGCCGACGCCTTGTCCGCCTGCTTCTCAGCTTTGCCGCTCTTCTGATGCCAGACATTGCCCGGGTCCGGCGGCTCCTCCAGGTACACATCATAATTGTACAAGCTACCGACATGGTCGTCCCGCAACCTGGCCTGACCTTTGCCGTACACCTTCTCCCGAAGAGTAAGGCCGGCCTCACTGCTCTGCGGGTACAGTCGCCTACGCCTAAGTTCAGGGATCAAAAGGTCCACCACCTCCTCGAACGTCCCAGGCGTCGTGACATACGCCAAATTGAAACCATCGATGTCAGCTTCTTTGATCCACCGCTCCAGCTCATCTGCCACAGTAGCTGGACTCCCAACGCCGACTGGACCGAGACCACCGATGCTCGCCTTCTCCGCCACAATCCGAGGAGTCCACCGTGGCATATCTCTGCTCGTCGTCGTGAACGCATTCATCATTGACGTGATCTTGTGTGCCGCTTTCGAGTCATCCGCTGTGATATCCTTATCTAGCGGAATTCTAGAGACATCAATGCCAGTCCACCCCGAGAAGAGTACCAGGCCACCGATCGTCGAGGCGGTGCTCTGGTACGAGCGGAACTTTTCTTGCGCATCCTCGTCCGTCCGGCCAACCACTGGTGTGAAAGAAGCAAAGAATTTGATCGACCGAGGATCTCTTCCGTCTGCAGCAGCTAGCTGTCGGATTTTATCTACCTTCGGCCGCAGGATTGCTGGACTGTGGCTGGACACAAATATGGCCTACAAAGCGATTTGGTCAGAGGTCAATCACGTCTCAGGCGCCCTGCTACCTATCAAATCACGTACTTCTGCATGCTTGCTGGCAAATGCTGATCCAGCTTCCGAAGTGCCTGCTTGGAACAGGAACGGTGTCCTCTGAGGTGAAGGATCCGTGATGTGGCGACTTTCAAGATCAAAATACTTCCCATGGTGTCTGATCGTTCGTATCTGATCCGGGCTGAAATACGCGTCATTCTCCTTGTCAGCGACAATGGCATCATCACTCCACGAGCCATTCCAGAGCTTGTACAGCACGCGCAGATACTCATCGGCTCGCAGGTATGATTCGTCATGCTCGATCGGAGTGTCGATGCCAATAGCCTTGAATGCAGCTTTCTTGTAGGACGTCACGATATTCCAGCCAAGCCGACCCTGTGTCATATGGTCCAAGGTGGAGAACCTCTTCGCTAGCAAGAACGGAGGCTCGAAAGAGGTGCTAGCAGTGATTCCAAAGCACAACTTCTTCGTGACGGCAGCCATGGCAGAAATGGGGATTGTCGGGTCGGTTATAGGCCATTGCGCGGCCCGTCGTATGCAATCGTCCAGAGAGCCATTGTAAGTATCATAGCCGCCATAAGTGTCCGCCAGGAACAGCGCGTTGAAATCACCCTTCTCCAATAATTTTGCGAGGTTGATCCAATATTCCAGCTTGCACTTCTGGGTGCTCTGATCGCCTTCACGCTTCCACTGGCCTGGCGAAAGGTGGCCGATCGCTGCAAAGAGTAAGCACAGGGGAGCAACGATCAGTAGCAGCTGACCGTACTTGACATATCGAAGGCATTCAGCAGTATTTGCTTCTTGGGTGTGTTGATCGACGGCTCTGGCCGGTCAGAGGGACTCGGACCAGGCCCAGGATCTGAAAAGACCGCCATTCTCCTTTGCATACCTGGCAGCAAGCTGGCAAGCATTTGCTTCAGCCTCCGTTTTAGTTTACCCATATGCCATATGTGAAAACAAATGTAGCTCATCAGTGTAGTGTACGGACGCAGGTCTCAGAGAGATCGGCGTCGGGTTGTATCTATCGGTTGATGTCAGGATCACGCCTTCGAGAGCTTCTATTGACAAAGCTTCCTGATGACCCAGCTTGATCCTTGCAAACACGTTCGCATGCCAATGATGAGACACAGATCTACCGGCCAACATGCATGACTCATATCGCCAATATTCATCTGTTCTTCAGTGTCGCCGCGTCTGCTACGTACAACTCAACAGCCGTGATGCAGATTATGGCGTGCTTGCCACATGGCCTGAATAGGCAATATGTGCCCGGCGTTCTTCAGCGAGTTCCACTGGCCAAGTCGGCGGGTTCATTGGACCACACCTGTTTCTCAGCAAGTATGCCTCAGACGGTCCCCGATCGCTCTTTCGCCTCTTGTACCGCCCATCTCATTGCTGCGTGGGCTGCAAATCTTCCAAATAGTGGCTCACCCGAACCCGTTGAGGAAGGACGTGCGTTCGTCGCATCCGCCAAAAACCAATAAGCGAAGGACGGATTTTCGATGAAGGCGACTCTTTGAGCGTAGACAATTCTACAAAAGTTTGCAAAAGGCTAGCGGAGTCTAGTGGCGCAACGTTGGTGTGGTCGGAATGACGGGTTGGAGCTTCTACTCCAGACTCATTGCAGCCCCAGGCTCGACACATTCGCAGACAGCTCCCTACTCTCGATCAGCTCCTGCATAACCTTCCCACTGCCCAAGCTCAGACTAATACCCCAAGGCCCATGCCCCGCCGCCACAAATACAGCACCCGCCGCTCCCTACTTCGTCCTGAACCCTTTTCCCAACCTCTCATCCCTTACCCTGCCCAAAATCGGCACGCCGCTCCACGTAACCGACCGAAACACAATCCCTCCCTCACAAGTTCTACATCATTCGGCATCTCCTCCTCGCCTTCAGGACCTAAAAGCTCATGCGCAATAGCCATAAGCTTTTCAATCGATTCCTGATTGATGTGCGCTTCACTTGGCCTTTTCGGTAAAGGCAGGGAAGGATCATTGAGGCCCGCAATGTATATCTCCTCGCCGATGCGCGAGAATACTTCAGGGCTGAAACCTGAACGCATAGACGTGAAGATGGCATGACAGCCCAGTTGGTCTTCCATTTCGGCTTTCCACCTCGGAGAGCGAACGACGACGCTGTGGCCGGCTAGCTGGCTGACGCCAAGCTTGAGAGGGCTGGCAGGAAAGAGTTCGGAATGAACCCGTGCGGACCAGGCGCCGGCGGCGATGACGAGGCGAGTACATGGGACAGGGTACTCATCTCCGTCGTTGGATCGGACCTGGATACCATTCATCTCGCCACTTTCCGTATCCCGGGAGACTTGTACAGCATAAGCAGGGTGATGGAGGCGGACCATTTCTCCACGCTCGCTTGGTGAACCCACTGGCTCAATCGCAGCGGGTCTACCTGAGCCGTGCTTTGGTCTTCGCTGATGACATCAATCTTGTCGCCCTCGCGTCTCTTCAGCCAGGCCGGACCCGTCCTCGGCCCATAAAATTCATGCACACCGGCTGCTTCTGCCCTGCTACCACCCTCACCTACCCAGTCTCCATTCTTGCCGCCTTTTCCTCTCCCCGACGGCGAGCCCTTAACCAGACTAGTACCGGCGCTCCTGCTGTATCCCCAGTTGTGTCTGCCGTCATGCTCCTCTGCTAATTCCTTGTGTAACCTGAACCTCAGGTCGCCCAACTCTGCCAGGCCCAAACCAATCCGCTGCAAGAAATCCTCCACTCTTGCCGCTGGCGCTTGCGAATAGCTCTGGCGATGATTCGATGAGGTGGATCGTGTCGGGTTTCGTATTGCCAGAAGTGGCCAGGTAGTACGCTGTCGAGCATCCAATGATACCAGCGCCGATAATCACAGTGCTGTTGACCTCAGCCGCGTTGGTAGACGTGGTGGGTGGGTGGCTGAACGCGGCCTCGGATGCCATGCTGTGCGAAAATACAGGCCGCCAATTTCTATGAAATGTCCAGATCAGAAGCCACAGGGTCTGATATAAAGCAAGGAAACAAGGCTAAAGGAAATGCTTCATGATCGACTTAGCCTAGCTTTGCATGCGGAGCGTGTTGGACGCTGACGGGATGCTGGTGTGGTTGCGAATGCTGCCCGATACAGGCTGCCGAAAGTCGAAACTGCTCGGGACCTGGCGGTCTTGCCTTTGGCATTGGCAAATTGGCAATGGGACTCGACATTGAGAAGCGCGAGCTATTATTAGTGGCGACATGCGTCTGCCATGGGGTGACGTCTGCGGGGCGAGGTTAAACATGGCGGGGTATTGAGGAGCTTTCCAAAGTTTTTTCGCGTGTCGTTCAGTGCTCGCGTGCTGTACTCTTAGCCAGGCCGCAAGTCTTGGGTGCACTGTAACAATGAGCCAATCAAAGACCATTCTGCTCACAGGTGCCTCTCGCGGGATTGGCTTGGCCATAGCCCGTTACCTCCTGAAGCAAGGCCACAAGCTCGTCGTCGTGGCCCGAAGCGAAGGCCCTCTGCGAGAGTTGGAGAAGCAGTACAATGGGCAAGTAGCGGTCGTTGCTGGAGACCTCTCCGACTTCTCGCTCGCGGGGAAAGCCGTCGATGCCTCCAAAAAGCATTTCCAGAAGCTTGATGGCCTGATCGTCAACCACGGGGTCCTCGATCCAGTCAAGCGCGTCAAGGACAGCTCAGCGGAAGAATGGAGAAAAGCGTACGACATCAACTTCTTCTCCGCAGTCGCCATCACCCAAGCTGCCCTACCTCTGCTTCGAGAAAGTAAAGGCACCATCCTCTTCACCTCTTCCGGAGCTGCGTCGAACTCCTACCCAACGTGGGGAGCATATGGCTCGAGCAAAGCTGCCCTCAACCACCTGGCAGCTACGCTTGGTAACGAAGAGAAGGACATCGTCAGTATTGCCGTTCGGCCAGGTGTCGTGGACACCGAAATGCAGAGAGATATCCGCGAGACACATCACACAAAGATGGATGAGAAGGATGCGGGGAAGTTCAAGGAGCTGAAGGAGACTGGTGGCCTGCTGAAGCCGAAGCAGCCCGGCCATGTGATGGCGAAGTTGGTTGTGAACGCGCCGAGGGTGTTGAGTGGCAAGTTCTTGACGTGGAACGCCGGGGAGCTGGACGCGTTCCAGGAGTAAATGGAAGAGAGTGCTGCAAGCTGCCATCAGTTTCTGTTACATTCAATATATGTAGAGAAAGCGTTGCAGGGAGTGCGTGTTGAATCAGTCGAAAGATGAAAAGCATACATTTGAATCAGCATAAGGTCAAAGGCCTTCAGGCTTAGCATGGAATGTTGTATTGCATCATGTGGAAGAGGGTTGGAGGAGGGAGGAGGAGGCTTACCTGAGCCATGAACATCGAGATAATACACACACGGCATGATTGACCTGCTGAATGTCAGCGCATGCTCCTGGTCGCCGATCCATCGTCGATATCTTGACCAAGAGGTAGCTCAGGTAATCGAACCATAAAATCTTGCTCCTCATGGGGATAGGAATTTGATAGTACATTATTTTGTTGCTCATCATGAAGGACCCGTGTCAAGGCATTGGCGGCATGTGAAGGCGGAAACCAACCTGTCATTTGAGCGGCATTGCTATGCTCTTTCTGGTAGACCATAGCCATCAGTCATCTTCGCGTGTCGGCCTATCACACCCGTCTCACCCGTCTTTGTCGTGCTACGGGGTGGGACCGTGGACGGCACAACATGGTTCTGCCATGAAAGTCAGCGCATGCTCTGACAAGCAATTGATCATGCGGAAGTGGTGGTGGTGGTGGTTGCAATCAGCCAGCGGTTTGGCGCCGCGAGTCGATCACCACAGAGACTCTCGAGGAGCCCGTTGGTACATGTATGATAGGGGCGACAACTTGTCATCAGAGCAACAAGACAATGGAGAAGGAGTGTGTGGACGTACCTCGAATGTGATGTTGGTGTTTGTTTGTGAGGAGGAAGAGGGAGCATCAGCAAATCGCAGAAAGCAAATTGCAGGAAACGCGTGAGAGTCTTGGCAACGATCGATTGATCTGCTGTACGCAATCTGTCTGGCTACAACGATTCCATCTCTGCGCTTCCTGCATTTCCCAAAAATGTCCGATAAAGAGTTCGGAGGTATGCGCTCCCAACCAAGTTCCCACACACACTTCGCTGACATGCTCGACGCCGGCAAAGGCAGCGACGACCTCTCCCTCCCCAAAGCCACCGTCCAGAAAATCATCAACGAGGTCCTCGCCTCTCCCACCCTCGTCGCCTCCACCCCCGACCCCGCCCCCTCCAGATCCACCATGACCTTCGCCAAAGACACGCGCGACCTCCTGATCGAATGCTGCGTCGAGTTCATCACGATGCTCTCCTCCGAAGCCAACGACATCGCGGAGAAAGAAGCCAAAAAGACCATCGCGTGCGAGCATATCACCAAAGCGTTGGAGGATCTGGGGTTCGAGAGCTATGTGCCGGAGCTGTTGAAGGTGGCGGAGGGGTTCAAGAGTAGTCAGCAGACGAGGGAGCGGAAGCAGACGAAGATTGAGCAGAGTGGGTTGAGCAATGAGGAGCTGATACGGCAGCAGGAGGAGTTGTTTAAGAGCGCGGGGGAGAAGTATAATGCGATTGCCAGTCCCGGGGCGGAGTAGGCTGGTGGGGTGGAGGTCGTTTTGGGGAAGGATGTGTCATGAGGCATGGCGATGGTGTTGGGGTGTTCTGATAAGCCGGGAGGCTGGATTTTCCGCGATGATACCCAAGGTCGAAGTGTCGATTTGTACGCATGTGAGTCCTCTGCACGGAAGCCGTGATTATCGACGGAGATTCTTTCTCGTGCTCATCGTGTTATGCGGCAAGGCATAGCTGGCAGAGTGCTGTTGAGCTACGCTCAGGCTGTGTTCACGGTGAGACGGGCAACGATTGCAATATGGATAATGACTGAATTGGAGCCGATCATCCGGTGACCTACACCGTTCCGTCATCGATCCTATCGGACCTTGGCCTCGCGTTGCCTGATATTCATTCGCGGGACATCGTGATCTGGCCTCTTGCCCAGCCCGGCTAGAAAGCGCGATTCGCGCGGCTGGAAAGGAGATGCACCGACTCCTGCCCGGGACCCTGTTTGCAGCGCATGGATCAATACAAGGCGACGTTCCGAGGCTCCCTACCGCGCGTGCACGTGCAACGGGAAGGCCTCGAAGCTGCCGACTCACCAGTCTTGGTTCACTGCACTCCTCGCATATTCCTGCTTCGCGCCACGAAAGTCGGGGGCTGAAAGGCGGCTTCGAGGATCAAGAGGGGAGCGACACGCAGGGGTCGGAGGGTATTGACACTTGGACTCCGGCGGGAT
The DNA here is from genome assembly GCA_021401465.1 of Teratosphaeria epicoccoides. Taxonomy (NCBI): domain Eukaryota; kingdom Fungi; phylum Ascomycota; class Dothideomycetes; order Mycosphaerellales; family Teratosphaeriaceae; genus Teratosphaeria; species Teratosphaeria epicoccoides. The sequence goes on along the minus strand of JADDMT010000001.1, from coordinate 335,597 downwards.
AAGCAGAATGGAGATTCTCAAGACAAGCGGTCAGGTATCGGACCGCTCGAGCGATGCGGAGTTCGTGCGGCAGGACAGAATGGGCAAGCAGGATTCTGCTCTTTAGATGTCATCGATGGGAGGGGTTAGTGCGGATGCGATAATGGCTTGAGAGGCCGTTCAGGGGAACCAGCATCGCCTCCTTCTCGCACCCGCATAGCACGTTGACGAAGAGCATTACACAGACTCACAAAAAAGCTCAATGCCATGCCCGCACAAAGCACCCGCCGCCAGCCCTCTAAAAAGCACCGTCCGTTATGCTCTGTGACCGGGCGAACGAGCTGCAGTGCCTCTTCCCTCAGCTCTCTCAAGTCCGCTCCCTTCACCCTCTCACTCTCTCAGATCCCAAGCGTAAATTCGACCCCGACATCAATATCCCTCGCCATCTTCACCACCTTGGAGAATTGCACGCTCTTCTCCGCCGCGCTCTGCAAGTCATCGATGCTGAAAATCTTGAGCCCTGACTCGTTGATCTACCACAAAAAGCACCGTCAGCAAACTCTCCGTCACCATAAGCAAGGCATCTGAAGAACTCACCAGCTTCTGTGCCTGCTCCATATTCGTGCCCTGCAACCGCGCAACAATCGGTATTCTGAGATTCATGCTCTCCACCACCGCGATCAAGCCCTTAGCAATCGCGTCGCACCTCACAATTCCACCAAAGATGTTGACGAAGATAGCAGTGACCTTCGGGTCCGAAGTAATCAGATCAAAAGCCTGCTTGATAGCCTCCGGCGTCGCACCACCCCCAACATCCAAGAAGTTCGCCGGCGCACCACCATTCAGCTTAATGATATCCATGGTCGCCATCGCCAACCCAGCCCCATTGACAAGGCACCCGATGTCGCCATCCAGCTTGATGAAATTGAGACCACTCTGCGCAGCCTTGACTTCATCCGCGTCCTCCTGACTCGTGTCGCGCCAGCTGAAAATCTCCTTCTGCCTGAAATCCGCATTGTCGTCGAAATTGAGCTTGGCGTCCATGCACAGGACCTCGTGGTCGGAAGTCTCAGACAAAGGATTGATTTCGATCTGCGTCGCGTCCTTCTCCATAAAGACTTTGTAAAGCTTCTGGATCGTGTCTTTGGCCGCTGGGATGCACTGCTCCGAGAACCCTAGCTGCTTCGCGATGGATGTCGCCATGTCGTCCGTGACGCCGACGTTAATGTCCACTCGAGTCGTGATGATCGCCTCCGGGCTCTCCTTGGCCACAGTCTCGATATCCATGCCACCCTGGCTCGAAGCCACGATGACGGGGCTCTGCGACCCACGATCCATAAGCACAGCCAGGTAGAACTCCCTGCGCGCAAACTTGCGCTCGACAATGTAGACACTATTGCAGATGCGACCGCGCTCACCCGTCTGCTTGGTGATGAGCTTATGCCCGATCATCTGGTCGGCAAGGATGCTGGCCTCACGCGGGCTGTAGACAATGCGCACGCCGCCTTTGAAGCCGTTGTCGAAGTGGCCCTTGCCTCTGCCGCCAGCCAGCACCTGCGCCTTGATGACCATGTCGTCGCCCGGGATTTTGCTGGCGACTTCTTCGGCCTCTTTGGCATTGTGTGCGACATCGCCTTTGGGGACGCCTATGCCGTATTGGGCGAGTAGCTGGGCGGAGCGGTACTCATGGATGGAGAGGCTGCGGCGTTGTTGCTGCTGGACAAGTTGTTGTCGGATGGGGCTCTCCTGAGGAGGATGTTAGTGTCGGGGTAAGCATGGTGATGGAGCTGATGTACCTTGACGCCCTTCAGCGCAGAGGCAAAGCGCCTTCTGCACGCGAGCTTGAACATGGCGGTGTTTGGTGGGAGTTATGTGAGAAGTGTACAGGTGAAGCTCCAAAGCTCTGGTTGAGGCTCGCGGGACGAGCCGTCGTAGACATGTGAAGCCGTTACTCCAATAGCACGTGCTATTTCAAATCCATCTCAAGAAGCGGGTGTGACGATGGCAGACAAACCATCCGAAGCCGACATAATCCTCAATCGCGCCAACGTAGCCCTCGCGCGAAGCCAGCGCCTCCTCGCGTCATGGCTGCCACCCAAACCTCCAGACACTCCCACCACCGCCGCACAAGAAGAAGAAAATGAAGACGAGTGGGAAGGCGAAGACGCCACAGCAGGCGTCGGCTCAAAGCGCAAAGCTGAAGACGAAGGCCTCCCAGATGGAGCATTCAAGCGGCGGAATCTGGCTTCGAATGAAAAGCTGCTGGAGCAGATTTTGGGCAAGAAGGCGGCACAGGCGAAGAAGAAGCAGGATGGGAAGAAAGCGACCGTCCGCGCTGCTGGGAAACCGGCGAGTGGTGGGGTGAAGAAGCAGAGGGAGGTGAGGGAGGACAGTGAGGAGGAAGAAGACGGAAGGGCCGCGGTGTTCAAGTCGAGGAAGGAGAAGCGAGCGTCGCAGAGGTCGAAGGGGAAGGAGGGGGAGGACGCTGAGGGGGACGACACGCCAGATCATAGTGCATTTGAAGCTGCGACGGGCACGGCGACGAGTTCCGAGCCCGAGCAGCGTCCACCGAAGAAAGCAAAAGGCAGCTACCTTGACGAGCTCCTGCATCACAAAGCGAAAAAGAAGTCCAAGAAGAAGATAAGGAACGAGCCTCCTTCAGCAGAGACATAGAATAGCATGTCCAACTACAGACTTGCTACATCTACTCCCTAACAAACAACCCCGCCATCCCCATCCCCGTCCCCACACACATACTCACAACCCCCAATTCCGCTCCCTGCCTCTCCAGCTCCGGCAGCAGCGTCGCCAACTGCCTCCCTCCCGTCGCCCCCAACGGATGTCCCAACGCAATAGCCCCACCCTTCGGATTGACCTTGTACTCGTCAATCCCCAGTTCTCGTACGCAATACACAGCCTGACTCGCAAACGCCTCATTAATCTCCCAAATCCCCACATCTTCTTTATTCACACCCGTGTAATCCATCAACCTCGGGATCGCAAGAGCAGGCCCTACTCCCATTTCGTCCGGCTTGCACCCGATGACTTGTGTCCCGGCCCATTTGGCCTTGATATCCTTCTCCAACCCTAACGCGGAAGCAGTAGTCCGCCTCATCATCAAGCACGCCGCCGCGCCATCCGAAACCTGCGACGAATTCCCCGCCGTCGCGGTTCCGGTCTCCTTAAACGCAGGCTTCATCTTCGCCAGGCTGTCCGGCGAGCTATTCGGTCTGATACCGTCGTCTTTCATAACGGTGATCTCCTCTTTGAACTCGGGCGCCTCGGGATTAGGATGCCACTTTGTAGTCACAGGAACAATTTCCTTCTCAAACAAACCGTCCCTCTGCGCCTTCGCAGCCTTCTGATGGCTCCTCAGCGCAAAAGCATCCTGCTCCGCCCGACTGACTCCATACCTCTCTGCCACATTCTCCGCCGTAAGCCCCATACTCATAATGCAGTCTTTTGAATCCTTGACCGGCGTGTTTCTAAGCTCATCCCAAAGCTGCGTCGGAATCGCTCTGCTCCCATAATTCCTCGTCATACTCTCCATTCCTCCAGCAATCCCAACATCAATCTCCCCCGCACGAATCGCATTCCCCACCCCCGTGATCGCCGCCAAACCCGACGAACACGCCCTATTCACCGTCTGAAAAGCCGCCGTCTCCGGCACTCCCACATGGATCGCGGCCATGCGACCGGCTTTGCTGCCGCCGAGTTCGGAAAGAACAGTGCCGATTTGGATGTCTTGGATGCATTTGGGGTCGAGGTTTGGGACGGCGGCGAGGGTGGCGCGAAGGACGTGAGCGAGGAGTTCGTGGTCGTAGGCGTCTTTGAAGCCGCCCTTTTTCGCGCGGGTGATGGGCGTGCGCAGAGCGGAAAGGATGACGATGTCGTGGGGGGATTTGGTGAGGATGTTTTTGGTGCCTTTTTGGAGGAGGGATGCCATGGCGGTGGAGGGATGACGTGTTGGAAGGGTGTAGATACGTTGGTCAGAAGTGGGAAAAGAGCTTCACCTACATTGAAAGAGTGCTAGAGCCTCATATGCATAGATCTAGACATCACTTGGGCCGTTGATGCCGCGCCCTTGTTGTTGCGGAGGTGAATGGATCTCGGATGTGGTATGCGGCATCTTGGTTTCTGCTTGCCGAATTCGGCTGTGACATTTGCCGACAAACATCACGTGCTGCATATACTGGTCTGCATCAACATGCCACCATCGACTCTGTACCGAAAGAGATGACCAATGGCGCACATATCGACCATGCACCACTTGTCCAATGCACATGTGCGTACGATGAGAAGTGCTCAAAGCTTGGTATTCTGCCATCCCTCCTTGTACTACTGCACATCTATCCTCTTCTGATCAGGGTCATTCTTCCATTGGAGGGAGCTACTGCCTATTCCCGAGTATGCCTTCACAGCCTCCAAGGCCTTCCGAGAGCGACCACCCGGCAATGAATGTGACTGCATCGCGCAAAGACTGTTCGAAGGGGTGGTCACTCGCTTAAAACAGAAATTCACACTGCATTCACAGTGTTGATGCTCGTCCTTAAAGCAGTTTTCAGCATCTGTACTCTGACTTCAGAAAAGGCCTGGAGCCGTAACTGTACTTACAGAATGATCCGGCAAGAGCTAGCATCAAGACTTCTACTCGGACACCCTCAATGAGAAAAAGCGGCGACACCCTGGAAATACCTTATGATATAAATGCATTACGTGGAATCGTGTCTGGGTTCGCTGTCAAGGAGAGCGAATCTGTCGTGCGATCCGTCCTTGACGACGTCCGGAAAGACGGAGAGCTGTATGAGCGGTGTCGCGGCGGTAAATTCCGGGGGAGGTGTACGCAGGCTAAGGATGTGTCAGATTTTTGAGGTGTAGGTGACAATAGCCGCAGGGTGTGTGCGGATGAGAGGGGCTGTCTCGTGTAATTCTGCATTCTTGGGGCCATTGTGGGCTTGCTTGCTGTCCAAGATGTCAACGATGACGAACTTGATTGTCGTGCCATCTAATGCTCTGGTCGATACGTATCATTGCACTACATGCCAAAAGAAATCCTCCTCTCAGGTCGTTACTGTAGTGTTGATATTCGCTTTGACTTTCGTCATTAATTCGACGAGAAAAGATGCATACATACCAGAATATGGAGACGCTTTCTGCCTAAGCGTCGCCAGACACATCCACATCAACCATCTTTCCTGCCGAAACGCCATCGCTTCTGTGACCACTCAACACCGCTTTATCACATCTTCTGTCACTCCCACGAGGTACACCTAATCTCCAACCCCTCAAACCACCCCTTTGACTCCTCACCTTTCCTAGAACGATCCCACTAGCTCGTCCCACTGACTGCCAACTTCATCAGATGGTCCATGAAGGTCTGCAGGCTGACATCATCCGTGAAAATCGTTTGCGCTGTCTGCGCGACGCCACCGTAGCTGCTCGAAGTGTGCGTGGTCGATGGGTTGAGTTTGGCCAGCAGAAAACGGGCTTGCGAGCCGCCAGCGTCGCAAACGATGAAACGGGGCAGAGGGAAGCGGTCTTGGATGAGTTCCTGTATCACGGTCAGTGTTCGTCGATGGAGATGGAAAGAACAGGTCACTTACGCGAGCGTCCTCTTTGGGAGCCTCAAGAAGCTCTTTGAAATTCTCATAACCTTCCATGTCCTGGTACCCTGCTTTTCGCCACTCGGCCATTGTCTCGCCGTGGAAGATGAGGATGTGAAAGAACGTATCGAGCAGCAAGATCGTCTGCGGCTGGATGCTCGTCGAATCCAGTAGGACAGGCATGGCGCCTTCTTGGTCGAAAGTGTAGCTGTCCAATGTTGGCTGAATCATGATCAGCGAATTTGACACGTCCTCGTGGTTCAACACATGTCGGTAGAAGGCGGTCTCATCTGGTGAATTGTTGAAGACCTGCAAGAACTGTGACCGTCGAAGGTGGAACATGAATTGAGGGTAGAGCGTAAAGTTCTTCTCCAGTCGGAACGACGACGGGTCGTCTTTTCTGTACTCCGCGAATCGCGAGCAAAGCCTGATGAGCATCCTGTCGACCCATCTGAGCACATCTGGGCCATCGTCGACTTCAGCTTTGAACACCGCGATCCTGGACATCAGCACAGCAGCGGCCTCCTGGTCGAATGATTGAGCAATAGCGGGGTCGCCAGACGGGCCAGACATGTTGCGTCCCACGGTCGTGACCCGGAGATGATACTGTCCGGCGCTGTGCTGGTAATAGGTCAAGAACTGAATCAGACCCTTTTGAGGACCTTGTTGCATAGCCGCTGCAGCTGGCCCACCTTGGCCTGCGATCTCGAAGTATACACCGAAGGATGCTGATGGATCTATACCGCACATCTTCCAGGCGCAGGTGTTGCCGATACCGCATTCAGTCTCGCCGACAGACGATGATTTCTTGTTTAAGCTGACTGCGTGGCCAATAAGACCAGTGACCTTGAGCTCCTTGGTGGTGAGGACCTCGAAATTCGCATTGAAGCCCATGGCCAAGTTTCCGTTGGCATCGGTGTCAAAAATTTTCGCAAAAGATTGCCTGTACATGGAGGCGGTAAAGGAGTCTGTTAAGATCATGTGGCCGCCAGTGCTATTTGGTAGACCCTTCATTTCCAGCAAGCCAACTTGGTCCAAACATCCAGCAAAGACGTCGATGATGTGGCCATTGTGAGCTGTACGCTTGGCGAGTGTGTCGTAGAATTTAAGCGCCTTCTTATAGTACTTGATATTGTCGCGGTCGATGTCGTGATGAGACCGAATCTGCTCCTTTAGTTCAGGCCCGACTACCATGCCTGGACCCTCCGTTGCTGGACCGCCAGTGAACAGCATAACTCTCGCACCCTGGTTCTGGAAGCTGGTCTCCAACAAGCCCACAGCGACAGAGAGCGCAACGCCAGTACATCTTATCGCACGCTTGTCGTTCGCAACAGGCCAGGGATCTCTCTGCAAGCCCTCCAGAACCTGTGTAAGCTGCTCCTCACACTGCTGAACCGGCAGCAAGAAGCGCATGCCAGCACCGCCCATTGGCGGCGGTTGAGGGCGACCAGGTTGAGGCGGCATCTGCTGCATGCCAGGTCTCACGCCCGGGGCCATTGCCAAACCCAGCATCTCCTGCACCTGCTTGGCCGTGTAGTCCTTGTTTCCCCTGAACACGAAGCTCTTGGCGCACTCGGTGTAGCCCAACTCGTGCACCTGCGCCATCGTTCCGTATGTGATCAGCCCGACCAGCGCATTGGGCGGCAGCAGACCCAAAGCCATGATAATCGAGTCTTTCAATGCCTGGAGCGAGTCCTCCTCTTGACATGTGTCTATCACAAATACAAAGATAGGAGGTGTTGTCGCCGGTCGTCCCAGCCGATACTCGATTGTCGTGCTGCTTGGGTGCAGCTCGGGGGGAATCTGGTTCTCACTGATGTCCTTGTAATGAGGCGGCAGGTTGTTGCGCTGTAGACAGAACGGACAGATCCATATCCGCGCCCGCATGTCTACTTGACAGAAAGGGTTGAGCACTGCGCGACATGGTGCTTTGCAAGTGACGGGCTCGTATTGGAGGAGTGGTGTGCCGTCTGCCTTCTCCTTCAGAGGGGTATACAGAGCGCCAATGGGGACGACAAGCCTCGACGCCTCCATGCGGGTTGAAGGGAAGGTATTCCATGACAGTCGGATGCCATCGCGCTCTTCGATATCCGACCATTGCTCCTTCAGCGCCTCGTAGTCCATCTTGGCGGTGTTGTGTATTTTGAAGGACGGAGAACAGCGGTGGAGGGATGGTGATGGTGGAAGCTAAGTCTGGCTCATACAACACTTTCGTAATTTACAGCCGGATTGGTCCTGGATCAGTCTTCCACACTTACGGCCAACTATCCAGTCCGATCCAATGCAATGAAATGTACCTAACACAGAAAGCGCGATTCAAGAAACGTAGCTCCTCCACAACACAGGCTCGAAGCCTTAGGCCAACCGCCCCACTGTCCGTGCGCGACTCGATGCAAATTCGACTTCGAACGCGCCTTCTCTTCCCTTCCCTTCCTCATCTACAGTCAATGCCAGCATCAAACACATTACTTACTGATCGACATGCCTCCTCTAATCTCAATGAGATGCTTGTTTTCGCGCTGGCACAGATGAACGGCTATACCCATTGCTGGGCGCCTGGCACTGAATACCTTCGTTGTGAGGGGTAGGATGGCTTAGGAATCAGTAGAGGTCACATTCCGATTATTCTTCACTGCTATCTATCTTGATTTGGCGTTGCTTGTGCTGTGAAGTAGTGCCGCATTCGTCGTTTGAGGTCGCTGGCTGAAGAAGGCGTTCGAGGCTCCGTGGAATATCGTCGTGTCCCGACTTGGAGAAGGCGCCTTTGGAACGCATAAGTCTATTCACAGGCTATGCAAGCGTACTGTGGCACGACAGACAGTACGGGCATGGGTCGTACGGAGCCAAGCGAAATGCAGTCACAGTACAAATGTTCAGCAGGTGCTTCAAAATCTCTCCATCCTATTCGAATTCGACATCTAGACGCTAACAACTCCCTCCTTCTCCCTGCCCGCTTACCATCTGCGCCACACTCAACATCAGACTAATCCCCATCACCACACACCCAAACGCGATACACGCATACGCTGCCCAATGCTCCCGTGTCCGCCGCTTCGTAAGCTTCACAAAGCATAACGGCGGCAAAATATACGCCAATGCGCACGCCGACGTCGCCCCCACCAACTCAAACACAACGCCCAGATCGCAAGTAATCAGACTCATCGTCATAGCACTTACCACCAGCGCGGTGGTAAAAACGAGATGCCGGTTCGGATTGTGAGCTTCGTGAGGGAAATAGTACTCCGTCATTACCTCTCTGCAAACGAAGCACTCAAGCGGCAAGGTCGTAAGCATGTTGAGCCCAAAGCACAGCCTCGCAAGCTGCACCATCCATCCTGCCTCCGTTTGCGGAAAGTTGTTCAATACGTTCCCCAACGTCTTATTCCCGAAAGTCAGGTAGCCTCCCAACGCCATCGCAAGGCACGCCAGCATCGAGATTGCGGTGCTGTAGTGCGTGACGCGTGCGAAGCGATCCATTGTAGGTGTGCGCAAGGAGCCGTAGATGAGGAGGGAGTTGTGGTGGCAGACGAAGGCGAAGGAGATGACGCCGATAGATTGGAAGATCCCGGACGGGTTGATGATGAGGCTGTGTGCGATGGGGCCTTTGAGGTGAGAGGGTTGGAGGGGCCCTTGGGTCAGGACGGTGAGGAGGATAATGAGCATGGATATCAGGGCGAGGGTGGAGGCTTTGGCGAGCTGGGCTGTGTCAGTGGAAACGTGTATCGCAGCTTGTTGTGGATGGTTACGTACCATGGCGATGTCTCTGTACAATGACAACGGGTATGATACTCCCAATACGAATAACACGATAATCGCCCTTCGATCCGTCAAAAGCCATAACACCGGCGTGCTTTCCAGCGCCGGAAACACGGCTGCCAGCACATGCGGTATCGTATCTCCAATAATGATACAAAACGCCACCATGCCTCCAAACGCGAATGCCCATTGCGCCACACTAATCGCCACCAGCCCGGACTTCCCAAAACAATGCTCCATCGTTGCCTGAAAACTATTCGCTCCACTCAGCTTGCTGTTGACCACGATCAAGCGTATCGTCCAGTCTACCGTGATCGTCAAAGCTACCAGTAGCACAATGCCCGAGAGCAGCCCAGCCTGCTTGAAAGCATACGGCTGTCCGATAATTCCCGCCCCAATGATCGAATTCGCCATATTCATAAACGCACTCTTCAACCCGCTTTTCGGCCGCGCAGACTCCAGCAAGTCGGCCGGATTGAAGGAGTCTGAGAGGTCATTCGAGAGCGCCACACTCGGGGCCTGGATGTCCGTGAGCAGAGGTGCGCGTTGCCCCCTGCTATCTCTCGGTCCGGAATTCTCCATATCGTCCATAGCAAGAAAGTCTTCCTCCTCTATCCATCCATCCTGCTCCAACGAGTTGGGCTGAGCTCGCGGCTCTGCGACATCAAATCGCACTCGATTCGGTGTCCGCGGCGTCCCATTCGGTCTCGGCTGCGCGAACGAGCTTTGTCGTCTTGGCATCGAACCGCGAGATACATGACTCTTTCCATCTACATTGCCATTCTTTTCCTCTCCATTGTCGCTATCGTTTGGAGCATTGGTAGCAGGAAACGCGACGATGTTCTCATCCGGCGATCCTTCTCTTGAAAATGCCGGCTGCCGCAGCAATCCCTCTGCTTCCTCCTTGTCGCCGTTCGCCGTTTGCGATGTGCTACTGTCTCTGGCCATGACATTGTTGCTCGGACTCTGCTGTACAGCTCAAAGTGTCATTATCATCTTCAGAGCATGTTGGCACAAGTGTTTGAAGAAGAGACAACTGTATCTTGAGATCTAGGTAAGCTCTCGCTTATTGAGCGCGCTCTTGCCGCTTTCAGATTTAAGCTTGCGTTCACGTGGCGCTGTTTCTATTTCTGTCGCCGTCGGCGGACTGTCTACCATTATGACGTTGGGCGGAAAGGTGCGACGACCAAAAACGTAGCAGCGAGTCAAGCTCTACACGCTGCTGCATTCTGCCACAGCCGGTCTTGGCCAGACGAGATCGTGCATGTACCGTCGAATGCAGACACTCCATCAACTCAGACATTGCAAGCAGTCAACAGCATGATCAGTCAATACCACCGCGTCAAAGAACCGTGGCCCTCTCAACAGTCGAATCTGTCAGCAAGCAGTCAGCCATGTCAAGCAGTCGATTGATTGGCCGACTAAGTGAGAGGCTAGATCAGCGTCGTAGGTATCGCTCTTTTCAACACTCAGTGCAATAGAAGTACGCTTCCGATCCGTCAACAGCGAGCGTGCTGCATATCTAGCCCTTTGTCAGATGTTCTTTGGCTATACCTGCGACCCACCACGCCCGTGAGGCTTGCGGCCGTTACCATTACAGCAGCACTTCTCGATCGCTTCAGCGGTTCGCCATGAATTTTTAGGCGCAGTAGGATCGGACTTCAATGCGGACATGCAAATCGTCTCTAGCCGGGAGCGATGGAGTCTGTAACCTGAGCGCCGGAGATAAACCATTTCAGGCCACTGTATACGGTAAAGCAGCCTAGGGACTAATTAGATCACCGCTTACGAAGCATATTTGCAGAGGCTGGAATGTAACTTGACAGCATAAGACTTGCACACGGCTGCATGCCCACCATTGAGACACTGAGCGTGGAAGTAACAGTTTCAGCGGCGAAATGTAGTTGAGATGGAGCGGCGGGTGCTGGACGGACTTGAGTCGCAGAGTGGTTATGCATAAGTGATGTGTGAGGATGCTGCAGCGCTCAAGCGGCCCTTGGTCTCCTGGATGTCATTATCAACCTTGAAAGCAATCTTTCCGATCGCTTTCCCGCTTTCCAACTTCTCATGAGCCTTGATCAAAGTCGCGACTGATAGCGTCTCCTTCTCGGTGACCAATGAGGTGAGCTTGCCAGCATCGTAGAGCTCCGCTACTGTCTTCAGGATAGAGCCTTGAGACTCTAAATCATAGTTGTAGACACCTTCGCAGAGCATGAGCTCCCAAGTGAAGCTCAAAGATTGCAGGAAGGCATCCGGCGTATGCAACGCAGGTAGAGGCTCAGAGACCTCAACAATCGAGCCGATTTTGCCCCACGGAGAAGCAACATCAACAGCTTGCTGCATGTAGTTGTTTGTCGAGTGGCAAATGAAAATGTACTCGACACTCTCCGCGCCAATCGTTTGGATCTGCTCCTTAAGTGGTTTGTGATGATCGATGGTGTAAGTGGCACCCATTTGCTTCGCGTGCTCGATCGTCTCCTTCCTGCTAGCAGTCACAATGACCTTACCCAGTTTGAAGATCTTGCTCGCCAACTGGGTAGCGATACTGCCTACTCCGCCAGCTCCATTAATGATCAGGATGGACTTCTTCGTCTGCGCGCCGTCAGGGTCATTGACCTTCAGGCCCCAGTGATCGGCCAACAATTCCCACGCCGTGATGCTGACAAGCGGCACAGCCGCAGCCGTCACCCAATCCAGCTTCCGGGGCTTCAGGGCAGTGACGCGGTGGTCGACCAGGTTGTACTGCGCTGTGGACCCCGGACGGCCTAGGACGCCAGAGTAGAAGACCTCATCTCCCTGCTTGAAACCTGTCACTTTCGCACCAGTCGCCTCGACTATGCCTGCGGCGTCGAATCCAGTGATGTCTGCGGCTGGGAAGGCTCCCTGACGAATCTTAGTGTCGACGGGATTGACGGCGCAAGCCTCAATTTTGACCAGGAGATCGTTCTGTCCTGGAGTGGGGCGTGGGATTGTTTTGAAGTTCCAGAGTGGCGGAGGGCGAGACGTCACTCCCGCCCTTTTTGAAGTGAATGGCTTTCATGTCCGTCATCTTCGTGACACTATCTTGGTCCTAAGGGCTGGATGGTGAGACTGAGCCGATATGGTGCCAGCAGTGGCTGAGACGGGTAGAGAGCAGGAATTGAAAGTCTATTGGGACAGCAACTGTACCTGCGAGGACGTGATGAAGATGAGTGCACAGCTACATGTTCCGAATGTGCTTGGATCTTCTGAAAGGTGTGGGACGGCCGTCTGAGATCTTTCTTTCCCTTCCCACGAGCATTCTTGGGATCGAACGTACATGTAGGTAGCTGCAGTCCACTTGCAGATGACGTATCTAGACGTCAGGCTAATTCCCGTGGTGCAACATTGGTGTTCCCGTCATCTCCAACACGTACGTCCAGGTGTCACGACAAATGTCTCGCATCTTCGCTTGTCCATTGCAGAGCGCATTGATGTTGTTGGTGGACTCGCAGACGTGATGATCGGTGCAGGGAAAACGTGCCGCTGAGCCAGAAACCTCCGCGCCCAGGGATCAATCCTCGCACGCAGATGCCAGGAACAGGATTTCGATGCTGATGACGAACCGATCACTATGGAGACAACACTAAGAAGCTGCGGTCATTTCTCTGTTCTACGCAAAGGACGTTGCTTGGGCTTCCCCGGTGCTCAGATCGCCCTCGCGAATCGCAGCACCGCCAGCAGGACGTGCCAGTCTCACCAACAGGCGCCTTCTGCACCCTGATGCGAGTGCGCGCCACGTCTGCGGCATGCGGCAGGACGGCGCAAGTGATCTTGTTTCATGGTCCAGGCGTCAACCAGGTTATCCTTTGTTCTTCCAAATCCTTGTTGCCGAACTTCAACTGGTCTGCATTCCTGGAAGCGAAGAACACATCGAGCGCTGACCGCACCCGGCGTGACATAGCAACAGGCGCTTCGAATGACAAACGCACGTACACACAATGCGGCGCTATAGAAGAGTAGGCTCCTGTTTTGACTCCGTTTTCTTTCTGTTCAATAGAGCCATTGTCTTGTTGTTACTTCACTTTGCCACACCATGTCGCAAGCACAAACTGCCTTACCAGCATTACCTGCGGTGCCGGAACGTGTGGTCGCGCGGAGCAGCTACGAGGATGGCCGAAACTCTGAGGACCGTGATAAAGGAAAGACCGTCTTCCGCGGGTCGGGAAGCACAGCGGTGCCCTCCATACTTGAATCCCCCGAAGAGTTGGAGCGCAAGAAAGCATACAACCGCAGCTCATATCAATCAAATCAAACAGTGGTACCATCGATCATGGAGCGGCCGTCAGAAGAGGGGCCCAATCGTGGTGAGACGCCTACACGACAGCAGGTAACGACATGGGCTCCACCGTCTAATGCCTTGGTACACGAGTCGCCTCGTGAATCTCAAGACATGCCGCGAAGACCCCACGGGCCTGGACACTATGGGCGCACCACGTCGCAAGACTATACAGTCTACGAGGGCGCCACAGCTGGTCCTTCCGTCCCGGCCGATCCTTTCGGCGGCGGTGAAGGCCCATACCGAGGCGACGAGGCAAACTTCTTTCCGCACACGTACCGTCGTGCTCCTGCGAGTTCGATCAGGGATGGTTACGAAGGCGAGATTAGATCCAGAAAGTATTCAGCAGCGCCGAATGTGAACACCGCCCTGCTGCATGGTCACTCAAGGGCCCCTACTAGAGCGCACTTCCAGGATTACGAACATGAGACCGACAATGGACCTGAGATGACCCCACAGAAGCCCAAGCCGGTCCGCAGAGGCACGTTTGGCAATACCTCCATCTACTTTGTGCGTGAAGATGGTGATGGCAACGGACCACCAGGAGGCAGCGTCTTGAGGTTGCCGATGTCTGGTTGGATGAAAGGGCCTCTACGGTCTCGTAAGTCCCACAACAGACGCCATATTTCTAGCATGCTAACATCAAGACAGACTTCGTCGCATGGCTTGGAGAATTCGTCGGAACGACACTGTTTTTACTTTTCGCCTTTGGCGGGACTCTGGTGGCCAATATTGGTGCAAAAGAAAGCGCAAACAGTACGACTGCCGAGACGGCCGGTTACAACCCGATCGTAACACTGTATGTCGCTGTCTCCTTCGGCTTCAGCTTGATGGTCAATGTTTGGATCTTCTTCCGTGTGAGTGGAGGCTTATTCAGTGAGTGCCTACAACCAGATCGAGCATAGCTGCAAGCTGCTAACAGCTTTCAGACCCGGCTGTCACACTCGGAATGGTCATGGTGAAAGCCATCAGCTATGTGCGTGGCATTCTGCTCTTGACCGCACAGATCACTGGCGCAATACTCGCGTCCTTCTTGGCCCAAGTGCTCTTCCCCACCGAATTCAACGTGCGCACTACATTATCTGCGTCGACCTCGCTGGCACGAGGAGTCTTCATCGAAATGATATTGACGGCTGAGCTTGTGTTCACTGTCTTCATGCTGGCCAAAGAGAAGCATAAGGCGACTTACATGGCGCCTGTTGGCATTGGGCTTGCGCTGTTCGTAGCAGAGCTGGTCGGTATATTCTTTACTGGCGGTAGCCTCAGTACGTCTTCCAAATTTGTCCACGATGCAAGACATTTATTAACAGTATCGACAGACCCAGCTCGATCCTTCGGACCTTGCGTGACGACCGGAAAGTGGGACCGGGAGCATTGGATCTATTGGGTTGGTCCAGCACTCGGTTCTCTTCTAGCTGTCGCCTTTTACCGATTCATCAAGGTCTTGGAGTACGAAGTCGCCAATCCTGGCCAGGGTAAGCAGAGACATCAGATCGAACTCTTGAGATCATCGCTCATACTGACTCACACCGTTCACTAGACTACAACGAGAAGGACGAAGCCGAGGCCGCTAGCCTGAGGGCTAAACGCGCCAGTCAGGACGGCGTTACGATGGGCAGTAGAGACGGCGAGAGGGAGATGGTGTGATGCCGCTGCATTAACGACGAATGGTGAGCGTAACGTAGTCCGAGCGGTGACGCTGTACAGGGATCTGCGGGTTGAGATACATTGATGGTGTATAATATGGTGATGCGTTGAGCCAGGACAGAAAATGACGGAGTCAGGCGCAACTGCCGTTCGAAAAAGAATACACGGAATGCACTTGACTGTTTGCTCCAGTCAGTGACTTGAAGAATATATACCCCTTGCCATCCCAAGGTGAAGGGGTATGTAGAGTGCTGAGAGCGCGATAGTGGCCATTGTGGTGGTGAACTTCATCGTTTCGGTCTGTTGCCAATGCTTCGATGGGTAGGTGTGCGATCAGATAAAGCCGAGTAATCCTGCAAGGGCAGTCATTCATGCTCTTATATATTCGAGCAGCTACGACCAAGCAGCTATAACTTTCTTAAGCCACGCAACTGAGACGTGACGGCTCACTGCGGATGTAAAGTAGGTTCGTGTAGACCATTGACGACCGGAGGACTGAAGCGACCATCCTCCTGCTCTCGGGCAATAGGGGGTCTTGTCTCAACGAAGACATTCGGCACCGAAAGCTGCAGAAGACAAGGATATCTTCATGGCTTTGTGTCCAGGTTGGCTGGCTGAGGCCATATTTAACGTACGGTTCTGCCTTTCAAACTTGTAAACACGTCGGCATCAAGATCATGGAAGTGAGCCTCTTTGCAAGGTTAGCACACCTTCACGACCCTTACAAACCTTCGTCTCGTAAGTAGGTAGCTTTTACACAGACCGCGGTTGTGCGAGGCAAGCCGAACACACGAGCGGACCTTGCACGTTGTTCTCGTCCTCAAGGCAAGTCAGGAGAGTCTTCATTCGGGTCCAGTCGCTATATGCCAGTGCATCGTTGACTATGGGCGCACACCCAGACGTCCGGAAAGAATGGAAAACAGCGTGTTCGGACAACCACATTTCGCGAACGACCGTCCATCTTTTCAAGTTGTTGTCTGAGAAAGACGGATGACGGGAAAAGTTCCAGCCATTTGATCTTCATTGGGTTGGATGTTGGTGCCCGGCAATGGAAAAACGGCTCGGCACAATGGCCTTGCAACACGACGCGATTGCAGCGTCCTCTGTCGCCCGCAAGATGGAGCCGCGGGCGCCCTTCGAGTACCACCACCACAAGTGTCGATGAGGATGGCTTCCAGGATTCGCGAGGTGCTGCTGGGTGCGCTGATGTGCTCGGCTGTAACATGGGCAGCACGTGGCGGGCAGCGGCCACTGGGCGTTACTCTTCAGCAGCCAAATATCATCTTCGTCCTCACGGACGATCAGGATCTGCACATGGACTCTCTCACTTATATGCCTCATCTGAAAGAGCATCTGGCCGACCGCGGGACTTACTTCCAGCGGCACTACTGCACAAACGCACTGTGTTGCCCAAGCAGAGTGAACCTTTGGACTGGCAAAGCGCCTCACAATACGAATGTGACAGATGTCAACCCGCCATACGGTTCGTTCCGGGCAAGTAGCTGAATTGAAGTCCTCAAGAAACTCACGAAGCACAGGTGGGTACCCTAAGTTCATTTCTCAGGGCTTCAATGATGCCTATCTCCCTGTGTGGCTGCAAGAAGCCGGCTACAATACCTACTATGTTGGCAAGCTCTTCAATGCGCAAACAGTTGATAATTATGCCTCCCCGCATGCAGCTGGTTGGACTGGCTCGGAATTCCTGCTGGATCCTTACACCTATGAGTATCTCAATGCAACCTTCCAACGGAACCATGACAAGCCAAAGAGCTACGAGGGCCAATATAGTACGGATGTCGTGATTGCCAAGGCACTGGACTTCCTTGACGATGCCACGAGAGCCGAGAAGCCATTCTTCCTGACCATCGCCCCGACTGCCCCGCATTCGAATGTCCATATTAACGAGTTCATTGATGGGAATTTCAGCGAGAGTTCAGTCATACAATCGCCACCGGTCCCTGCTGAACGCCACAAACATCTGTTTGAGGATGTTGTGGTACCACGAACGCCTCATTTCAATCCGGATCATTCTAACGGGGTTTCGTGGATCTCTCGCCTTCCTAAGCAAAATTCCACGAATGTTGAGTTCAACGACCATTTCTATCGGAACCGTTTGCGTGCGTTGCAAGCAGTCGACGAGTTCTTCGCAAAGATCGACGAGACATTGAAGACTCACGACTTGCTTGACAACACGTACATCTTCTTCTCGACAGACAACGGCTATCATATCGGGCAGCATCGGCTTCAGCCAGGCAAGCAATGTGCCTTCGAGGAAGACATCAACATCCCCTTGATCGTTCGCGGGCCGGCCATACCTAGAGGAGAAGTGACAGAGATTGTGACTTCACATACTGATCTTGCTCCTACATTTCTCAAATTGGCTGGCGGCAGACCCAGAGATGATTTTGACGGTGTAGCGATCCCCTTGACTTCCAGTCAACTGGCAGACGAAGCGGAGATTAGGCAGGAGCATGTCAGTGTTGAGATGTGGAGTATCATCATGAGCGAAGGCAAGCATGGCAGCATACTGTATCCCAATCACACCTACAAGGCTTTGCGCGTTATTGGCGAAGACTATAATCTGCTCTACACCGTATGGTGCAGCGGAGAGCATGAGCTATACGACCTGAACACCGATCCATACGAGATGGACAACATTCTTGCCAGCACTTCAGATCGGGTCTTGCATTTCGCACCGACTCAAGACCCTGGAAACCGAGAGCCCACAACCTTACCCGTCAACACAAGCTTCGACAAACCGGCAGCGTTCATCAGTCGCATCACCCCAAGACTCGACACACTTCTACAAGTTCTCCGGACCTGCAAGGGTCGGCAATGCTCTCATCCCTGGGAAGTCCTACACCCGTCTGGCGATGTCAGGGCTTTGCACGACGCTTTGGCTGCGAAGTTTGATACCTTCTATGAGCTTGAGCAGGAGAGAGTGCGATTCGAGAAATGCGAAAAAGGCTACATCCTCGAAAGTGAAGGGCCAATCGGTGTGAAGACCTATGAGGAGATCGGGGCTCGCGGTGGTGCAAGATGGGCTGATCTTGTATAGCTATCGCGCGTTGTTGCGAAACTGATTGAGCCGTAGATCATTCATAGAAGATACAGCTTGGGAGACACTGTATCACATGAGGTTGTCGTGCAGATCAGGGGCAATTGGAATGCGAAGGCTTTCAAGTCTCAACAATGTGCAACGAATACGTGCGCTAACAGGCTGGAGCTGTTTCAGAATCAAGCAATGCTGTTGCCGCGCACGCCAGCTGGCTCGATGTCGTGTCCAGTTCCACTAACATCGTGGATACCATGAGACTCAGCTGCAGGCGGCACATCCTCAACCTTCTGCCCACTTTCCATGCCAGCTGCATTTGCCTTCCTAATGTCCCTTGCGCCTGGCGTAAGGTAAAGAGCGTCTGCCGTGATGAGCTCCTCTCCCTGTGGTGGCTTCCACTTGCTTGATTGCCAAGGCTTGACGTGCGTGATGTACATCGTATCTATTTCCTCGAGAGTCCTGCCTTTGGCTTCACAAAGGAAGAAGTAGACCACGAAAGAGCCAGTGAAACAGCATGCGGCGAAGACGTACCCATAGCGGTAGTCGATATCACCGGTGATCAGAGGCGTGAAGAAGGCAATCAGGAAGTTCCAGATCCAGTTGGATGCGGATGAAAGACCCATGGCCTGGGCACGGTAGCGTGTTGGAAACATCTCGCCGATGACTGCCCAGACGATCGGTGCCCAAGTCATCGCGTAGCCGGCGATGAAGAGAGCTGCGAAGACAATCATCACGATGCCGGCAGTGTAGGTCTCGATACCTTGCTGGAACAGGAAATGACCCACGGAAGCGAAGATCATGAAGCACATGAACATCCAGAAACCGCCAGTGATTAAGGCTTGGCGACGTCCGAAACGCTCCACGACCCACAAACCAGGGATAGTCATGCCTAACAATATATTAGCAGCAAGTCGAAGTCCTCCTTGCGTCAATGTTTGATCGTGCTTACCAAAGTTGATGGCACCAAGAATGAGCGCAGTCACATAGCTGTCGCTGATACCGACGCCCGCAAAGACGCTCGTGCCGTAGTAAAAGAAGTAGTTTGCGCCAGTCAGCTGCTGCAGCATTTGCAGTGTCATACCCAAGCATGTACGGTAGAACATGCGTGGGCCAGTGAACACTTCATAGAATCTGTGCTTGCCGCCACCAGCATTCTCGGCCTCAAATTTTTCTCTGATCTCCTCGATCTCTCGACGTACCTCCCAGTGGTTTTCTGGCACTCCGTAAGACAATGCGATCGTCTTCCTTGCTTGGTCCACGCGACCATGAC
Source organism: Teratosphaeria epicoccoides (assembly GCA_021401465.1). Lineage (NCBI taxonomy): Eukaryota > Fungi > Ascomycota > Dothideomycetes > Mycosphaerellales > Teratosphaeriaceae > Teratosphaeria > Teratosphaeria epicoccoides. Next base: position 315,990 of record JADDMT010000001.1, on the reverse strand, counting down.
GATAATCCCAACGCGGCGACTCCCTCAGGAACAAGATGCCAGTACCCATGAGCAGCGGGAAGAGGAAACCAATGCCCATGGTGATTCGCCATGAGGCTGACCCGCTAATGTTGTGGGTTCCAAGATTGATGGCATCGGCAAGGAAGATGCCGAATGTGATCGATAGCTGGTAGCAGGAAACCAGCGCACCACGAATCTGCCTTGGCGCGGTTTCAGATTGGTACATCGGCGTGAGCACTGAGAGACCACCAACACCGAAACCTGCAAGCCAACGACCCATCATCAGCTGAACCCAGGAAGAGACTGAGGCGATCTGGATGATCACTCCGCAAGTGAATACGACATTCCAGACTACGACACAGACTTTGCGGCCGAAGACGTCTGCAATCGGGGCAGAGAGCAGTGCACCGAGCAGAGATCCAATGGACAAGAGACCAGTGATACTGCCGGATCGGACGTTTGAAAATGAGCCATTGGTTCCGAAGCGATCGAGGAAGTCTGGCATTTCCAGAAAGCCGGAGATCTGACCAGTGTCTACACTTTCATCAATACATGAACAATGCTACCGATCCGCTTTCCACCTACCATAACCAAAGACAACTCCGCCAATGCTGACAATCAGAGCCATTGCCAGGATGCGAGCTCTCAGCATAGTGACAGGGGAGTTGTCGAGGTTGCCCTTTTCAGCATCATCGTGATGCTGCGGCGTTGTGATACCAGAATCGTCAATCTTCTCCGAGCCATTTGCAAAGTCAGCTTGGGCATCGTTGCCCTTGCGATTGAAGACACCCATAGGCAAAGATCGCTGTCTCGCCGAATGGACGATATGCGGAGGTCAAGACGACCGCGGCGGCGCTGTGTCGGTGACTTTGTTTACTGGAACCTGGAGGCTGCGGAGGATGTGGAGAGAAGGTTTGGAGACTGCTGCGCTCCACGGGCATCCCGCACGGTCTTATAGCGAACATCAGTGGAGATCCAAATTTTGCCGCGCATATGCGACATGCCGGGTCGAGCGCGGTCACGTTGACCACGCGACTGTGCTACCGCGCGGGTGCCCGCCGCAGTATTACGAAAGCGGAGCGCAAGAGACGGCACGGACGTCATATTTGTTGCCAAGGAATCCGCTGTGTGGTCTTGGCGAAGTGTTCTATGCCTGCTCCCGATTCGGACGCTGGGTTTTGATTGGCAGAGCCGCATGGATCTGGTCGGCCAAGGTCTCGGGAGGATTGCTTGCATCGCCTTGACGACCATTGAAAGCGGAAACTCGCGACGTCATCCATTCTTGTCGTCGTCGACCGTCACTCTGCTGCACATTAATATTACTAAACCTTCCATCTGAGCTGTTCGCAGCCATAAAGTCATGGTGTCTCGACGTTTGTCCGGCGTTCGACCTGTAATGCTACGTTTGTCCACGTCGATGCACTGGCATTGGCCCCGAACATCAACCCTCGAACGCCCCTCCCCTTATCCGCATTCTATGACCCACAAACCAGGCGACTGACTCCTTTCCCATCCCGGACGCCCGAAGTTCCACCACGGGCAACCTGCTGGTCCACTGTACAATCGATACATAGGAAGGAGCACATCGTTCCCTTCAGCCACGTGGGATGCCTGTCGCAGTGATCAGGCTATCGTGTGTCAACTGAATCCCATTCGATTGGCACGATGGTCATGGGCCCATCAAACCAATATAAGGTCAATCCACGTTCTGAGCCGAGCTGCCTTCCAAGGTTGTCTCCCATCTTCCAAAGCACCGCGACGCCTCCAGCCCCGTGGGGCACGGCCCTACCGCCCACAAGTCGCACCGCGAAAGCACCGCAAGCGAACACTAACGCGACCACGCCTCCGTTCTCCACGTGGAAGGACCTCAGATAAGCCATGGTCCATGCAGCACTGCGCATTCCACTTCCATGTCGCAGAAGTTCAGCACGTGGCGTCTCGGCACCGCCGCAGTTTGAGGTGGTGCATCGGCTGCGGCCTGAATATATACATCTGAAGACAAGACCTCCGCCTGGTCTACACCGACCACCAACGCTCACTGTTCTCACTAATTCGCAACAGCAACATCATTGACCAGGACTGCCGGGAGAATGATTCCTTCAACTTGTGAAGCATTCACTCATAGCTACTGCACCCATGGGAGATTCAGGCACGCGACTGATTTGGTGTGGTTTCCAGAAGATCTCGTCACGAGTTCCTCATGCCCTTGAGGTTCGCTCCATTGGCCGGCCTCACAAGCAGCCGAAGCTTCCGAACTTCTCTGTAGGGTGCTTGACGCTCAGGCGTATCTCTAGAGTCAGCTAAGTCGTGCGAGGACGTGCTTATCGGCATCACGTAAACTGCTTGATATGGGATTGCGTCTGCTTCTAGCAAGCATTTGTCAATGCCGTTGACCAGTGGCGGCATTCACGTGGCGGGATTACTGATTTGGAAAGACAATATTTTTGTTTTGGTCGGATGGCTCGCTCAGCGAGAAATACAAAGCCCGCCTATAGACGCAGGCGCCTGACCTTGAAAGTGTAGTCAGTCGCTGCGCTTCGTGAATTGCTCGAGCTCGGTTTTGAAAGTTTCTCCAATGAGACCTTGACAGTAGAGTAAGATAGCTACACATTCTCTTGCATTGCTTGGCTCCAAGACAGTCCCTTGCGGCGGACGGCTGCAGATGCAACCGGTGTATGGGGTTCAATGAATGGACTGTAGATCGCGACACGGAACTGTAGGAGCTCAGTCTAAAGACCTTGCAAGGGATTACAGCTTGCAATGAGTGCTTGCCAACGTGCGACCCGCAATGTGGCAAACCTTGTTCAAACCCCAAGGTGCGTGTACCTCCAGCGTTCTGCCGGGAGAAAGGATGGCTGAAGTGTACGAGCCGCATCGTGCTGATCTGCCGTTCACAGAAAGCTGGCAAACAGCCTTCCAAGGCCCCTCAGCATCTAGCCGTGTCGAATACTGCAGCATCCTGCAGAATCGATATCTGATGTCGAGACTATCGCGAATTCGGCAATGTAATCGATCTTGAAAGGTGGAGGTATGAGTTTTCCGAGGACAGCAAAGATGATAATTTGCTAGTGTCGGTGCGAATGGAGGGTGAAGTCTTTCAAGGTCGCGAAGTCTGAGATCTGGGATCTTGTGCTGGACGCTGTTTTGATCAATACATCCACTCCAACGTTATGTACAGACCTTTTAAGGCACGTCCTAGTGTCATGCAAATGAGTCTCGATATTCACAGCTCTCCGACTTCTCTTGCATCCAATTGATCCATGCAAGCTTGTACCGTGTTCCCGAGCACGACTTGCCCTCCTCTCTTCCATATGCCACACCCTTCATGCTCCCACCAACCGTCCACTCCCTTACTTGTGATCACCACCGGCTCCCGTAATCCTCAGCACGAAGTTGACAACCACCGCCGCCAACAACGCAACCGCCAATACCGTCGGCCCGAAGCGATCATCAAAGCCTCCCTGCCCTCTCATGCGAATGCTCTTCGCCCGCCAGTGGAACGTCACCAGTGCATAAATCATGGCTCCGAGGGCTACAAGCGTGAACAGGCCAGCGGAGATCTGGCCGACGGTGTCGCCGAAGTTGAGAAGACCGACGGCTAGACCGCCGAGAATGACGGTGAAGTTGAGCCAGGAGAGGAAGGTACGCTCGTTGGCGAAAAAGACTTTGGGCTCGACGCGCGTGGGCAGGGCGATGCGCTTGCCTGAATATTGGAAGTTATGTCAGCGAATGGTGATCATGAGCGCAAGTACAGAAGAGCGAGCTAGACATACCCGGTGCGGTCTGCAGGAGAGGTTGGCTCGACATTGTGCTTATGTGTGGAATCGTGTGTGCTGCTCTATCCCAAACCAACGCCCAGATGACGAGCTTTCACTGCCTCGGTCGCTGTCTACACACAGGTACCAGATCTCCGCCCCGCCGACCTAAGCAACACAGAAGAGCGGCTCGCGGGATTGTTGATCTTGTGCCAGAGGCGTCGCCTCCGTCAATACTTTCTTCTGCTAAAAGCAAAACCAAAGTCTCCACTTAAGCTGCACATGCTCGAGCGGCTGTGCCCGAGACGCATTGGCCCCGCTGTAGCCTCGTTGAATAACCTGTAAACAAAGTGTCTAAGCTATATCTCCACTCCCTGATCCAATAACCCATCTTGCGGAAGACATCATGGCCTCCAACGCAGTAAGTCGAGCTGGCCATCTGTTCGGCGAAACCCCTCTAACGCAATACCACACAGCCCATCCCGCTCAACCGCCTAGCGACCCTCGCAAACGCCGCCTGCGATGCCGCCCTCTCTACCAACACCCACTACGAGCACGAGCAGACTCAAAGCTGGAACAACAGCATCATCAACTCGCTACTCAAATCTCTGATTTCCGAGCCCCCGGAGCACGAGCAGAAATACAAGTTCTGCGTCAACAGCACCATCATCCAGCATAGCGAGAGGAGCGGAGGGTCAGGGAAGAGAGGCATGCATTCGGCTAGTGGTGCGTATTGGAATAATGAGAAGGATGGGATGTGGAGCCATAAGTACGAGGCGGCGGAGCAGAAGGGGATGGATGTGGTGATTTCTGTTGTCTGGGTTGCTGTGTGAGATCTGAGAGCGTTCCGTGAACGGTGATGAGGGCGGGGACCAGTGCAGTCTATGGAAGTCTGCAGGAGTCATTTGCATGCATCTGCGACGTGGATGACTAGGGCCACGGGCGCGTGCGATTGAAGAAAGCTGGAAGGATTGCTAGCGACTTCAGGCTTCGTGCCAAAGTCCGGCCGAGCATTGCTTTGCGGAGGGGATTTACAGGTTGCCTTGTGATGGCCACGGATCAGAGTGGTAGCATACATTTGGCGGTGCTTAGCGACGGCGTATATCGACTGGTGTATTTATACGTACATCCCACCACGGGAACGAGCTGACGATACTGAGATGCGTCCTGATGGCACAACCATAGCAGCTGACGCTGCCGAGGCCCAGATCATCCTCCGCTGCTATGGTTGCGCCCGCACGCCTTCCAAATTGAAACAGTGCCTGAACAGGGAGCCGATCATAGTCGAAAGTTTCACAGCGCACCTGCACAATTCAAGGTCACAGAGTGGGCAGATAGTATATCTTGGATGTGGATGTGGATCACTGGCGAGGCATCGGCATCTGCCTGCCATCAACAGCATCGACTGACGGCAGTCGATGAGGTATGCGCTGCTTGGCCAATATCCATTAGTGATATGCCACTTGAGTTGTCTTCGCACCGGAACAGACGTTCCACATAGAGCACAGTCAACAACGCCATAGAGGACCAGGGCCGCAGGGCCGCCTTGGAGAGTTTAGGTTCCGTATTAGAAATGGCAGTGGCAACGTGCTCCTGGCACGATGGGCTTCCACCACTGTCGCCCGTCAGAGATGCATATTTTGATTTCCAAGTCGAATCATGAGTCGACGGTTTACCATATAGTTCACTAGACGGTACTGTAGGTGATGGTCGATCAGCGGCTTGGCAGCCAAGAAATAGCCCTATCAGTTTTGCTTTCCACAGGCGAATGTCTTGGCTCTTGGCGGAGGCTCTTTCGGTGGTCTTTGAACATAAGCTTCGGATTCTCGGCTTCTATAGAAGACACTTACCGTGCTGCACTTTCTCAACGCCCGTCCTGCTGCACGCGAGCCGGTGCGAAGTCCGGGTCCTGTGCCTCGAGGAGAAGAATGCATTTGTTTCCCGTCTGCGTCTGGATGACCGATTGTGATCGCGACGGGCGGAATGCGCGCGATATGTGCTATGTCTTCAATCACTGCTGGAGGGTCTTTGACATCCCGTTCTGGAGCACTTGAATGTTTGTCTAGCAAAAAGCATGGTGTCTCTGCTGTGAGTCATAGGCACTGAAACATCCACTCGAATGCAGTGGATGGGGTTCTGTATCTGCAGTTGTGTGAAAGACTGTTTCGCTGCACGAGTACAATCGCCGAGACACTGTATCTGCGGTGGGTCGTCTTGTCCCATGGCTTCAAGTCAGCAAGTCAGAACACAACTCTGGTGAACTCCGAGATGTCCAGGCACCATGTGTCAGCATCATTCAGATCCAGGGCAGAACGAAAGAGCTCCCTGTCTGTCTCTGATTGTTGAAAAGGATAGAGTCTGAAGCACGGGCTCAGCTCACATAGGATCGAGCGCAGACATATGCCGCTGGTACTGCAAGGGGACCCTGTGGCAGAACCCAAAGTCGAATCGCTGCGGCATAATGGCGGCTCGGCGACTGGATGCAGATCTTCAGATTACAGTTGTTGGGTCTGCCAACTCCATGTGGACTCATGCGTCCTGGTCTCCCTGCCGTGCATTAGTGCATCGTCGAAATCGCGGACCGTCCACAAGCGCTCACCCAGAACGTCATTGATCAGGACCCTGAATTTGGGAGCTTGTTGTCAACTTGTCATGTTGCTGTGACGCTAAAAATAAAGAAGGACTGGCGGCGGCATCTCGCGATGATTCCATATGATTTGCGCAGGCGACAGGTCTGATCGCTGCACGATTCTGGGCAATGATTATGCCGCTGGCGCGCAGCACAGTCTGGAACGCTTTGGAGCGTCGATGTGGACCGCCACATCCTTTGAGTGATGTATGCAATTTGTTGCATTGTTTCAAATTACTTCCAATGGCAGGTTGCAGTGGATTTGTACTATGCAAGTGAGCGAAGCGAGAGGACGTCGGAGTAAGCTTTGCTTGGCATTTCGGCCGCTTGTGTCCGAGCATGGCATGTGCGAATTGCAGTGCGGCTGCCTGAGGATATAGCTTGGCAAAATTGTCGCTTCCTGGCCTTGGCGCGGTCAAGTCTCTCCAAAGACAAACAAAACAACGCCCTCACCAAAGATACCACGTCCGAGAGCAGTGCCAAGGCGCAGTCCGTAGGGCAAGCGCAGGGCTCAAGATCCAACAGGATGATCCAATCGCAGCTGCGCCGCGTATGTATGCCTATAACGTGTTATCCTTACTACTCGGGTACCAAGGTTGCCGGCCTTCCGAATTCAGGGTTTCTACAGTCTACCAAAGAGCATGCGGCGATGCAGTCTGCAAAGATTGACGTCCTTCGGCAACGGTCTTCAGCACAGTCGGTGCCCTTGCCGCTTAGCCACGATCGAAGTCCCTCGTAGTATGGCAGAAATGCAGCACTAGGTCCAGGCCGCGATGTTCTGCAGCTCACCCCTGATAAGGCGATCAACATTCACGCCGATGTTGTTTTTGAATCAGAATCAACGATACTCACCTCTTGATGCAGCGTTCACTGTTGCTGGCATTTCTCTACGACCAAGTGTTCGTGGTTCTACTTCAAACAACCAGATCTTGGCTCCATTCTGTCCTCACCGCGTACACAGTTGTAGAAGAGGCTGAAGAGCAGTCTATTGATCCTCCATAGTCTTTATGGCACACTCGCGATACAACGACAGCGAACTGGATTGCTAACAGGACATGCCTCCGAGGCCCATCCGTCCGAAAGATGGTTCTAAAGCACCTGATGCACCTGACGCGTCCGATACCAATACCAGCAGTAAAAGGAAAGCCGTCTCGTCTGCCTGTATGTTGTGCCGATTTGCAGTACGTTGTGGAGTTCTCAGCTGACCATTCATACAGGCATACCATGTCGGAAACGTAAAAGCAAGGTCCGTACTTGCAACAATCCAAATACGGTTCCTGGCCTTCACTGATACTTTGTGCCCAACAGTGCGATGGCAGTCTACCTTCTTGCTCTACGTGTACTGCGGTTTACAATACACATTGCTTCTACGATGCCGATAGTGACCATCGACGGAAAGGTGCCCTGAAACGAGACATACAGACGCTACAGCAACGCAATGATTACCTGGACGTGATTGTGGCATCTTTGCGCAGTCTCCCTGAGGACGAGGCGATCTCACTACTGCACAGCCTCCGAACAGAGGACGCCGACCCGCAGATTTTGGCGCTGTCTCTAAAGTCGAACGTGCAACTTCCACCAAGCTTCGGTCAGCAGACACTCGAGGCCGACTTTGCACAGCAGATTTCTGAGACTGCTCCCACGAGCTTCACACGCGACATTGCTACGCCGGTCCCGGCGCTCTCACGCCATCAGTCAACTGATTCCGCCTACGCTCAGTCCATCTCCCCGCTCGGCGGCACGACGGCCTGGTTCAGAACGCCGCAGGACGCCGAGTTTGTTGAGCATCTACTCAACCTATATTTTTCTTGGATTCACCCTTGGTATCATATAATCTCCCGCGAGCAATTTTTGCAGGACATGAGTCGCGGCGGCTCGGAGTACTGCAGCGCCATCCTGGTCAACGCGATCCTGTCCTTTGCCTGCCATTATTCAGATCGTCCTGCCGCACGCGACGAGTCTGGCGCCGCATACACCGCAGGAGACGACTTCTTCGCTGAAGCAAAACGTCTGCTTGATTTCGAAGAAGAGCCTTGTCTAACCAATGTCCAAGCTCTTGGAATCATGGCTTGTCGCGAGTGCTCGCGTGGGCGTGACAGCGCTGCCTATCGACTTGCGGGAAGATGCGTTTGCATGGCGCTCGAGCTGGGGTTGCATTTGTCTGTCGCTGGCAGCGGTCTGCGCTCGGCGGAAATTGAGGTGCGGAGGATCACGTTCTGGGGTGTCTTCAATATCGAAGCGTAAGCATTTTCGCTGTCTTTTGTGCCAACATAGTGGTGCCATTGACTGACTTACTGGATCTAGGACATGCTCTGTTGCTTTTGGGAGACTCTCGCAGCTGCCCCGAGCTGCAGCAGACGTGCACAAGCCGTCTGTCAGCGACCGCACTGAATTACGGCCATGGATCTCCTACGAAGACACTCCGCTCACGGCCAGCCCCGTCGCTGAGCAACCATCGCGTCTATTGGCTTTCATGGATTGCTACAGCCGTCTGTCCGAGCTGTCATCTGACATGGTCAATACCTTTTATGCGCCCCGAGAAAGATTCACGAGCCGTCGTCTTCAGGCTGCCTACGCACAGTATCAGGACTGGCATCGCAGTCTCCCCAGCTTCTTCCAACTAGAGAACACCTCCCTGCCATATGCACTGGTTCTGCATATGTACTTTTATGCTTGCGTGCTTCAGTAAGTTCCAGTCGCGGGCATCCGTGGTGCGGCGATTTGAAAATGCACTGTGCTGATCCTTGCACAGCCTTTTCCGACCATATATCAAGCTTGACTTGAGCGGAGCTGGACTCTATCCGCGAGACACCTGCACTCATTGTGCTAATGAGATATCAGTTTTGATGAATGCACTTCGCGGCATTTATGGCCTTCGCCGAGTTCACCTTCCAGTAACCAGCATTCTGCTGTCCGCCAGCACGATTCATCTTCTCAATCTGCCCTCCGAGTCTGCGACACTACACCTAACGCAAGGTCTCCAGGACCTAAGAGCAATATCCGTGAATCACCAGTTTGCCGCCCGTTGCATCGACATCATCCGGTCACTCGCGGCGAAATGGGCGATAACGCTGCCTGGTGGTTCAGATTCAGGCTCCGCACTGGATGCGCCCAGCTTCAGAAAATGGTTCACGCCGCCAGCCAATTTCGCGCCATCAATTCCTCGACATCGATCGTCGGGAGCAAGCTCGGGTACGCAGTCTGAGGGATCGAATGCAAGCGGACAAGGCCCTTTCCGCCCACCTTCGCGGCCACTGCTTTCTCCACTGCTGTCTAGCTTCTACAGCGACAAGTCAATGCCTATCGTTCAGCAGCAGGCATACGATCAAAACAGCTTCTGGACGCCCTTCCCACTTCAGAATGGACCCACGCAGGCCGGTTTGGACATGATATTTGACCTTTCCCATGTCGATGGCCCTTTGCCAGATGTCGGCCCCCAACAGTGGCCTAACCTCGCGGCAGATGGACCTACAAGTGATCCGTCTTCGATGGAGCAGGGAGGTATCGAGGTTATGGACGATCGTGTTGGAACACCAGGATCGAATGACTGGAGTTGGCAATGAGCAGGCGCACGTTGAAGGATATTTCAAGGCGTTCTAATCGGGCTGGCAGCATTTTCTCAACAGCACGCCGATCCTATCAATGCGCGATGTTGTGTACTCCGCGAGAGTTTTGCGCACAAAATGGCGCATAGACGAGGGGTCAGAGAATTTAGTCAGTTGGAAGCACGGTTGACAGGACTTGGCGACGGGTCATAAAGCATATTGAGCACACGACAGCATTGATAGCATGATTCACATGGTAATAATGCTTGTAATCATCTCCTTTGGCTGAGAGGGATCCGACAGTGTGCCATCCTTGCCTCTCATGTTCAGCACATCTTTAAATCAGAAACAATTATCCCAGGAACTTCTCCGCGATAGCATCGTATTGGCTTCCGCAACGTCTTTTCGGGGAAATTTGTTGACTACAGTAGGTAAGGGTAGACGCTTCGGCGAGGCGGGGTTGTTCACTGACCACATATCTCGATATCCAACGCCGAGGTACATGAATAACAACGCTTTCGCGAGCGTGGAGCGCCGGACGAGTTTGAGAGAAGATAGACTCCAAGCACGCCGCATCAACCGTGGTAGCAATCGCTGATCGAATGGGAGTTATTGAACACGCGACAAATCGATATAGAACCTTACAGCTTTGGTGCACGAGGTACACTGCCATGATGAAGCTACACACTATCTCGGCGCTCAGAGCAGGACGGACCGGAATCTTTCCATCTGTCGTAGAGAACCTCTGCCGCGCACACATTCGTCGCCACTGCGGTGAATTAAACAAAGACTTCGGGCATGCTACGAACCCTTTTCGCGCTGCAGATGTGCAAAGGACGAAAAAAATCAAACACACCGGCTCCTCCCATCGATTCGTGTGGCGACACAAGATGAACGACGGGACTTCACACGGCGTCTTACATAGAACCTAGGCTGAAAAAAGTACCAATCGCAATTCCTCTTCTCACCAGGGCGAGGGCGATTCGTTATCGCCCGGGCGCCCCACATGTATATCCACAACACTTCTTCGTCTCCTGGTCCTTACACCCCCCATCCGGTCTGAGTTCCTCACGCCGACAGTTGGCGCCGAACCAAGTGCAGTCGCTCGACACTGTGTCGATGAGGTTGGCGTCGCAATAAATCTGCAAGAGGGCATCGCATATTAGTCCTTGCTTATGGGAAGCCGGGGGAGGGGGGGGGCTCACAATCTTCTTCTGATCCGAGCTGCGAGAAGTCAGGTCTTTTGCATTGGGCGTGCGCGAGAGGGACGAGGGGTGTAGGAGGAGGAGTTTGCGGATGGAGAGGGAAAGGCATGGTTGGTGGCGAGGACGACGAGGTGCGGCTTCTGCATGCCTGAGGAAGGGAGTTGCAGAGGTCGATGCCGGGCAAGGTTACACGGTTGAGTGGGACGAATGACTCTCGCTCGCCGATGCTCGCGAGTCCAGTCTGATTCGCACACTGCGAGATGTCTTTTACAGCACGGCCGGCCGGCTGAATGATGCGGCTTTCTCGCTCTCGTCCTGGCCGGACTTGTCCATCCTGCTCCGAACTCGTCACTGTCCATAGGCGACGGGTCTGGGGATGATCACGGTGCAGGCCTCGTCGCGACTCGAAAATCTGGGTGGAAGGTACTGGCGAGATCCGCAGAACAGCTAGAGGCAGTGATTCTGTCAGTCATTCAACCGGTCGACTGATCGAGCGTTCGACAGGGTCGACCGCTTCTTCCACAATGTCTCGAGTACTCGTAAACACGACCAAGGGCTTTGTCACTCTGTTCAGGTGGCGTAACGATGCCGTGGTCTCATCAGGTCGTCGGGTGATGCAGCAGATGGTGACTCCAACTGTCACTCGGTTGACTGGTCCAGTTGGCCGATGACAGAATGACTGGCTGTAGGTTGTTGAAAGTCAGTGCAGGTCAAAATGGGCGAGAAGGAAGTATTGCCCTAGAGCTTCTCATTCATCTGTCGTCGATGGGCATGGCTGTACAGGCTCTGGTTCGCAGTAGTACCCTGGGGTCTTGTACAGAGCTTCGCTGTGGGGGTGTTTGTTGGTCCAGATGGCTCGCCGGGCTCGTGACGGATTGGCATTACGCTTTAGGCAAGCACGCTGCTCACCGCGACACCTGCGCTTCTACACTTCGACTTCAGTGCCTTTGTGAGGCGCATGCTCTTCGATGCAGTGTCCGTAACTCACGAAGGAGGCCACGATGTCTGGAGATCTCGAACCCCATGTCCTAGACCTTAGCACGGATTTCGGTAGGCAAAGATTGGACCAGCCCAAGGGGACCGTGCGCGCTGACCCGTGGTCCTTACAAGAGCTATATCATGATTGCTGTCGCAGCGGCTGATTCTTCGCTGGCGTACAGATGCACCCGAAACGCGGTCTCGAAACCCGTCGACCGGTGAGCCAGTGCCTACGTAATCACTTACTACCCTCCTCTGTACCATCTCCTTGCGGATCGCTCGTTACTCCGTCCCCTTCGTCGGCGTACGAGTACATTTCTTTTAGCGTCTCGCCCATGTTCGCGCCATAAGCCGCTTTCCCGTTATAACCGCCGCCCAGATCAAAACACAACCCCGCGAAATCCGTGCTGCAAATCCTGCGGTAAGTGTCGTCACCGACTCCTTGCTCATCCACGCACTATCAGAACCTGGTCAGCAGACGCTCGCAGCAGACCCTCTCTGAGGTGCGAACGCACGGCTTTGTCGTCCTCGAAAAATTCAAACGGCGGGTACTTGTCATGCGGATAGGCGGCGCAGGCTTTCTTGGTGAGGTCCTTGTTGTAAGTACCGCGAGGGTCGTTGTCGCTTTCGAACCACACGCATTGCGCGTATGTGAGAAAGTCGCCGTCGCATGAGACCTTGGGCAGACCCGGGGGCAATTCATCGCCATCGCTGTCCTTTTCGCCACTCGCGATGCGGGCGAGGAGCGCCATGTTGAGGGCGAGGGAGAGGAGGTGGAGTTGCATGGCTGTGACGGCAATGTTCAGATCGTCAAGACTGTTTCGGTCAGTGATGGTTGAATCGGTCAGCCGTGTCCAGGCCGGTGTGGGTGGAGAGCGATTGTCGAGGCCTGGGGGGTCCCAACATTTCGAGATCGGCCTGAGGAGATGCGGTGCTCATATACCTCTCCCACTTCAGACGGTGCGAGGTGCTCGTGGAACAGCGCGGTGCCAGCAAAGATTAGCTTCGCTGGGATGAGAAGGGAAGACCAGGAGAGTGCGGTGAGAAATGCTCATGAAATTATCTTGGCTAATGAGCGAGAACTTTTTGAGCATATCACGAAGGGAATCCATAAAGCTACTCATCAAGCATCAACGACTTTGATTGTGGTCTGTCGAGGCGAGTTTCAGGGAGCCAATATCTCTGTCGCCTGCCTGATCCTCTTCGCCATATTCAGCTGATAGGATGCCTTTACGTAGGGAGTTGTGGACCGCCACGACTCGGACTGTGCCTTCTCACGAGCACGGCTGGCAGGGAATTGTTGATGTGACGGAACTCAAAGAAATACTCTGGCGGTGCTGGTACGGATTGAATACCAGTCTAGATGCGTGAAGAAGTGTAGGGGGATCAGATATCAAATGTATCGCAGCATGAGTGCTATGTCAGCAACCGGACCATTGGGATTCTTACAAACCATCTCCAAGTCAGCATTCTCCGATGATACATGTCTCCATCCCCGCTTCATCTCTGCCTGCTCGATGAGTAAATGCCCGCCGTCACCAATCCGATTCCCGCCGTCATATTTGAGTTTCCACGAGCTCCAAAGTCCATCTACACGTCACTGCTCTCCCAACCCATTATATGTACGAGGATCGTCTGTAGAGATTGATAATAACAAGCCTTTTCCCGCGCACAAGTGTGTGCCAGCTCATCGCAATACCGACAAACTGTCTCCTCACACCCTTCTCCGCCTCACGTCCACCAGGACATTCATCTCCAGCATCACGGCCGACCGACTGAACACATTCTCGCGCCACCTGAGCAGCACAGCTTCCGTCATGCCGCCCATACAGAAGGAGGCCGACTACGTCGTCATTGGTGGCGGCTCCGGCGGTCTGGCTTCTGCACGGCGGGCGAGTGGCATGTACGGCAAGAAGACGATTGCGATTGAGAACAAGCGGCTTGGAGGCACTTGTGTGAATGTGGGATGTGTGCCGAAGAAAATCACGTCGAATGCTGCTTCGATTCGGGAAACGATCAAGGACGCGAAGGCGTATGGCTTTTCCGTGCCGGATGACGTTCCCTTCGATTGGACGGGGTTCGTGGAGAAGAGGGATGCGTATGTCAAGAGGTTGAATGGCATTTATGAGAAGAATCTGCAGAATGATAAGGTGGAGTATTTGCATGGCACTGCGAGCTTCGAGGACAAGCACACCGTGAAGGTTGTGCTGGACGATGGGACTGAGGTGCAGATCAAGGGCAAGAAGATTCTGATCGCCGTCGGTGGCTACCCCAATGTCCCCAAGGTCGAGGGCGCGGAGCTGGGTGTCACTTCGGACGGCTTTTTTGAGCTCAAGAAGCAGCCGAAGAAGGTCGCTGTGGTTGGCGCGGGATACATCGCGGTGGAGATGGCGGGTATATTCCATGCTCTGGGCACTGAGACGCATCTGTTCATCCGCCACGACACTTTCCTGCGGACTTTCGACCCGATGGTCCAGGAGAAGGCGGTAGCGGAGTATGAGCGACAGGGTGTGCATATCCACAAGCAGTCATCACAGTCAAAGGTCGAGGACATGGGCAACGGATGGAAGAAGCTGCACTACAAAGACAAAGACGGCGAGGGCACGTTGGAGATCGACTGCCTGCTGTGGGCGATTGGCCGCAGCCCCGAGCTGGAGAAGCTCAATCTTGGTGCGGTGGGCAAAGTCGACCAGAACGACAAGGGGCACATCATCACCGACGAATACCAAAACACCAATATCGACGACATCTACGCGCTCGGCGACGTCTGCGATCGTGGCTTCGAGCTGACGCCCGTCGCCATCGCTGCCGGCCGCCGCCTCGCCGACCGTCTCTTCGGCGGCAAACCGGACGCCCACCTCGACTACTCCAACATCCCCTCGGTCGTCTTCTCGCACCCGGAAGTCGGCTCCATCGGCCTGCCCGAGCCAGACGCGCGGAAAAAGTACGGCGACGAGAATATCAAGGTGTACAACACCAGCTTCACGGATATGTACTACTCGCTGCACACGCCGGAGGAGAGGGCGCCCGTGTCGTACAAGGTGATTTGCACGGGCAGGGAGGAGAAGGTGGTGGGGTTGCATTTGTTGGGGAAGGGGAGCAGTGAGATTTTGCAGGGGTTCGGGGTGGCGATCAAGATGGGGGCGACGAAGGCGGATCTCGATCGGTGTGTGGCGATTCATCCGACGGCGTCGGAGGAGTTGGTGACGCTTAAGTAGATCATGTCAGGTAGTGTTGACGGGGCATCTTGACACGATCCTCTGCGCATACTGTACAAACTCGGGACATTCATTTTGGAATATGCACTCTGTACATGTGCTCTAATTCTAGAGTGCTCAGCACGGACCACTTAAAGCTTGCCTGGCGGCCTGGCCCCACGTCCCGCCTCCCGCCACGCGGCATGCCTGCTGTCGATCAGCCATAACGAGGGAGGAGGTGCCGCATCTTCATGGCTATCAGGCACTTTCTGACCGATCGGACACTCCCGATTAATCACTTACTCGGGATTAAGCAATCAATCACCCCGGGTTAATCAATCGCGCCTGGTCAATCACTCACTCACGACCCGACCCGTTGACTTTCGCCTCGTGAGGGACGCATCAGTCATTGTGTGGATGGCGCGACACCTCGGCGGCTCCGGCAATCACCATTAAAAACACAATGGCCGACGTGCCGGATCGAGGCCGACGACCGGCGCAGGAAGACGTCGAGGATGCGCCCACAGAACAAACCCCCCTGCTCCCATCTGCAGAGCCAGAGGCGGCGGCGGACCAGAGTCAGCCCCAGCGACAGACATCGGCGAGACGATCGCTGCTGTCGTCGTTGCACGAGGGCGGGAAGCAGGGCCAGCGAAGACGATGGCCCAGCCTGGTCGCATTGCTGCTGCTATGCGTCCTGGTGGTCGTCATCATCGTCTTCGCATTCATCGCGCCGAGCACCGTGGAGCAGTATGCGCAGCAGGCGGTCGTGTTCAAGCCGACGAGCTTGTCGATCCACAGCTTCACGTCCACTGGTGTGCGGGCGCGTGTGCAAGGAGATTTCATGATGGATGCTCGCAGAGTCCAGCGGAAACCAGTGAGGCATCTGGGCAGGTTCTTCACGTTCGTCGCACGCGCGGCTGAGAGTGGCGAGAGCGAGGTCGAGGTCAGTCTGCCGGAGTATGGGAATGTGGTGTTGGGGACTGCGCGTGTGCCGGGGATCAAGGTCGATTTGAGGAGCGGGCATACCACGCATGTCGATTTCTTGAGCGATTTGCAGCCTGGTGATCCGGACGGGATTAGGAGGATTGCCCTGGACTGGGTTGATGGACGATTGGGGCAGCTGAGGGTGTTGGGTAAGGCTGACGTGCCCCTCAGGAGCGGGATGGTCAGCTTGGGCAAGCAGACGATTGTGCAGGAGATGCTGTTTGCGAACAAGGACATACCGTCTATCCCGGCATATGATATCAAGAAGCTCAATGTGCACGAGGTTGAGCTGCCGAATGGTGGCAGCGGTATGGCAGCGGATGTGAGCTTGGTGGTCATGAACGACTATCCGGTGGACTTTACCGTACCGCCGCTGGCGTTCAGTGTTCTGGTCGACAACTGCGAAAAGGACGAACCTTACATCAAACTCGTGGATGCGGAGACGCATGAGCTTCATATTGCACCCAAGCAGAAAGTCGAGCTGAATGTGACTGGAGTAGTACACCATTTGCCCACTGTTCTCACGCAGGACTGCCCTGGGTCTCACAAGTCACCTTTGGACGTGATTCTTGGGAGATATATTCATGGCGAAGACAATACTGTCTATGTTCAAGGCTCATCATCCGATCAGCTCCACACGCCGCAATGGATCACGGATCTCATGGCCGACATCAGTGTACCTGTACCCATTCCTGGAAAGACCTTTGGTCATCTCATCAAGAACTTCAGTCTGGCGGACACGCACTTCAGTCTACCGAGCCCGTTCGCTGAGCCGGGCACAGACGCGGCGAATCCCCGGATCTCTGCACAAGTCAACGCGCTGGTAGCTCTTCCAGGAGAGATGAACTTCAATATCTCTGTCGGCCGCGTGAGAGCGGATGCAGATGTATTCTACCAAGGCAAGAAGCTGGGCAACCTGGACCTGCGCAGGTGGCAGAAGGCGAACAGCACTCGGATTGAAGCCAGCAAGGACCATGGCCCAATGTTAATGGTGGAGAGCTCAGTCGAGGATGCTCCACTGCGGATCTCCGACCAGGATGTCTTCACCGACGTCATTCAATCATTGCTCTTCGGCAAGAAGGGCGTAGTAATGGACATCAAGGCTGAAGTCGACGTCGAGGTCGAGACGGCTCTGGGTGCCGTCACGGCAAGGAAGATACCCGCAGAGGGAAGAGTGCCCGTGAAGCGTACGTCGCCCCTCTCTTGATCATGTTAATGCATAACCTTACGATGCCACGGTGCGTCTCCCTGCGTCACAACGCGATGATAGCACTTCCCGCTTCAACTGTAAATACCTCAGATAGCGATCCCCAAGCTAAAATATCCCCCGTCTCCCATACAGCAATCTCCTCCCACCCCGGCAAAGGTCTCACCTCCGGCTTCAAGCCCCAAGTCTTCGACCTCAAAATCCTAGACACCACACCCACGGGCCTCAACCTCTCCGCCCTCATCAACATCACAAACCCGACCCCCTACTCCGCCGACATCCCATACATCGACATCCACATCCTCGCCAACGGCTCCCTCCTCGGCCACGCCACCGCCCGCAACCTAGCAATCTCCCCCGGACCCAACCGCAATCTCCTCATCACCGCCATGTACGACCCGTCCCGCTCCGGCGGCCCCGCCGCGCGCGAAACCGGCCGCGAACTCCTCTCGCAATACATCTCCGGGCGCAACACCACCCTCACGCTCCAAATGCACGCCGGCAGCATCCCCGCGCAGCCCCTCCTCTCCCGTGCCCTCGCCGCCTTCCCCCTCGACCTCCCCACCCCGCGCCTGCGACCGCCGCCCGCGCACGACCCGGCAGACCCCGATGACGAGCGCCCGCGCTTCATCCAAGACGCGACGATGCACCTCCTCTCGTCCACCGCGACGTTCACGCTGCTCTCCCCGCTGGCGCACACCACGCTCTTCGTGACGTCGATCAACGCGACGGCCTTCTACAAGGGCGACGCGGTGGGGCGCATCGAGTATGAGGCGCCTTTTGCGGTGCCGCCGGTGGACGAGCAGGGCGAGGGCGTCACGAGCCCGAGGTTGCCGGTGGCGTGGCGGTTGGGCGGAGTGGGGTATGAGGCTGTGAAGAGGGCTTTGGGGGGGAGGCTGAGGTTGAGTGCGTTTGCGTGGGTGGGCGTGAGGGTGGGGGAGTGGGAGGAGGTGGTGTGGTTTCGGGGGAGGGGGATCGGGGCCGGGGTTAGGTTGTAAGGTGCCTGGAGAGCTTTGGGTGGAGAGGATCCTGGAGCTTGGGGCGGGGTCGGGGGTTGGGGGGTGCTTAAGGCCTGGGAAGGTTGGGGGCTGTACAGGACGGGTCTGATCAGGGTATACATACTGTGGCGCAGTGGATTGCTGTGTGTGTCTTACGACAGAGGAGGTTTGGACCACCCACTTGAGAGAAATCATTTATACTCCTGAGCAGTTTGCTTGCATCTCTTCCAGCGCCTCAGCCCCATCAAGCACAGCATCGTCGTCACCAAACTGCCCGATAACCTGCATCCCCACCGTCCTCACATCTTCCTCATCCAGCCCCTCCCTCTCCACCTCACTCAGCTGAATTGGCACACTAATCGCAGGCAAACCCGCCAAACTCGCCGGTACGGTAAACACGTCATTCATATAACTCTCCACCGATGCCTGCCTCTCCACTTCCTCAAGCTTAGGCGGCAAAGTCGGAGCCGTAGGCGTGAGCAGGAAATCCACCTTCCCTCCCTCCTCATCCGCTCCAGCAGCAGCAGCAGCAGACGAGTCAAGAAGCGGATTCCGCAAAGCAAACACCCGGTCGAAATCCCGCTGCACCAACCTCCGCACTCTCTGCGCCTGGATGAAGTAATTGTCTATCGCCTCCGAACTCAGCGTGTAAGCGCCCAGCAGAATCCGGCGCTTGACTTCCGCGCCGAAGCTTTCTCCCCGTGTCTGCGCGTAGAGCGGGAGATTCACTTTCGGCGCGGCGTCCGGGCCGGAGGTGCGGTGGCCGTAGCGCGTGCCGTCGTATTTGGCGAGGTTGGAGGAGGCTTCGGCGGGCGCGAGGACGTAGTAGGCTGAGAGGGCTTGGCGGGTGGTGGGGAGGGAGACGGCGTGGACGGCGTGGCCGTGGCGTTGCAGGGCGTGGAGGGTGCGGGTGTAGGACTGGCGGAGGACGGGGGAGAGTTCGGCGATGTTGTATTCCATCGGGACCCCGATTCGCAGACTCTTCCTTTTCTCCCCGCCTCCTTGTCTAGGAAGCCTGGCTCTCACCGCCCGTCCCAAGCTCGTGGGGTCCCGCGCATCCCACCCATCCAAGACCCCAAACACGCTCCTCGCAACCTCCACACTCCGCCCCATCACTCCCACCGTATCGAGCGAATTGGCATACTGCACCACCCCCCATCGACTCACGCGCCCGTAACTCGGCTTGAAACCCACGACGCCGCACCACGCCGCCGGCAACCTGACACTGCCACCTGTATCTGTGCCCAAGCTTGCCCAGCAACCTCCCGTCGCAACCACCACCGCGCTGCCTCCGCTGCTACCACCGGGAGATAATGCTCTGCCGTTGCGGGAAAACGGGGACCGCACAGGGCCGTGGCGGGAGTGCTGGGAATGCGACCCCATGCCGAATTCGTCGAGATTCGTTTTGGCAGTGATGAGAGCGCCGTGGGAGCGGAGGAGCTGCACGACCGTCGCATCGAAGGGGGAGGTGTAGTTTCCCAGAGCTTTGGAGGCAGCGGTGGTCGGGAGGTCGGCGGTGACTATGTTGTCTTTGATCGCTATGGTCTTGCCGCTCAGTCTGGAGGAGGTGGGTGGTGACCATCCATGTTGGGCAGCATGGGCCTGGTGGACGACGGCGTTCAGGGCGGATCTTCGCGATGCAGACGCCGTGTAGAGGCGGAATTGGCTGTTCTGGGAGACATGCCTACTGGCTCGACACCAGCAGGTCCGAGCGAAAAGCATCACATCGTCATCGAATGTGGAAGCGCGAAAGCTTGAAGTTTGGGTGACGGGATGGAGGTTGAAGCCAGCTCGGCATGTTCCGGCAGATCGTATGGGCGCTGAAACACATATAATGCTACAATACAAGTACATCTATGCGAGCTCTATCAGAAGCCGGATCGGCGTCCTTTATCGAGCTCACGGTCATCGTCCGGCCTTGCCAGCAAACCTCCTCCGCACCCACACAGCCCCATTCTCGTCATACTCGCCCTTCGTGACCACCATTCTCTTGAGCTGCTCTTTATTCTGTGCCAATCTCGCACCACCCAGCCAGGCATTCTTCACCACGTCACCTGCCTTCGCCACTCGGATCAGCAAATGATCTTCTACCATGCCTCGCAACTCTGCCTCAAGCCTGTCCGCAAAGCCGTGAATATTTGCTGTGCCGCCTACGACCACGATGTTGGCCAAGTAGGCTTGCTTGAGACCTGCAGGGAGCGCAGAGAAAGATTGTAAGATCGTGGCTGCGATGCCGTCTTGTTGCATGCCAATGTCAGACGGTGTGAAAAGTAGCTCGGGAACGGTGAAGCGCTCGTTGCCGATTGTCAAAATGTGTTCTCTCCTCCCGTCCTGCGTCCCGATACCCAGAGCAGCGTTGCGGAGGTTCACCCTTGGATCGTGCTTTCTCCACTCGCCTCGCTTGATAGTCTCGTAGTCAGGAAGAATGTAGTCAACCACAATACTCGGATCAACAGTCCGAGGATCGTAGCGGCCCCCCTTCCACGTTCGCTCCAAGTGGTTGGCGAAGTCTTGGGAACTCGGACAGACGTAGCAGACGTCTTCTTTGATCTCCTGGACGATGTGATCTTCCTTGTGCACGTCGAAGGTGCGGGAGATGAGCTCCTTCATCTGGTTCGTCAAGGTTTTGCCACCAATCTCCAGCCTCCGTATGGCAGGGTGGAATGGTCGTCCTTGGTAGAGCGGCGTGACGGTCGTGTGAGAGTGACCAGCGTCCACTAACAGCAGACATTCCAGAGGCAGCCCAGCAGATGAAGCAATTGTGTTTGGAAAGGGCGAAGGAGCATATGCGCTAAGTGTCGGCGCTGTATCAACCATCAGCAATCCGTCCAGAATTACTGCACACTGTCTCCAGACCAAGGCTGACCTAGACACCTCAAGTACGCTCCAAACCCAAATTCCTCAAACACCATCTCGTCGCAATTCCTTTGCAGCGCCGCAGGCGCATTCGGAGCCTCGCTCAACACCAAATTCGTCTCTGCCGGCTCACACACCAACGAGTCACCCACTCCACCTCGATTCGCGCTCTTCTGTCCATAGCCAGCAAGGAACGTCTTCTCCCATATCGCCTTCTCACTCTCCCAATTGACAATGTACCCTTTCTCTACCGGACGACGGTACTTGAGCTCGCCATAGTCTTCGCATTCTTCTGACAACTCTGCACCGATGTACGAGCGGCGATCGCGGTCCGATCTGGAAATGCTGTTGGGAATGACATGGCAGTCCGTCGGGGCATTGGGAGGTGTGTCGGGAGCTGCGAACCCGGCTTTCAGCGTGTGTGCACCATTGTCGAGGATGAGCGTGCGAGGAGCAAGCTCGCCGGCTGCGAGAGCGGCGGTGGCATTGGGCAATGACTTCGTGCGAGCCATGTGTGGGGAAATGTCAATTTTATTATTTTAGAGGGATAGTTTCGACATATGTTCGCGAGTCATGAGAACTTGCATGTGATTCTTAATTTTCTACGGCTTGCAACACAACGACATTCAAGCACTTCATGCCAAACATGGCGCCAGCAGACACCGAATCCCTCGAAGAGACCCTATCCTCAACCTTCGCTCTCCTCGCCCAATTCTCAACCTCCCTCAAACCCTTCACCACCACCACCACCACCATAACCACCATTCCCCCCATCAACCCCATCCCCGACGCCCCAAACCCCCTCACCGTCCTCCGCGATTCCGCCAAACTTCTCAAAGCCCACACAACCAAAATCTCTCTCCTCTCCATCAACGCCCCCTTCTCCACCTCCGCGGTCCAGCGAATAATCAAAGACCTCTCCTCCACATGCCTCCCCGCCATGATTTCCGCAGTCCAAATCTGCGAGCAGGAAAAAGCGACCTGGGGCAGTACGATGCTCCGAGAAGCTCAATGGAGAGTCCAGAGAGTATTCGGGGAGCTAGAAATTCTTCTCAAAGAATTTGGCTCCGCAGCTCGCGGCAATGAGCGCCGGAAACGCAGCAGCCTCAATTCCACTGGTGTCGTTTGGGAAGCTTGCGATGCGCTCATCGGATTTGAGAGGCTAGGGGTTGCGGGGCTCGCGGTGCAAATGGCGGTGCAGTGGAGAGACACCATCAAAGATGCTATCGAAGAGTTGCGGGAGTGGAAGGATGGAGAAGACTTGGAGGGTGAAGGGCAGGACGAGTTGTTGGGGAGTGATGATGAGGGTGTAGACGAGGATGGAGATAGCATTGAGGAGATTTTCAACGCCGCGAATAGTATGCCGAGGGATCGACCGGAGTTGGTGAGGTTGGTGGGGGAGGCGGAGGGGAGGTTGAAGAGGGTTGTGTTGTTGTATAGTGCGGTGGTTAAGAGGAGGTTGAAGACGTATAGAGGCGATGTTGTGGCTGCGAAGAGCGGTGCTTCGAGTGTTGAGAGGCTTGATGAGGCATTGGAGGGGCTGAAGAAGTTGCCGCATCAGGTCGATGAACTGGCTAGCTGCTTCTATGACCTAGATGAGGAGAGTGCTCGAGAGCAGTTGGAGAAGTGCGTCGCCGGGGCAAGCGCCGTTGCAGAAGGACTGAGTCTAAGCTGGGACGGGAAAGAAGACGAATTCACGACTTGGAGCGGAAAGTGGAAAGAAGCCATGGGAGACTGAATGCATCCTCAACACATCGGACCCCTCCCGTAAGACTCTACACCACACTTCCCTCCATTCCCCATCATCCTCTTCAACATCAATACCTCATGCTTCGTAACGAACACCCCATTTCCCAATGGCCCTCCCTCAGCCACACTCTCCATACTGTCATCCAATGCATCCACCAAATCCCTCACTTTCCCGCCTTCCCAGACTCCATCGTCATTGGTCCAGAATACGCGCTTGATGCCGACGGAGTGCATGTAGCTGATGCAGCGGTAGCACGGGCGGGACTCGCGGACAGAGGAGGCGGCGAGGGAGCAGGAGGTTGAGTGTGCTGGAGTGCTGGGGTGCGAGGGACGGGGAGCAGGATTGAGCAGCTCGTCGTGCAGAGAGCCTACGCCTGAGCTGGTGGTAGACGATAGCGAAGCTGCGCTCGAGATTAGGGACTCGGGTGGGTCGTCGCGACTCCGGCCGCTGTGCAACGGACCCAGAGGTAGGCGAGCAGGTGCTGGAGGCTGTGGCCCCTCCACCGCATTCCTGTGCCGATCTCGGCACTTGTTCCAGCCTAGGCGCGCGACGTACAGGTCTGCGCCTAGAAGTCTGGGATGCTTCTTGCGATCGGCGGTAGATAGACTGGCGTGCCCTTTGGGAAGCAGCATTGGCTCTGGCTGCGGCGGCTCGCACAATCTCATCTTGCCGGACTGTGATTGATCAACATCGATCTTTGAACATCCGTCCGTGAATTGACTTACTCGCTTGTAGTCTTTCTTGCCCTTGCCATGACCAAGATCGCCGTGGGTTCCCGCAGCAGAACTGCAAGCGATTCGTGACATGTTCTTCATGACCTCATGCGCCATAGACTCATACTCATGACCTCGTGACCAATCGTCAACATCATTCTTCCTGCCTCTCCTCGACTTAAACGCAGATAGCTGTGCCTGTGACTCTGGCGATGTCTGTTGTCCATACCGGTCGTACTGATACCCGTTCTCGCGCTCTTTCTCTTTCTTCTTCTTCTCTTTCTGCTTCTGATGATGATGATGTTTCCCTCCACTCCGCGGCGCCTGAAACGCCCTTTGGCATTCTTTCACCACGTGCTGCACAGTACTCCACTGTGGCTGCGCTCGCGTTCTCGTGTTGTCCTCCTCGTCGTCCCGATCCACCCCGTTGTGGTCCTCCTCCTTGGCCTTGTTGTTGTGGTCGGCCATGTGGTGGACAATTTGGTTGACGTGGATCCGCTTCAAAACCGCACTTTTGAACCTGCGCTTGGCCGGAAGAGGCCGCGGTCGCGCAGACGGTGTCGACGTACCGTTTGAGCACGTCGGCACGTAGTCGCGCTTTGCGTTTATCACCACGCGGTAGTTTGAAGCACGGTTTTTCTTGCGAGAAGGCCGTGGACGACACGGTGGAGGAGGCGGCGAGGGCAGAATGGATAGCCATCATCTCGGAATGCATGCTCAGCGGCGTGTTGGCGAGGTGTCCGCCGCCGGTGCGTTCGAAAGGCGTGAAGGTGCTGTCGTTGCCAGTGCCCTGCTGCTGCTGCTGATTGGGCTTCCTCTGCTTCTTGAGCTTCTCCTTCAATTCCGCCATTGCCGGCCCACAGAGCGCACCGCCGGCGAGCTGTCCAGTCTTGAGAGCTCCACCATCGAAGCCGGGGCGGTGGTCGTTGTAGCCTTGGCCGATGACCTTACCGCCGCGCACAATGATGCAGCCATGGCGGTAGTGCAACGGCGACTTGGCAGCCTGCTCGAGGCAGAGGGACAGATAGTTGTCAGTCTTCATTTTTCGATCTTGGTGTTCGTGTCCGTTAGAATTCTGAGTCAGTGACTGCAAATGTCTTTTGATCTGTGATGAGTCAGCTCGCTATGCTTCTTCGAACATGGACGAGCAAGAGCGAGCCCGAGCCGTGATAGAAATGTATTGACGTGAACGGAGATACCAATATTTTTTCCGTAAACGGAAGGTACGCCGGGCTGACATATCGCGTCACCATCTCCGAAGCGTGGACCTCCCTACCTCCTTCAGACACGCCATACGCCAAGAGAGCAACATCACGTTTCTTCTACTCCTCGGATTGTCCGTCTCAAGCACCGACCATCACGTAGACTGATGTCCTACGGCGGGGGAGATGACTACGCTCGCTCGACATGCCATTCGTATCGCCATACGACATCCCTCTTTCTGAGCTTAGCAAGTGTCGCCCTGCGACAGGCGAAGTATGAATCGAGCGTACGCTTTCTCTGCATCCATGCATTGTGCCTAACCAGGACGGCTTTTTGGAGTTGGGCGTTCAAAGAGCATTGATGCGGAAGATCTGATGCTCACCTCCAGGAAATTTGGGTTTTCACAAGGTGTCTCCCCATCGAGCGGCGAAAGCCACAGTCTCGTTTGTTGGCGGAGGCTCGAGGCTCGGGTGTCCACAAACGACTTGGTCGATATGGTCCAAATAATCCGAGGCCGGCGTAGTTAATGATATTCATGTTGGTGTTGGATTGTTCACAATACGATGAACGCAGCCACAGCATCAGGACGTGTACAGCTGATGCGTTACTTCAATAGCGTTCCAGCCGATAGAAGTTCCAGCACTGTCACACCTACGTACATATAGTGTAGGAGACACGGGGAGGACGACCTGCTGGGGATCGACCTGAATCAAGGATCGCATACATATGTTGATCACTGCCATATACAGAAATATCTCTTCCGGAATCCTTCTCGGGACGCTGCAGAGGAAGACTCGATGGCAAGCTTGCAATCGGCTGAGTTGCAAGGGTGGCTTCCGATTGCAATCATTCAAAGGCTAAAGTACTGTGTGGTTGACACGTACTCTGTCTTTGTGCTGCAGTCAGCAAAAGTGGAGCAAATCAGCCTCGAGCTGAAGCGAAGGCCACAGACAGTGACCTTTGTGGCATTGGCCAGGACTACATGCAGTAAATTGCAGCCAGAGGACATGCGACATGGCTGCGAATCTTCCGTCATTATTATTGGCGATGGGCCGATGGCCAGACTCATGCGTGGGGACCGACATGTTCAGCTCAGCTCGTCGCAGCCTCGCACCGTTGCAAATCTCCCAGCCATAAGCAGGGGTCTGCTGCTGTGCCATCATCATCCTTTGCAACTTCGATACTCGTGGCGAGCGCCATTGTTCTGTGCGAGGGCGTCCTACTCGAAGGATACCCAAAGACAGGCAAAGAGCGAAGGGACTTGCATACAGAGCGTTGCATTCTCCTTGCTTACACTAACATGCGGCCGTCATTACTCTTCCTCTTTCTGACAAATGCACTTGAGCTTTTCGCCGAGTCAACAAGCTGTGCGTTGAACCACTTCTCGAGTCCAAACACTGTTGACACTACACAGATGGCAACTCAACACAGCCGGGCAGCAGCGCAGGGACAAGCCTGGCGACCAGCAGCAGCAGTGTTGCAAGTAGCGACCAGACTACAGGTGCGCCAACTTCGTCGAAACGCCAAATCAAGGCGGCGACCGGCAGCGTTTGCTGATCATGCGCGCGACGCGACACAGGCACAAACACATCCACCGCCACCCCGGTACTGGTATCCCTGCCCGTCTGGACGTTCACGTGGACAAAGGCCTACTTGCCAATCGTTGGCACAGTCTTCCTCTCCATCAGCGACAACGTGACCGAGGCAGCCACATCCATCGACACCGCTTTCGTCTCCAGCAATACGCAGCTAACATCCAACGGCACGCTCAACATCCTCACGCGAACCGATGTGAACTCCGCCGGCACCGTCACAGCAACAGCAGTCTTGCGCGCGCAGCTTGCCGTCGCCTTGACAACGATCACGGAAACCGTGCTGTGAGTAGCAGACCGCTGATCGGAACCAAACATGTCGTCTCGGTTCTAATCATGATGAATCAGGACCTACCCGACGCCTCTCTTCACCATCGCGCCCTCGCTGACATGGCACCAAAAACAAGGGGTTGCCACGGGCATATGCACCGAAATTGTTCACTCCACGGCAGTGCCCAGTCATTACCCCTTGTCAACCATACCGTTCAGCACTGATCCGGAAGATCCAGCGGGATGGCTCTACGTGCTCACAACTACGACCAACACGTTGTACGGTGGGTCCCAGCTGTCATCCTTGTTGGCGCCAGGAACCGTTCCGACCGCCTTCGATCAATGCACACTTGGAGTGATAGCACCTCTTGCTTTGCCTGCCGGTTATGTGCAGCCAGCATCAGGGCTGCTTGTCACATCGGTAGTGGTCCTCACGATTAGCACACAAGATGCGGCTGTGGTCACGTCGGCAGCGGTGCCGGCAAATGGGGTAGGCAGCAGTGTCGTGGCCCCCACCTCGACCACCTCGGAGCTCTCGACTGGCGACTCTTCCACGGGTGGGGTGAACTCAGCAACACGTTCTGTGATAGCAACACCGTCCTCTGCGTCACCTGCTGGCGCCTCCTCGGCAGCGGCGTTGACCACCGGTGCGACTCCGACGGCGCAGGCAGACTCGGACCCCGATGCCGGATCAGAGAGCGTGTCGAGCACGACCAACCCAGCAGCCGGCGCTGGTGCGTCGGCCACTGGGCAGGGAGGCTTATCGACTTCCTCAGAGGCCCAGACGCATGCAGGGACTAGCCTCAACACTCAGCCGCTCAATCAGCAGACTACAGCTCAACAGCCATCCATTGTACTTGGTACCGACACTTTCACCGCAGATTCAGCTTCTCAATATCTGGTGTCCGGACAAACCTTGGCGCCAGGATCTGCGATAACGCTCGGCTCCGGCACGTCAGCTACAGTAGTCGCGCTCCAGACGTCCCAATCGCAGACTCAGCTGGTGGTCGGGAGCTCAACCTCCATCATTAGCGCCGGCATGACGCCCTCCACAGAATCTGGCGCCCCAGCCTTTACGATCGCGGGCAGCGCAGTGACTCCCGACTCCGCCTCGCGATACATCATCTCAGGCGAGACATTAGCCCCGGGGTCGCCCATCACACTCGGCTCCGGCACCTCAACCACCGTCGTCGTCCTTCAAACCTCCGCCTCTCAAACCCTCCTGATCGTCGGCTCCTCAACCTCTACCATCCCTCCCACCTCACCCACGACGACAAACCCAATAGTCATCGCCTCCGTCACTCTAACCCCTCTCTCGAGCAACCAGTACCTCGTCTCCGATCAAACGCTCTCCCCCAACCACCCCCTCACACTCGGCTCCGGCACCTCAACCACCGTCGTCGCCCTCCAAACCTCCGCCTCTCAAACCCTCCTGATCGTCGGCTCCTCAACCTCCACCCTCCACCCGTCCCCAACACCCCTCGCCATCTCGCCACTCACATATACGGGCTACGCTGTCGGAACGCAGACGCTACAACCAGGCGGGAGCGCGGTCGTCGTCTCCGGGACGACGTACAGCCTCGCGGCGAACGGGAGTGAACTGGTCGTGGGTTCGAGCACCGAAGTCCTGACTGCGGGAGCTGGGTTCGGGGGTTACATCTGGAGCGCACTGGGTGCGCCTTCGCCGGCTGGCGCTTCGCCGACAACGGGGCTGACGGGCTCTGGGACGCGCGCGGTCGGGACTATGGCATCCTCAAGTCGGGGTGCGACGAGCAGCGCGGCTGCAGCGGCTTCCACGACGTTGATGAAGTCGGGCGGGGACGGTGTGCGGCCTGGATGTGCTGGGATGGTCCTTGGTCTGGTCGTGACGACACTGGTGTTTTGGCTGTAGACGCAGTAGATATAAATTTAGATCCTGACGGTGCTTCGCTGTGGTTGCCCGTCGCCATCGGGCGGCTGAGATGTAGTCTTCCAAGCTAGGCAGGTGCGCCGAATCGCTCTTCGGAAATGCAGATCACGCTGTGCCTGTATCTCGAAATGACTCCTGAGTGGAATAGACATGTGCCCAACGAGGCGAGAACGTCTCGCTCAACTAAGGAGCACGCACGCGCGTAGTGATACAGCCGTTTACCATTACAGACCACCTCTCATGACAATGACATCAACGCCCGGCTCAGCCTTTTGTCCCATGGGTATCACAAATATCACATTTTCCTTTTCCTTTTTATCCCGAACGCCGGCGCCCACAGGCAATGCTTACCGAGAACGCTGCACAATCTGGACAAGCAACGACAGCACTAATATGGCGGACCTACTCCTCCAACTCGCCTTCTTCGCTCACTTCACCTGGCTCCTCGGCTTTGGGTGGCGGAACAGGATGTGGTGCAGCTGATGCAGGCATGGTCTGGCTTGACGGCAGCGCTTCCGCCTTGCTCTGCTGCTCTTCCTCATTGCCATTCTCAACGCGCACCTTCTCTTCCTCCACCTTCGTGTCGACGTCACCGTTACCGCTGATCTTCAGTCGCTTGTTTGTCCCTTCTTCAGCAGTGACTCCATCCGCACCGCCACCGCCGTTGACACCCTCCTCCCGATCTCTCTTAATCCCCACCGAGCTGGCATTCGACGTCCTCCGCTCACTACCCGACGGGACGAATGGACTGGTGCCCTGCTCATCTTTCAGCCTCGTCGAGTCCCAGCCGTCGTCCGCAACGCCATCGGTACTCATAGAAGTCGAGAGGCTTACATAGATGCTCGCGTTCCCTCCTCCATCCGCGCCTTTATTGCTCGCGGCCTCGTAATTCGCGCACATATATTCGACCGCTTTCTTCACATCGTTCAGGCGCACGTGCTGCGTCTCCCACCAGGGTCGACCTTTCGAGTCGTCGGGGAGCGAGACGGCGTGGTATCGACAGGCAGCGTAGAGGCTGGCGACTGCTATAACTCGGCTGGAGGAGAGCAGACAGAGCATGGTGTTGCTGCTGTCTGTGACGAAGGCCCAGGCCGCGTTTCGCAGACGCTTGTTATGCTCCACGCCGTAGTACTTGAGCATCTCAAAGAGCTGCTTGTGCGGTGATTCGACTGTCAAATCGAAGCAGAGTACCTCCAGCAGGACGTCCTCGTTATGCAAGATGCAGTCTCGCCATCGCCACCAATCTTTGCTCTGCTCGTCGATGATCAGGTTGGGGTTCTTCTGGGCTACTCTACAGAAGGCCAGGATCAATTCGCGCATCTTGCGACACGACTCCTCGACTTTGGTGGCGAGGAAGAGGGCGGTGGCGGCGGTTTGGTAGTGATGCAGCTTGGGTATGCCATGCCTCTCTTTCTTGAGGCTGGCGCGCATCAAGAACCTTTGGAAGAATGTCGCGGCGGTGCTCAGGGTCAACTGAGGCAGTTTCAGCATGATGCCCACTTGCACAATGAAGTTGACGCCTTTGGCCCTCATGGCCTTCTCTTCCGCCTGGCTCATGCCATCCTGTATAGACGGGGTATTGGCCAATTCGGCGAGTGAGAACAACCATTGTTGCTCGGCCTCTGCGACGATGCGGTTTGGTGATTTGACGGCCGCTCGTGCAGCGTATGGAGCGGGGAGATTGGGGCCATTGGGGGCGTTGAGGGCATCGGGGGCGTTGGGGCCATTGGGGTTGGGTGGCGGAGCGGGCATCGTGTGCAGGCCAGCGCGGATCAGAGATGAGATCGGACGATGGAGTGGCGTCAGATCATTGGGTCGCGGACGTGGCGGATGACCAGCATCTGGGTAGTGGCGGTATTGTCGGTCTTGGCAAAAGTCGGAAGCGTGAGGAAGAAATGTTCCGTGTTGGAGGTATTATTATTATGTATGAATGTGCAGCTATCCCGATTAGGAAATCCACTGCCGAGCATTAATCGAGCTCATGACGGATGGGTCCGAGTCATGAGCGGAGACGAGAGCATCGCTTTCAGTAGTCATGCAAACATGAACATGTCGCGACCAATTGGGAGGAGTCCGCTCTGTCTAGCCTGTCTACGGAACATCGCATCGGGGGACCCAGCAAATAGCGTGCCTTCCGCATTGAGACAGCCGCTCCGAGGGAAGAAGAAATTGGCCAACACCTCGGACACAGTCCCCGTGAGGCTACTCAAGGATGTCGAGACCTTTGGACGGAAAGGTGAGTTTGATTCAATGACACCGCTCGTCGTCCAACGCTAACATGTCGCTCAGGCGCCCTCGTCCCCATCACCGTGGGCCAAATGCGCAACCAATGGTTCCCCCGTCGCATCGCCGAATATGTCACCCTCCCCGAGCAAAAGATGCTACGGCACAACAACGTCCCCGTCCAGCGAGACTTCAATTTCGGTGCAGCACAGCCGCCTCCGCAGTCTGCCGCCGGGGAGACCGAGGTGGGCGACAGCATGAGCACGAGCGACGTGGTGGAAGCTTCCATGTTCCAAAAGAAGGCCGCGCCGGAGAGCATCGATCCGGAAAGAAGCATCGAGCTGCTCGACATCTTCGTGTCGCCGAGGGGTCTTGAGTTTTATAGACAACCCGTCATGGAAGAGCAGGAGCCGGAGAAGCGTAAGCGGAACGCTGACTTGGGTTCTGGCGCGGGTGCTGAGCTTCTCGCAGCTCGTGCGTCAGCCCCGAAGATAACGCCGAAGCCGGCGGGTCCACAAGCGATATATGGCAGTGTCTCGACGAAGGATGTGTTGATTGCGGTCAAGGCGGCAATGGCGACGAATGACGAGGCGAGCAGAGTGGCGTTGCATTTGGAGGATCTGCAATTTGTGGATTTGCGACGGGAGGACGAGGGCACGGAGCCTGATAGGGTCAAGCATGTGGGTGACTATGTGGTAGAGGTCGGTGTCAAAGGTGCGGACAGGAGGATCAGGAGGCCAGTGAGGGTCATTGCTCAGGAGAGCGCATAGACGGCAGGCACGTGTATTATCGAGATCGTGCATCCAATGCTGCTGCTGTCTCGAAGACTCGAGACCGACCTCGCTGAAGCTAAGGCCTCTTTGTGGTCGTAGGTGGTGACTGGGTGAGACGAACGGTCTGTACCACGCGCAGTCCTTCGCCTCGTGATCAGCCAGCCTGCGTCCGCAACCGGCCGATTCAGCCCAAGTCTCCATTATCACGGGAATCACACCCCGTGACCGAAACACGCGACGCCTACTCATCGCACAAACAGCAAGACTCGCCGTCGGTCACGGACATTCACAGCACCAGCCACTTGCGGCCAGCGCCTTAAATGCTGTAAACTATCAGAGCCACTGCAACACTTACCATACCCTCCCACTCGTCCCTCTTCCGCTTGGAGCAACCATAACTCCTCTCAACAATACCATCCCCACCACACATCTTTTACCGAAAATGTGCACGTTTAACCTTACCCACGTCTCCGCCTGCAAGCACGAGCTCCCGACCCTCACTCACCGCTCCAAAGCCGACGGCAACGTCGCCGAGCACCACAGGAAGCAGAAGCTGAGGATGAGGAATTTCAAGCCTGCCAAGGTACCCAAGCCACTTCTTTTCAAATCATCGTGTTTTGGTTCTGGCTGACCCGCGTGATCAGACGTGCACCGTTCCCTCGGCTGGCGCATCCATAAGTCTTTCGATGCGCCTGTGGCGTGTAAGGAGTGCGTCAGGTCGTTGCGGAAGGAGGGGAAGCGGACGTATGGGGGTGTCAAGGCGGGGAAGGAGGAGGTTGAGGGAGATGGCGAGGAGAGTGGGGGGAGTGACTCTGGGGGCGATAGCGAGGGTGATTTGACGGGATTGCTGGATGGTAAGGTGCTGAGGAGCTGGAATGGGAGGAGGCGTTTTGGGAAATAGTGAGGTGGGTGTGAGGGTGGGGTGAGGGGGGTGGGGTGGTGCGTGGCTGAGTGCTGAGGGCCGGAATGTTTCTGGGGCATGCTGTGAGATGAAGGTGGGGATGCTGTTGATGATGGTGTTCGTGCTGTGGCTTTGTCTGCGTCGCGCTGAGGGATCGACGTTCTTAGCGAGGGTTAGGGCTTGGGATTGGGTAGGACGGAGATCTTTGACTGCGACGACGACGACGACGACAATACCGATGGCACATGGTCTGGAGACACTTTGTCAACCGCTACAAATGGACGATGGCAGAGATACTGTCACTGACTTGACGCAGCCTCTACCATTCCCATCGATCACCAAAAGAAGACCTGATGGACGAGTCCATCTGCTCGGAACCACAGCGGCTCACTGACTACCTTTTGATATTTCGCTCTTTTCTTTCCTTTCTATTCGCATGTTCCTCTTCGAGCTGGTCTAGCATTCCACAATACTCCTTAATACCTAAGAACAGGAAAGCTGTTCACCAACTTGGCCAAGAATTCTTAAATGCCTTCCAAGTCGGACTCATCTGGAAAAGGAGCACATTTCAAGGAAGAAGTCTGACAAATAATTCGAACCATTCAGACGGCGAGAGGGTCTATCTGACTTACGGAGACCCGACGCGGCCATTTGCAAAACAAAGCCACTTCACACTCATCCCATTCCTGCTGGCCCACCAAGACCTCCGCCATCAACGGCTGACGCATAGGAGATGGACTCTGCAATTTCGAGCATGCACTCCCCCGCCAGTCGAAGATCGCCTCGCGACTCGACTGGACGGATATCCCACGAATCGCATCCTTCCACGCGCACTGCACTTGGCGACCGACCGTTTGCCACTCCAGACCTACCTCCAATCGCCACGGCGATTGCACGCCCGTGCTTCCGGGTCCTCGTCACCCTTGCTATGACGAACGTCTGCAACCCTTTCCAGGGCTTCTCGTGAACAGAGTCTCGTATGTTTCCGTCTATGGGGTCTATGAAATCAGGCTGGACTGATTTGGGAAGGCATGAGGACCAGGCATAGGCAGCTTGCGCTGGAGCAGGTGCTGGAGCAGGTGTTCTGGTGGTCGAAGGATCAGTATTGGCCAGAGCCGTCGCAGTGCCGGGTTTTGGGCCAGTGGAGCGACGAGCGTGAGGCCGCGAGTGAGGGTGGGTGGTATGTCGACTGAGGGAGATACGTTGTATGAAGATGATGATGCGTCGCTCTTTGTTCTTTCCGATGCTTATCAGTCGTCTTGCGCTGTGGGTTGAGAAATCTTGCTGACTGTTCATTATGCACTCGACCTTTTGGATACAGCTCACTGCTGCTTGACATTTGCGGCCAGGGGATAGTGGTTTTCTGGCGTTTTGAGCTAGTGGGCTAGGCTTGCTATTGCATCAGCTGATTTGTTAGAGCTGTATATGCGGTAGCGAAAACGTTGATGTGGGATTGGGTTCCCACGTGAGTGAGTCAGAGGTTGCACATGAGCCTTTTGCTGAGACTTCGTTACCGCGAGTGTTGAGGATGTCTGGGACCGCGCTGGCGCAGTCTCTGCTGTGCAAGTCGACGACTGGAAATTAAACGAGTCTTTGGCGGAGCCCGCCACGAGATAGGTAAGATTTCTCATCGCTGTCTTGAAGCAGGCGCTGTTGTGTCTGTCAATCACTATGAGAGAGCCTGCAGTATCTTGTTGTGAAGACAGCAGTTAAATGACCGAATTTAATCATTTTTTATTCCTTTTACTCCTCTAATTCGTCTTGAGCTGACCTCATATCTTCTTCTTGTACATGTCGATTACACCTTTAGCTGGTCTCAATATAACCTAACGATCTTCGATCATGGCTCACAACGCAGCTGGCCCATCAAGACACGACAACGACAGATCCTTCCTCGATCGCAATGGCCAAGGTTTCCGCTGCGTGGCTAGCAACTCGAAGAGTATTGGAGCAACGGCACTGCGGCAGAATTCAGACTGAGACCGAAGGAGAATACCCTCGAATCCAAGCGCTGGGACAAAGAGCCGACCGTCGTGCATTTCAAACACAATCGGCAGGCTGGCGCCATCCACGAAGAGAGTAGTCCAAGCATCCGATACTGATCATTTCAAGGCCGTCGCCAGACGCTGACGACGAGATAGACTTCTTGCTGATGAGTATCGCATCCCACAGCTTGATTCGAGCTCTCCTTTGCGGGACCCATCAAGTGTCTGAGTTGTAAACCGAAGCACACTGCATCGCTTGTCAGCCCATATCTGCTAGCTCAAGTATACGACATCGTAATGCACAATCTGCTTTCGATCCGCGTACATTGGCTACAGAAGAGTGATGGCATACGCCATGAAACACAGCTTAGCCTCGCTTCTAGTGCTTTCTATACCTCCCATATTGTCGCAGTCCAACGCCTCGCTCGCTTACAAACTACGCGCAGATACTATGCATGAAAACAGTAGGGGTCATACGATAGAAATGCGATCGTGCATCTGTGTATCCGTTGACACACTACGCGAAAACCCATCCCATGCGCCGAAACTGGCCGTACAGCCTCGCAAACCAGTCTTGATACCCTCGTGCTAACCCAGCATCCACGCCAGGAGTCCACCAGCGCCAACAACATCGACAGCCAGGACCAGGACGCCCATGGTCAAAGCAAGCGCAGTCGCTCGCTGTGTCCGAATTAGGGATGCAAATCCGATCATTGAGAACAGCAGACTGCTAGCCGTCGCGAAAATGACACCAAAGTCGACCTCTCGTGCGAACTTGCGCTGGCCAGTCGATGCAAGAATGCACGCAATGACCAGGATAGCCAGAGATGCCGCAAAGCAGATACCCACGGGTTGCGACATGACTGTGATCCTTTGAGCGCTGGATAGCTGAGTGTCCAGGTAGTTGGCAGCCGAGCTCGGAGTGTGTTGATCAATTGCGCCGTACGACCTGCGGACTGGTGTTGAGCCGCCCTCCCCATCGGAAGAGGACACGTCGTCCCGTGGCGTATGTGGCTCGTGCAGAAGCGCGTCCTTCTCTGGGGTCCGCCGTGAAAATAGATTGGAGAGCTTCTCAAAGAATGCTTCGAATGGCGACTTCGCGTTCGGATTAACATATATCACGAATGCATCGCTATTCTCAGTTCCGTCATCAGGATGATCATACTCGGACCAATAGCGTCGTTGCTGTTCTCCCTGCGGCGGTTGCTGAGGATAGGCACGTCGTCGCTTCTTCCTGTAAGACCGAATTGTCGGTGCTTCCAGCTCTTCGATGGCAGAATCGCTCTTTGAAGTCTCGACTGCCGTAGTGTTGTCCGTTGTGCCGTTAGCTGAGCCACTCGAAGAAGGTGTGCGGCTGGCTGAGCTGGTGACTCGCTCCATGGCAGGCGGTGGTAATTTGCGAATATCTTGGTCTAGCATGGGCAGCCAGAATGGAGCTGGAATGTTGGTGTTGTTTTGAGTGAGCCAGATAGCATGATACTCCATTGAGAAGCCCATTACACGCTCCACGAGATGGCTTTGATCAAGCGCGGTCAGAAGGCTGTTGTTATCGTGGCCTTCCTGACGAACAATGAGCACTGCGAACGGGAACTTCTGCTTTACGCCGGCCTGGCCGTCACCTTCGACCTTCCGAATTACGATGCTACTATCAAGCGTGACCAACGTGTTACGTTTTGCATCATTGCCAGTGCCAAGTAATCGAGTCCTCAAGCTGGACCAATAGTACAGCGGGCGTACCCAGGTTTCGCTCTCAATTTCACGTCGCAGAGACGCGACGGCAGACTGAGCCTCATCGCTTACAGCGGCTTTCTTGGCTGAGAAGTGGGCGTCACGTACAAACAGGGTTTGAACATGCTTCTTCCTGATCTGCACATGCTGCGGACGAGCCCGGCCAAGACTATACGCCACGCACGCTTCCTCGTTGGCATTCCATCGCGCGACCAACTTCCCTTGTTGAGGGGAAGACCCGGTCCGATGTTCGAGCTCGTCAACGGTGAGCCTGTTTTGTTCTCGCGCAAAGCGCTCCGCGTCATCCGCTGCCAAAGCAAAGAAGTCTGCCGACTCTGATGACGACGGCTCATCGCCAGGTCTAGGCGAGATGGGCGGAGTTATGGAATCGGAGCGGCTTCTTGTCATGAAATAATGGGCGTGCTGAAGCAGAACAATTTGGAGCTCGATCATATTCTCGGGATGCACGAAGTAGCTTGCAAAGACGCCTTCTGCTCCGAGAGGAACTGTCGCGATTGCCGTATCGAACTCGTTGTTGGATCCCGTCTGTACCGCTGCCTGCAGCTGCGCAACAGCTGAGGACGCGGCAGGAGGCCCTCTGCTTGCTCGCTTGCCATTAGTCAAGGTTATAATTTCCTCGAACAACGCTCTGATCTGTTGGAGCGTTGTCGAGTAGTCATCCAAAAGCGGGCCAAGGTCGACATGAGTGAAACTCTTTGGATTCTCCAGAATCTCGGATCGGAAGCGATCCTCCACATCAGTAGATCCCGTCCATTTTTTGTATTTCTTCAGCAATTTTCGGAAAGCAGTCCGCTGAGCACTGGTAAACCGCGCCAACGATTTGATTTCATCTCCCGCCCTCAAAACATCATTCTCCAGCCTGCCGTACCGTTCGAGGCGACTGATAGGAATTCGCTGATCCGCCTTTGCGCTGTTGCGCGACCAGAGCTGTCGTAGTAATCGTCTTGAGTGATCGAGCCTGCGCCGGATCTCGCCAGTTTTGCTCCTGACAAACAGATCGATGCGGTCATGCTGTGCCACAAGAATGTCAAAGAGCTGGCGCTCGAATTGCTGTATCTGGGTTCCGCCGCATCCTGGCCCAGGCGGAGATTTGCTTTTACCCAAGGTTGTCTGCTCTTTGATCAGAAGCTTGACCTCGTCATAATCGATGTTATCTGGAACTCGTATGTCAGCGTCATGCAGAGCGCAAAAGTGTGCAACGATGCTGAATGCAGGAACACCCACGATGACTCCAGGCGGGTATCGAGCGCTGTCGTAGCTCCTGACCGTACTTCATGAGGGCGAGCTATTTGCATTTCTATCAAGCTGCAGAAGCCGACTGGAGTGGTGAGGGACTTGTTCGCGAATAAAGAATTTCGCGCTGACTATCTATGGGTACGGCATGGCATGTTGTAGGAAATTTTAATTAGCGGGCAAAGAAAAGATGTGCCAAGTTTCGCACAATCCGGTATTGAAAGTTCCAAGACACTCGTCTGGCTCAACCACCAAAGTATCGCCAAAGTGGAGACTGTGGAGGTAAAGAATCCAAGCGCTCTTCGACATGGGCCCTGGTTGCAAGCGGCAGCCAAGATCCACACTACTACCAACGCAGGATACGGAAAGCGCTTGTGTTTCTCGAAGATTTGGTCTGCCGGCATGGCTCACCAACGACTATTACCAAGTGCGGTACTCATTATTAATGTTTACAACCCAATGAACATTGCTCGGCCGGCAAGTTGATCACAGCCTTCACCAACATGGCGACCAAGGGACCGTCTGCGCAAGCATGTGCCTCATCGTCATCATCATCATCAAGGTGTCTCGCGCTCAAAGACTCGATGCTAGCTGTGCCCTGTCCATGGAGCTCTGCAGCACGAGCCTCAACGCTCTGCGAACCGCCGGTTCCACACCCACACAGCTTCGGAGCGCGACGGTTGCGTAAGAAGTCGCCCGCCGAAAAGCCAGACCGAGATAAGGCTGCTTGGGTGGAGAATGGGTCAAGAGTATTAAGGTACATGCCGTCTTATTAGTAGCTCACCATGTATGATGTGCTCCACCGCGAGACTACTAGTACCGAAGGCAGCACCGAGGCCATCGAAATGAGCAAACAACTCTTGTGCAAAACGAAGAAGTCCGAAACAATGATCAAAGATTCGGCACTCACACCCTGGTGCATGTTGCTGCACTTCACCCGTAGCAATAATGTCACTACGTACCTTACGACGCCAAACCCTACGTAACATACGGGCACGCGACAAAGCCACAACAGGGCAGGTTGTGCAGCAGGTATCTGATCATCGCGCTTAAAATCCAAGAAATGCTCAGGACAAATATATCATTGTTGAGTAGTTTATTCTCCTTATTAACAGGGTCTGTTCTAGGATAATGGCCTCGGCTCCGAATCGCTGTAGGAGCGTACGCGACTGCCGACGTTCTAGAGGCCGTGAGAAGCGATCGCTGCAGCAGTGCAGACTCAGCCTCCCCGTATATAGGGTCGGCCGCTAGAGGATGCTGCGACAACGGCCTTAGAGCCTGCATACGTAGGTTTCGCTGGGCCTATGCCTTGAATCTCTAATCGTTCTGCTCGGCTAGAACTTTTTCCACGTGCTTATCACAAGGCCAAGGCGCTCGTGCAGCATTGTCACACAAACCTCTTGCCGTTTGGAAAATTGCAACTGCACGGTCCGTGCTCAAAAGTACTGCC
This sequence comes from Teratosphaeria epicoccoides, assembly GCA_021401465.1. NCBI lineage: Eukaryota > Fungi > Ascomycota > Dothideomycetes > Mycosphaerellales > Teratosphaeriaceae > Teratosphaeria > Teratosphaeria epicoccoides. The sequence continues at coordinate 276,882 of JADDMT010000001.1, read as the reverse complement.
GTCTTATTACTCAGCAGTCACGCCTGCTCGTGCTTCGTCGAGGTGCCATTTATCTGGGGCCAAAGCTGCAGCTGAAGGCGCACGATAACCCTGATCCGACCAGTGAATCACCAGATTGACACTCTTGACACGCGAATGACGGCAGTATGCGCATAGTGTGAATGCGCATGATACGTTGAGGCGCAGGCTTGAGTCGCGTGGATTTGTGATGCGGCTGATACTAGATCGACGGCATTTATAGGTTTGACCGCTGGGTCGCCAGGTGACGGCGGACAAACGCTATACAGGCTCGTCCAAGCAACTGGACTCGGGTGACTTGAGGTCCACTGTCTTCACGCATTCATGCATCCGATATACAAGGTACAAGCGACACACCTTAGCCGTCACCATGCGCGGCACGCGTCATAGCCACTCTTCTGCTGTACGGGCTCAAGCTACCATCTCTTCTGAATGGCTCTTGCGGTGATATCGCCTTGCTACCTCTCCTGTAGCGGTCGCGCCGTGCAACATGAGGGCTTCTTGAGCGGTATGTGCTGCGTTCACTCTCTGAGACAGCGTTCCTCTCTCTGCTCTCCTGGCGACGCCCGACGCGGGACCTTATTGGCGAAGGTCGTAACCGGTCGAGGCTCTCCCGAGTGCTGTTACGTCTTCGAGGTGGCCGCGCAGACCGTGACGATTCTGCGCGCCTTGGACTGCGGGATCTTCGTGGAGAATTCGTCTGATTGGCGGTTCCCTCGTTCGTACTGGCAGATTGTCGCCTCCTCGAATACCGATTGATTTTGTCTGCGTGAGTTTGCCTGTCCAGCGAAGGAGAACGCGAGGAGCGCGTAGATATGGTTGCGACGGAGTCAAAATCTGAGGACTCAGAGCTTGCACGTTTGGAGCGCGATGACGGTCGTTCTCGCCGGTCCTTCTCTAGGATCCGCTTGCGTAGGACATTTTGCTCGTCTCCAACTTCAAGTGCTTGATTCGAGATTTTTGGTGCAAGCTTAGGATTGAGAAGCTGCTGAGTCCTTGATGGGCGAGATATGTACGGTCTATCCTGTTGAGAAGCAGTGCATTCGTAGCTGTAGTGACCTGTTGAAGAGTCAGATGGCAATGTGCACCGCATTCTTTGTGACGCTTACCTCTCTTGAGACACTTTTGACATAGTGTTGTCGCAGACGCCCTCGAGCGACCGGCGCTATTGTAGCGATTCATAATATGCAGACCTGACGGCGTAGAATAGTGGCTCAAGGCTGCCCCCTTGGACGTCAGTAATTCTCGGGCCGAGCAAGTGGGCAGCTGGTGCCGGAAGGCGTGCGCTTCCGGGTGATCCCGCGCCTACCTCCAATTCTGATTCCTTGGATTCTCCATCGACGACATCACGCAACCCAACGCTCGCGAGTTGCGCGCACAATACAGCAGACTACCCGGCCTCCTCAACACCAATCCGGCCCTGACAGATCCCCGGGCGACTCATTGACTGGGTCCACAGTTCCACCGCTGAGAAAAACCAACCGCGAAATCGCCATTTGCAAACGGACAAGGCTCAATGTGCGCACAGCACGATGTCCAAGTACCTGGCCTCAAAGTTGACCATTTTCCTTGAGCCGCCCGTTTCCTGAGATCCTTTCGGTAGACCTTCAGTCAAGACAATCACCGTACGGCAGCAACGAGCTCGCCAAACTCAGGAAACAGCGGCTCTCGGGCTCCTTTCGTCGCTCCTTTCGCGCGTTGTAAGAGCGCTCTTCGCACCAGATTACTGATCAGTTGGCATCATGGCGACATCAAAAGCAGGCGCACCATCTGAGAAGCTCTCTTTCGCAAAGGTGAGCCGCAACGAGGCGCAGCGCCCGCACGTGGACCTTGACGCTGACAGAAGAGTGCAGATTGCGGCAGCTGGTCTTAAAGCCCCAAGCGTACCTTCCACATCAATCAGCAAAGCATTCAATGCTCAAAAACAAGATATTACTTCCGCGCCGCGAGACGGCAACAAGACTGTCACTCCCTCAAATCCAGTCAGCCCACAAGAGCCGCACATGCGAGCCACAAAGGTTGCGAATTTGATGACCACATCACCTCAAGAGGCACTCAAAAGTAGTTCAAGCCAACCAGAAGTGCATGTGCATACAGTCCATGATACTTCGCCGCGTCCGCGAAGCGAGCACGCTCGCAGCGGATTGCTTGCACCAGCGACTGCCGATGAAGTCAAGGACACGGCCACTCTGGACTCGTCCAGCAGTGGGTCCGCCAAGCCTCCGAGCCTTGACGGCAAGAGTGTGGCCTCTGGCACAACGTTTGCGCTGGACGAGAAGGAGTCATTGAGGCCGGATGACAGCGCAAGCGTCAAGGCTGTGGAGGACGAGGAAGTTTTTTCTCCGGCAGAATTGTGTCCGGCGGACGCTGATACTGAGAGCGATGTACGCGCCTTCCGCGATCAACTCCGCGAGATCTCGTCTATGGAGCCCTCGAGGCACGAGCTGTCAGGACAGAGCTATCGCAGTAATGGTAATCCAACCCAAGGCGTTCTGTACGTGCCTCCAGAAGGACTAGGCATTGGCAGTGTGCCGGGACCTGGCGATGTTGGAGAAAACGCAGATTTTGGGCCGCATCCGAAACTACTCGAAGCTTTGACGGTTCCTCAGAATCGTATTTGGGTACTCAAGCTGGAGCAAGATGTCACCGATTTTGTCAAGGATCCAAAAGAGCCATCCCTGCATTTACCGCAATGCAATTCGTACCAAAGGATGCTTGCCCACAAGATCGCAGACTACTACAGGCTGGGTCATGTTGTTGACGAGAGCAACTCGAGTGTCAGACTCTTCAAGACCCCTTACTGCCGACTGCCGCCATCACTGACCGGCATTATAACACCATCTACCGCTGACAGCACACCACCTCCCTCTGCGCCGCAGATGAAAATTCTGAGACGTGGCGACGACTCCACGCCTGCCATTGCCAACGGATCTGGCCTCCCATCAAGATCAGGGTCAGACGACGACACAGACAACGATAGCCAGAAACCGAAGAAGCCGATGTCGTATGAAGAACGCGTGGCCAATTACGAGTCTGTCAGGCTGCGCATCATGGGTTCTGCCAAGCCAAGCGAGGCTGGCGAAGAACCGAAGACGAACGAGACTTCTCGTTCAAGCTCCGCTGCTGGCAAGAAGTCGAAGAAGAAGCACCGGTCGAATAGCGACGAATTCGACACACGTTCTGCCTACAACACCTTTTACCCTGCCCAGCAAGGTTCCACCAGCTTCACTTCAGCGTCGATGGTGTACACCGGATACCATGACCCAAGCTATGGTGGCAATGCCAATTCCGGAAGCTTTGTTCAGCAAACAGGACCCGCGTTTCAAGCATATAGCCAAAGTGAGGGCAGCATGCCGTGGACTGGTGCGGCAGGTTACGTTCCCAATGCTGGTGTGCAGCAGTGGCAACAAGGCCAGGCGCCAAGCTACGATCTGTCAAACGAATTTCAGCGTGTCATGAGCTTTCAGACTCCCTCTGGGCAACAAACGGCCACCGGCTATGATGGCACATACAACCAGCAAATCTACAACTCATCACAGTCCTGGCAGCAGCTGCCTTATCATGCTCCGTTTTCACCACCCAGCGGGCCTGGTCCTTTTGCCACGCAACAGCGTCGCCCAATGTCTTCCGGCCAATACCAAGATCCACAGCAGCCGTATGCTTTCGGACAGCTGCCCAGCCAGACCTTTCCAGGTCGACCGCCCAGTAAGCTTGAGCACCCAATTCCAGGCAGCTACAAGGGCAAACACTTCAACCCGCATAGTCAATCCTTCATACCAGGTCAACAAGGCATCAACAACGGTTTCAGGCCATTCACACCCCAAGGTCAGATGGGAAGTCCCGGCTTCAGTGGTGGGTACAGCATGCAACGTCAGCATTCTTCACAGTCGCAGACATCATCATTCGGCTCGCCACACCACTCAAGTGGAGGTGTCCCGATGCAAGTGCAGCATCATCAGCCAATGAACCACCCTTTACCACAGCCTGTGTTCCCGCAACAGCCATTGCCAAATGTGCCGTTGCCACCGAAGCCAGGCGCGACTTCGCAGAAGCAGACTGGCTACCATGCGTTGCCCTCGCCCGCCGGCTCTACACACGGAAACAGTCCAAGTAGCATTGCGAAATGGGGCGCGCCTGCTTCGCTGCCAGCCAAGCCACCACCATCAGCAGAGCCGTTCGATCCCAGCCGGTTTGCCCAGGTGCAACGGCAGCCGTCGTACAGTACAGCTGCTTCTGCCAGAATTCCGACTGGCGCTATGCCGAGCTTTGGTTCCATGCCACCGGTGGGAGGAAATGGTCTGCGGTCGTAGAGCCCTTTTGAGCGTTTTGATGGGGTTTGAGCTGGTGGGTACCCGGGAAAAATGGTCAACAGATATGACTTGCCTGCCTGTTAGCAGTGCACGGCGAGTATTGAGTAGTCCGGTCACGTCATCTTGGTCGACAGCCTTGAAAATGTGAAGACTCACCTGCACATGTCGCACACCTTATCAACTTCCGTGCTGTGTCTCCCCCAGATGCGCCGGATGCTTTCCGGGTCGTTGTTGCGGCTGGCCTCACGTCTGTACCTTCTCACTGCGTGCCTTTACGTCTTGTGAGGTTGCTCATGCCACGGTCGACCACATCTCTCGTAAACGCCCAATATTCCGAATGTGTTGGTGCACTCAGGCAACCTAACACAACGGCGACAATCATCTGCCAGCCGCCTGGTGCTTACGCGTAACGGCCGCCCTCGTGAGCTGCTTTCTCTTGCAATTCGGGGGGGGGGGTGGAAGAGAGAGAGAGAGGGGAAGAGAAAGGATGAATTAAGGTTTCATTGAATACGCACTTCTTGTGTGCACAACAAGCTAACTGCAGGAACGTGAGCAGTCTCGATACTGGAATCTCGATGTACGTGCAGGTCATTCCCAGGTGTCAGTTGCGCGAGCTTCACTGCGCTGCACCATGTACTCCTCAACGCCATGCTAAAACGATCACACTGCCAGCCGAAGCATCATTGCCACTCATCCCGATGGCCTAATTGTTCGATGCCGTCCGAAGTCGCGCGCTCCTGCCGTTGTGTTTGAACTGAGTTCTCGCCGAAGCTTCGACGAGCACTTTCGGAACTGTCTGGCCTTGTTCATAGTCACGCCTTGCCTCCTCCCTTCTCCAGCTCTCTGCCCTCTTCTTGCAGCTTGCCAATGAGGCCCTTGACACTCTCGTACGTAAGCATAGTCGTCATCGCCGCCGGCACCGCCCGAATCATGTTCGTTCCCATGCCATTGTAGAAAGCCCTCCATCCTTCCTCCTTCAAGATCACGCGGAAAGCTTGGATCAGTCCGGTGTAATTCCGCTTGTAGGCGATGCCATCTGTGTTGCCAATCGGCCTCTTGCCATCGTTTGGTAGGCTCTGGCTGTGATGATTGGTAGCGACGCCGTTGGCATGACCTTCGGGACTTGTGCGCCTCTGCTGCGTTTGCAATCGCGTCCGCAAAACCTCATGTGGGTAGGTTGCAGTGGTGGCGCAGATCTTGGAGAGGAATGTGGCAGCGCTGATGCCGACGAAGTTCTGAAATTCGCTGCCAGACGTGGTTGGCGATTGTCCCATCTCCAGGCCAGTGAATCTTGATTTCAGGTATTCGTATAGCGGGAATTGAATCGCGACGTGGGTCAAACCGAGGAGCGCAGGACCGAGACCAGAGTAAAATGCCTTGATGCCTTCCTTGACGAACATCTGGCGTGCAGCGTCCGCTGTATTCTTGTAATGCCACGGCGTCCGCGGGGATTTCGAGGCATGACCTGAAACTTGCGCCATCATACGAGTCTTGATGACCCATATAGGATTGGTCGCGATGGTGCTGCAGGCGCCGGCACAGACAGAAGCATAGACTCTTGCTAGCAGCTTCTTCGACTCATCCTCATTGTAGCCGGCATTGTAGAAATACTCTCTGCTGTTGTCGTAGACTGACATGTAGACCGCCCACGTGGGCAAGTAGCCAAGGAGCATTGGACCAAGACCTCTGTACAGTCCCCGTACGCCATCTTCTCGAATAATGATGCTTGCTGTGCCAACCAATCCGCTGTACAACTGTCCCACGGGCGGGCCTGCCTTGGACAGACTGGGATTCCGGAAAGAGCCAGCGGCCTGCAGCTTGGTCTTGATGACGTCGAGTGGACATGTGACTATGCCGCTGGCTACGCCTGCCACGGCGCCAGAGAAGCTGTTGACGCTCGTAGGTGAGAGTGTGGTTGTCCATAGCGCCAGCTTCGGGAATGGGGTGGGCTTCCGCACCGCCGACCTTGTCTGGCTGACGACACTGCCATGATCCTGCTCCGCCCCAGTGTCGCCCGCCGGTCGCACCATGGTTCACGTGTGCCCAGGCTGGGCTACCGGGTCATGTTCTGCCGCAGATTATGCATCGCGCACTGGGTGAAACGTCTCTCGTGCTTGCTCTTGTTCGGAGCCGTCGCAGCTTCGCAGCCGTTTCTTTATGTCCGCCGCCCGCCCCGCAATGCCGTCGTTCCTGCCCTGCGCGAGTGTTTGTGTTTGAACGTACCTTCCTGATTCGCTGCGTGATCTGGAAGACCCAATGCCAGTCTGCGACACGAAGTCGAATGTTTCAAGTGTTTCCAAGTGGGTGTGTCACGTGCGCTGTCGTGCTTCGCGCAAGACAGCCCCCGGTGGGAGGAGCTTCGTCTGCCCCACTCGTGTCTGCCACGATACTTGGCCAAAGCTGTCTCGTGACTTTCGCTGCTTACCATGAGTATCCCATGGTCATTCCGAGCGGCTCCTTCGCCAGTTGGGAAGGCGTCGAAGACCCATCCATACTCACACATACCCACCACCCACCACCGTCGAGATGTCGTATCCGTCGCTCGCCCCCTTCATAATGAAGCGTCCGAGGCTGATGCGCTGGTTCAAGCCGCTCAGCAATTGGTACTTCGAGAACGCGGGATACAGGAAGTTGGGATTGAGGTGAGGCATCACGGCACATCGCATGCTGCAATGGAAGAAGCAATCTGCGAGAACAGGAACGAGCTATACGGCTGGCCGGAGTCAGTGCGTACATCGGACATAGGCTGATCAAAACTATTCTGTAGGGCTGATGACCTTCTGCCCGAAGAGACTGAGATCATGCAGCTTGCCCTCAAGCGTCTGCCTCCCAAGGAGGCTTACGACCGCGTGTTCCGCATGAGGAGAGCTTTCCAGGTATATACAGGTCATGATTCGAGCTACAATGGGACGGGAAACTGATGCACCGACAGTGCTCAATTGCGCACCAATTGCTACCAGAGAGCGAGTGGACAAAGGCCCACGAGGTATGAGTTGGACTGCGACGCTATAGATACTTCAACAGAAATTTCTAGGTTCAATCAGACGTTGGGAGACTGACACAGAGAAAGGACTACCCATACCTGTCGAAAATCGTCAAAGATATCGAGGCCGAGCGGACGGAGAGAGAAGACCTCGAGGCTCTGGTCATCCAGAAGAAGAAGGCGACTGAGAAGACACCGACGAGACACTAAAGATACCGAATGGCAGGGCAGGAGAAATCGAAAGGTACTGTGTAAATGTCGCGGATCTCACACCAGCGCCGATGCTGTCATAGACTTGTGAGACGGCGTGTACCATTAACGAGCGCGGGAGAGTTTGTGGGTCTTCTCATATTCATGTACCATCTCACATTCACTCGACCTCCCACCTGTAGACGTTTGCGAGCCAGAGCGGATGACGCTTTCTTGTCTTGACATTCACGTGACAGCGCTCCAGAACGCGACGCTCCATGCAGGCAGGACCCTGCTGAGCTCATCCTTGTCATTCTGTCATCGCGACTTTATATGGGACTTCTAGTCCCGTCCACGGTCATACAGTTATACAGATGTATATGCCACTTGAACGAGCTATCCTTCCGTTCTTCGACTGCAAACTCAAGAACGTCGTAGTGGCTCATCGCTGAACATACGTCGGCGGATGGTCTTTGTTCGCCAAAGTGCATGCGTCTCGGCAATCAACGCCAGCGTCACCGCAAGTGTATGCTTCCGGTCAGCTCGTCACAGCTCTGCTCAAATTAACGGGCCTTTCACTATGTCTCTGCGTCGCTCAGCTCGCAACTCATCGAGAGCACAACCACCTGACTTACGAAATGGACATATCGCTGAAGCAGCTGTGCTGTCTAAGAAAAGAGGCCGCAAGTCAAAAGCTACAGAAAAAGCCGCGAGCAATGCCGTCGCTCAAGGAGATGCAGCAAACGGCGAGACCGATAGTCCAGTCGTGATGCCACCCCCAGCAACTCCATTGCGGAACAAGCGACGGAAGGTGGCAAGGACTCCAACTCGACCGCCTCCCGACACTCCAACACCATCGGCCATCGGGTTGATGACGAGCAACAGCGTCCTGAGACCGACGTATAGTACAGGCGACATCGATGATGCCACCCCACCTCCTGCGCAAGATCGGCCCGCGGAGCCTCATCACTCAAATGCTACTCTCATCACGCCAGGAGGCACGCAGGTTCCGCCCAGCTATAGCAATTTCGAAGAGTCACCTTCGAAGCCTGATCCGCGGCCGACGACGACCACGGGCTCCTTATTGGACGACGCCTGCGGTCATCTCCTTCGCGTCGACCCAGGCTTACAGAAAGTCATCTCCAAACACCGCTGCCGCATCTTCTCGCCTGAAGGGTTGGCGGAAGAACTCGACCCTTTCCGTTCGCTGGCGTCTGGGATCATGGCGCAGCAGGTTTCTGGTGCTGCGGCGAAGTCGATCAAGAACAAATTTATCGCGCTGTTTCCACCCGAGAAGTGTCCTACTGGTTTCCCGCTGCCGGCTCTGGTAGCTGAGACGAAGCTGGAGCGGCTCAGAGAGGCAGGACTGAGCCAGAGGAAGGCGGAGTATATCCAAGGCCTGGCCCAGAAGTTCTCGTCTGGCGAGCTGACGGTGCCGATGCTTATGAATGGGAGTGACGAAGAGGTCATGCAGAAGCTTGTTGCAGTCAGAGGCCTGGGCGCTTGGTCTGTCGAGATGTTCATGTGCTTCGGCCTCAAGCGTATGGATGTCTTTTCGACTGGTGATTTGGGTGTGCAGCGAGGCATGGCGGCTTACAAGGGGAGGGATGTGGGGAAGCTGAAGGCAAGGGGTGGTGGGAAGTGGAAGTATATGAGTGAGCAGGACATGATTGAGGGTGCGGAGCCATTTAGACCGTACAGGAGTTTGTTCATGTGGTATATGTGGAGGATTGAGGTAAGTGATGCTTGCGCTGATGTCTGTTCTCCAAGTGAGTTGCATGAACTGATGCTGAATATTTGCAGGACGTTGACACTGCTGTGCTTGACGATGGTTGAGTGATAGAGCCTGTAATTTTGTGACCTCCAGTGGACGTATTTGGGCTTCGTTAGCGCGCCACGCGACGGTCCCATGCTAGACGAGTCACCTCAAAGTCGTCCTTCGCATCTCTTCTTTTGCTTCAATCCATCAACGGATTTCCCACAACACCATTGACGATACCTTGATTCAACACGGCGAAGGCCTATCCGTCACAATGGGAACCGCAAACCACTGCTACGATCGTTACTGGAAGGGACCTTACAGCTGGTACGAACTCGACAAATGGACAGACGATCTCTCACCTATACCCTTCCAATCGAGAGTGACCTTATCAAAGGTGAAGCAAGCCGGCTACAGTGATGCAAAGTTCTCCGACGGACATCAGGAATTGACCAGATTGTTGTGGCGGATCGATTGCGGCCTCTTATGCTACGACCGCTGCACCATCAAGGAGCTGGAGAGATTCGTTCGCGACCGCAAGCTTGCAATCGCGCAGTCCAGTGGTGCCAAAGGCAAAGCGAAGAAGATACAATTGGTGAAGGCGCTCATGTGCGCCGATGAAGATGTCTGGTTCCCTCGGCTTTTGGACCTCCCTGTGGAGCTCAGAAACAGGATATATGAGCTCTCGATGGCAGATTATCCACAGACACTGCATTCACCTACCAAACCGCCACTCTCGAGGGTCTGCAAGCAACTCTAAAGCGAGGCTCTGCCAATCTTCTACGGCAGACATATCTTCAGGCTTGTGCATGGCCGGCCTGGGCTGAATCCATACGTGGACGGAAACATAAACGGGCCAATGTTCCCGGAAACCGTCACCACTGCCGCTTTTCTGTCGATAGTACCTTCAGACAACACTTGCTTCTTGGGCAAGGTCGAAATTCATCTTGACAAGCTTGACAGCGGCCGCCCGTTCGAGGCTTCGGGAAGTACGGTCGTGAGCTGAAGCATTCCGCACGATGCGAAGGGAGGCAAGGGGATGGTGAAGACAGATAAGTTACCGATAAGATACCTGCGACCTTCAGGCAGAAAGGACAATCTTCGGAGCAGCTGGGTCGGAAGGACCGGAGGAAGTTCTTGAAGGAAATGCATGAGGTGTTGGCAGCAGTGAGGAGGCGCGAGGGGACGACGAGGCTGACTTTTTGCGACCTGCGAGCTTTGAAAGATGTGGCGCAGACCGCGTATGAGAGAGCTCACGGAGCGGTGCTGTAGAATGGGCGATTGAGCGCGATGAGAATAGTGGTGTTGCCTTTGATGATGCGCGGGCTCCGAGGCTGCGTGAAAGAACGGGCAGAGCGGTGCTGGGGCGACGGATCTATGGCACTGTGGCCCGCGGCATGAAATCGTGCTGAAAGGGAGTATGTTGGTCTCGGACGTGCCACACTGGGCTTTGAAGGCCACAAAAGCAGATGTACTCACGTGTGTATTCTGACCATGACCAGCGATGGGACTCATTGACGTCTGCACTAGCTCTCGACCAGTTTCCTCAATAGCTGAGCTGTGATTGACAGCGTCATCAAAGCAGTCGTAATAATCCATGGCGCGTCCCGGGCTACCGTCAGCAGCATTTTTACCGCAGGTAATGGAGGCGCGCGCCTCATGGAATCAAGTGACAATAGTAATATCAACTCTTGATGTCTCATTCTGACAGCCACTCCGGCGATCCGCCAATCCATCGGGATAGTCAGCCAAGCAGTCAAACATAGCTTGACTGAGTCTTGATGGAACTATATCACCCGAGGCTTCTCCACTTGCCGCTCTATCCACCACTGCGACACGCGAGCCGCGTGGTTTCAGAATTCGATGCCGAGCGGCGTTAGCATGGCCTCATCCGCGGCCCTCTGCACATGTTGCCTTGTCGCGTTTGGTGGCAGTGAAGGTGGGCGGACTTCGAGCGGAGTCGAGCCCCACGTAACAGCTTGACGCGCGACAGTCGTGGCGACCGCGGCCATTGCCGAGCACGTAGTGGTTTCCACCCACACGAATGTACGCAGCGCAGTGTATGATCTCGACGGCTTCCGGCTCAGAGCATCAGAGATGTTGTGAACCTGATATGTCGTCGCTCGGGATATCGGACGGCTCTGCTATTATTGTCGCTAGACTTTTTGCGATCAGTACCTGTACACATGCGAAGCCAATGGGCTCATATTCGGGATCGACATGCTCTCGGGTTGCTTGGATCCAGGTGAGAGACATGGAGGAGGTTGCTGGGCTGCATCAGATAGCTCCGTTTTGGTTATAGCGGCAGTTCAGTCGACTGGGATATGGTGTGCAGATTGCCGGAACTCAAATTAATCGCAGGGCATCTAAATTTTATTGAAGAACCAGAAAGAATGTGTTGCGGCGTCTCGCGAGATCATGCGTTTCGTGATCAAGCGACGCAGAGTTCAGCGCACTCTCCACGCCGCTACCGCTAGGAATTCGTAAGAAGGATTGGGATGGCTGTAGAAATGACATGGAATGCTGACTGACGCGACAGAGAGCAGGGCGGGTAGAGGGCGCTTTGTAGAGAGTTGAGATGAGCTCGTGCAGGGACCTCGGAAGCAAATATAACGGGTGGTGGATGAAATGCGGTGATGAACGCCCAGCCGAAATTGCTGTGGTGAGTGACTCGCCTGTCGCCCTCCCGAAACGCACGGGATGGCTATGTTAAAAATGATCGGATTGCTACGATAGCCACGTCTGTGCTGTAAGCTGGCAAATGACAATATTGACGTGCTGGCGTTCGCGATTCTCGTGCGAGGCGTGACTGTTCGGTGCTAGTCTTGCTTGTGTATCAATAATACATGTAATTGCGCGGTCATCGGGCCTTTGGACGGGTCAAGGGTGGTCGGCGTGGTCAACATCGAACATTGGTCCCCGGACACAATCGTGTGTGCAGTTGCCACAAGCTAGACGCACCACAGACGCACCATAGACGCACCATATGGACTCCTGGCCGTAGATAGACAGCCGGCCGTGGTCGAGCATGTCACGATTCAGCCAATGGCAAGGATGAAAACATTCTGGGCCGCCGGCTTTGACACGCCATCGCTGCTGCGTGGACGGGCACTAGCGCGCCTAGAGCGACCAAGACGGTCTGGCGGCGCTGGCATACGCGGCCCATGCACTCGCTTGCATTTCTCAACCTCCTTTCCCACCTTCCCCCTTGAAAGAGAGCAAGCGCCTCCGTTCCAGCAACAGCCACAATTATCGCGCTCCCTTTCCATACACCGCGCCTTCCTTCGCTAGGTTGCTTGTGCTGCCACTTGGGCTTGCTTTGTCCTCGAGTGTTTAATCTGCTTCTCTCACTCGCTCAAAGCAAAAACATCAATTGCCCGCGCGGACACGCATCCATTGCTTTCTACCGCGCTGAGCCTTCGTCAGCAGCTTTAATTCACTCAAGGTGAGTCGGTCACCATTGACGAGGAACAGCAGCCGCCTCGCCATCATCACGAGCATCGCGAGCGTCTTCACGAGCGAGTCCGACGAAACGCCCAGCACGTTGGGAACTATCCCCACCGAAGATTCCGAAACAACCGTAAACAAACAGCCGGTCGTCAACAACTGTGCTGACCTTTCCGCTCCACCACAGTTATCCTCCGCACCACAGCGGACTTCATCACACAAATGGCTGCCAGGTACATCGTGCCGGCGTTGGCCGTCGCAGGACGAGCAATTGGTGCGTACACATGATGAAGAGCAAGAGACGCGAGATGGACACGTGGGACTAACGAACGGGCAGCTCAATCGTGCAGCACTGATGGCACGACTACTATCCAGAGCCAGGGCGACGCCACTGCGCTCGCAGGGTGCTCAACCTTCTCCGGCAGCATCTCCATTGCCACCGGCACCACAAACTCTATCGCCCTCGATGGCATTCAGAAAATCACGGGCAGCTTGATCGCCACCAACGTGACACAGCTCACCTCCTTCTCGGCCAGCGACCTCACCACTATTGGCGAAGACTTCACGCTTTCCGACTTGACCATTCTGTCGACGTTGAGCTTTCCTATGCTCTCCAGCGTCAGCTCAATCGATTGGACGGCGCTACCAGCGCTGCAAGGACTCTCCTTCAGCAATGGTGTGCAGCAGGCCGGCAGTGTCTCCATCCAGAACACTCAGCTCACCTCGCTGGATGGTATCAACCTCCAGACTGTGGACACCATGATCATTGCCAACAACCCCTACCTGAACGACATCGACATGCAGCTCGGCAACGTGACGCAGGCATTGACCCTCGAGGCCAATGGTCGTAATGTCAGCGCATCGTTCCCGAACATGGAATGGGCCTACAATATCACCTTCCGCAATGTGTCCGAGGTCAGCACTCCGTCGCTCGCATCTATTAACGGCTCATACGGCATGTTCGCCAACTTCTTCTCGCAAGTTGCTGCGCCTAACCTTACCAGCGTCGGTGGCTCGCTCTCCTTCGTCAGTAACATGGACATGACCAACCTCTCTTTCCCGGAGTTGAAAACCGTCGGTGGTGGTCTTCAAGTCGCCAATAACACTGAGCTCGATGACATTGCGTTTCCAGCGCTCACCACCGTCGGCGGTGCTCTTGACTTCTACGGCAACTTCACCACGTAAGCTGCAACGTCGCGAAACCCTAGTATGGCGTGTACTGAATTTGTTCACAGTGTCAGCCTTCCTTCGCTGTCCGATGTGAAGGGTGCCTTCAACCTTCAGTCTTCCGAGGACATCTCCTCCGCCTGCGACCACTTCAAGCCTCTGTCTGGCACCAACAATGTTATCAAGGGCACCTACACCTGCGCCGGTAAGGAGTCGACTCCTGGTGGCACTGGCACACTCTCCTCTGGCACCAACAGCGGCAGCGGCTCTGGCAGCTCGTCCACTGCATCAAGCGCGGCCAATGCCATGTACATCTCTGGCGCAACAGGTGTCATGGGTGTCATCGCTGCCATATTTGGCATGCTGTAAAGAGATCGCCTGTATCTTTGGAAAGCGTTTATCGAAAGCAAGCGGGATGACCTACAACAGCACTTGCCGGTTCAGCAAGTGCAAGCAGCACATAGTGGCGTTCATCAATGGGTGAGGTAGTTGGTCCTCCCGGGGTTGAGCAGTTTTTTGACAGCATGCGGCATTGCATAGACTAATCGTAGCCCCTCACACGAAATTACATATCCTCCACCTTGCTTGCCCTACAGCTACTCACACGACGGTCTTGGGCGGTCGAATGTAGCCTGATAGCTAGCATAGGATTCAGAGCGCTATGTGGCGATGGGAGGCGAAGAAAGCTGCCCGCTCATTGAAACCCACACGAAAGGGATGCTGAGTGGTGCTGAGCACGAGAGTTGTAATGCGGTGGTTGGTAGAGTAGCCAAAGAAGCGGTCTCAGTAAATCGCTGGCCGATGTCATACTAATCAAACTTTTTAATACCGTCAATTGTACTATTACCAGCGTTTGCAAGTCGTCGTCCAGTCCTACAGGGTTTTCTGTCTTGACGTACTTCCGAGGAGTCTGCAAATAGTGTCACCTTGTCACGGAGTTTTCTGATGTACACAGCGACGGTGGATCTGTCGTTTTGCGCAACGACTCCCGGATCCACGACTTGAATGCGCGTCGACCTCCTGCCGTGATACTTCCAAACATGATCTTTTCAACGAACCGGGTCATATGTGTTCGTTCTTTCCTGGCCGAAATCCTCCGAACGACCTGGTGGCACGAATGGTGGCACGGCGCGTGCATGATGATATCGACGCGCCCCTTGCGCGCTCGATGCGCGCTGCTCTCGCGGGTCTCGCACCGCCGTTGCACTGCGATCGATCTAGGAGGTACTGGTTGTTTCCGCCTCGTTGTGATGGATCTGCCTGACGTTCGGCTTGGCTCTCTTTTAGAGTTTCAGACATCTCACAATTCTGTCCTCGTGCTTGTGGACGACGACATATCCTTCCGTGTTCTACGACGCTTCTTTTTCGCCGCTGCTTTGCCGGTGTCTTGCATCAAGGATTATTATGCTTACTTGCTCCTTCCACATCTGAGTCCCAAACGGGTTTCGTAACTGCAGATTGACGACAGTCGCAGATGGATTCGTGTGCTACCATTCGAGCGCTAGAGGAGGCAGACCGCCTTTCAAGCGAGGAAGTGATGCACCTATTCTCAGCGTTGGACGAGACCATCATGCTGAGCACGAACAACCAGCACCTCGAAGATCGGCAGTGCTCCGGCAATTCTCTTTGCATCGGCACCGCGTTGCTGTCGAGCCTCGAAATGTTGTACAACTAGGCCGGGACAGCGATCCCGGACAGGGTACAGAGTCGCACGCATCAGTGACAGATGCAGAAGACCTCTTGCCAAGGTTCCGGTACGTCTTACTACGGCGGTTGGCGGCTACAGGCTATGCTGCTAGCCATCCGCAGCCGCCTCTGGGTAGGATGCAACACGTCTTCAACGGTTATCGACATGAACTATCCTGAGTCAGCAGAAATCCAGCGGCCATCAGATCCTGATGAGAGAGGGCGTCATGCTTGATATGCTAGACTGCTCCAAGGAGCGCAGTTCGTGCGCCAACGTAAACAGCTCCTGCGTCACCTCGAATGCTTCCCTTCGTCGCACTGGGGAAACCTTAGAGTCCACTTTGGTCTTGCGGTGAGCGAAAAAAGCCAGCAGAGCCAATGTATCTCTGGTTGATGGGAGGGTCTTGACGGCGGATCATCCACCGCGGACCCACATCTGGTGGGCATGGATGATGTGACGCAGGACCTCCCATTCAGGATGCGCCAACGGTCTTGCGTCCGGACTAGTAGTCCGACGCATGAGCACGAAGACATGTCCACAGTCCTTGAGTGATCTCGCCCCCGGGGAAGCATCCGATGCACCGCGATGCATCACAGAGGCCGCTTATGCAACTCGGGCAAGGGATGATTAGCGCCTAATAATTGCCCAGCATGCTTCTCTGCTCTCGAGCTCCAGCAGCTGCTGGACCCGGTCTCCGGCTTCTATGACTGAGCGTCCCGGGGAAAGCCGTCGACGGCTCCTGCCTATTTAGTTTCGTGCGGATGCGCTCGCCTCATGCTACTAACACGAATGTGGAACAGTGTTGCTGGGGGCCCTCAGGGTACCATCCTGGTCGCTGTCACTTGAATGCTCAAGCACCATCAAGCACTGTGCATCAACGGGCCTCAACACGTTTCGATCTGGGTGAGAAGTAGATGTGTTGTGGAGCTGCGGTCCGCGATCTGGAAGATGGCCGGGACCGTGCGACATGTCAGGCTGAGCTCCCCAAAGTTCACATATAAACTGGCTCTCATCCTCGCAATCAGATGTCCTCGATCCTCACCCATCAACTTGTTTGTCGTTGTGTCTTGAGCGGCTTCTTGTGCTTTGCAATCGGTGGCTTCTTGCTTTGATTGGCGGCGTTTACACCCCTTTTTGCACTTGCACTTGCTCTTGTTACTAATAGATCTCGAGCATCATCTCACGTCCAACAACATGACTCCTGGACACCGACACGGGGCCAACCACGGCAATGGGTGAGCGATGCCAACCACGGGCTCGATGTAATGCATTGCTGACAGCAGACCTCAAGCTATAGCCAACAGTCTTTGCCTCGAATCTATGACATACTATCTGGGCCAGCACCGTCTAGCCCTGAGCTCCCGAGCCTTTCTAGGATCAACACCGGTTATGCCCCATCCACTTTGACTTCTCCAGTCATTCCTGCGAACTACCATCCATTCTGCATGAGTGCCCAACATTCGCCGTCGCCATCCACAACCGACAGTGAGGGGCCACAATATACCCCAAACTCGAGCCGCAGAGGATCAAGCAGCGGTCCTGCTTTGCCACAGTACCGATCTACGTCAAAGCATTCGTCTTCCAGCTCCCGCACCGCCAAACGTACGGCATCGTACCACAACTCTGGCCCTCGCATCAAAGAGGAGCAGAAACGAACCCA
This sequence comes from Teratosphaeria epicoccoides, assembly GCA_021401465.1. Classification (NCBI taxonomy): domain Eukaryota; kingdom Fungi; phylum Ascomycota; class Dothideomycetes; order Mycosphaerellales; family Teratosphaeriaceae; genus Teratosphaeria; species Teratosphaeria epicoccoides. The sequence goes on along the minus strand of JADDMT010000001.1, from coordinate 259,662 downwards.
CGAACGCAAGGCCCGTGCCGACCAGAGTGCAGTGTTGCAAGACATGGAAGATGTCTTGAACATCTTGCTCGCCTGGTCATGCAACAAGTCGCAGACCACTGGGAACGGCTTCAGCTCTGGACTCGTTGGCGACAAGTTGGCGAACTCCCAAGCCGGTGTCGCTATCATGACATACCTGATACAGAAAGAGATTCGCCAGGGTCTCGCGAATGGCAATCTTGCGCAAGTCCAGGCCGAGCTCCGTGCCGTTGCCGATCGAGGTGTCAACCACCGCCGAGGCCCGCTGGCTGGCTCGTGGCTGGACACAGGCCTGGAGAACGATGAGTGCATAACCGTCAAATACTCTGACAAGGAGTGCCACAATCGCAACCATGAGATTCGGTTCTCCGATGCAAGGGATTGTCGCAAGTGCAGACGCAAGGCGACTTTCCTCACGAGGCTCTCAGACGAGTGGCAAGGTAGCAAGCAAGCATTGAGCGCACAATTGGCTCCGGCAATTGCAATCATTGGTCAGAAGTTTGACGAGGTGGTCAAACCGATGGACCAGATGTTGAACACCATCGAGACGAGCATCCCACGCTATCGGTAGAGTCAGGGTGCAGAGTTGTTTACCAGCAGCTTTTCAGCGTTCAAGCAAGCGGCTTGATCATTTTGGAAGCGGTCCATTCGGGCACAACATAAGGTATAGGACAAGCATGTCGTAATCATTGGCAGGACTACGATATCCTCATTGGGCGTGCTGGTTGCAGTGTAGTATACGCATCGGATATCTATAATGGTCACGATCGGAGAAAACGCGCATGGTGGTTGCAAGAGCTGGTGGCAGCACTAGCGAGATCGATGCTACGACTGGTTGGTTGGAGGGCTGTGGTGGCATGGATTTCTCGGTGCGGAGAAGCAGTATTAAATAGTGTCCGATGTATATTGAACTCAGTCGTCAGTGTCACACACACACACCCACACACACACACCACAGGCGCAGCTCTCACCGAACCAATCATATTGTATTGATTCTTGTGGCTGCATTGACAGATGGCCCAATGGCACCTGAGATCGTTGGGTCACGTTGTTCCAACCACAGGCGCACGAGCGGAAGACCCATTGGACGGGTTTTGAGATCGACTAAGCGGTGAACAGATCACGTCGTGGCGGACAACCGTTGCCCAGACTCCAGCCTGGTGGCACTTCGCGAACCAGTTCCTGAGGTGTGGCAGACCGTCAGCGTGGCCGAAGTATAATAGACTACATCGGCCAGGATGAGGGAGAGAGGTCCGTCGACAGACCGAACAGATCCGTGCATCGGGGAAGATGGGAGAACCAGGCTCATCCTAAACAAACAGCACAGATGCCTGCGCATGCACCATCAAAGGGCCTGAGGAGCCGGTGGTATCTGTCGCTATTACTAGCCTGGGGCAGATCTGAGTAGCAGATTGCCGCGAGTGTTTCGGTGCGCCGCTTGCTGGCGGCTGCAGTGGGAAGAGGGGATGTGAGCTGTCACACTGCTGGCGTCTTTTCCGCGGCTGCTGTGCGGAGTCAGCTTGTTGGACGATTGACGTGGCAAATGATCAAGATTTGTTGGCTGTTGGCTCATTATTCATGCAATGCTAGAGTAGTGACGAGTGGTGACGTCCAATCTAAAATGCTTCTCAATGTTGGAGAGAATATTTGAGGATGAATTTGAGGAAGGCGAGTGTCAATGCCAAGCACAAAGCAATGAAGGAAAGGCCTCGTCGCGAGCTACGGGTCTACCCGAGATGGACTGGGCGGTTGAGGCTCTCACTCCGCAGACGACCGACCCAAGGTCTGCACCGCACTCAACCGTCGACCACACACGTCAACCCCAATACCACCGCCGCCCCCACCGAGCCGCCACCATTGCTTCACCGTCCGAGCCCGTTCTTACCTCCAACCGTCCGCGCAGAAGGACGACCATAACAGAACGAGAAAAGGCATTGACGGACTCGAGAGGCTGGAGTGAGCAGGGGGACGACAACCTAGCTGAGCGCCAATTGGCGTCTCAATCCTCCTCCAGCATGCTGCTACCCAAAGGCGGCGTGAGTTGGAAAGCTGCTCGCGCACGATTACCGCCCTACCGAGCGGTATGGCGCTTCCTGACACAGACGCGGGCCCTGCTCGCTTTCGCGGTGACGGGCATAATAATACTCCTGTGGAATGGTTTCAGTGGACCTGCGGGAGAGATGCAGAGGTGAGGCCAATGCGCTGTTGTATCTCGCAAGTAGTGGGATACTAATGTGATGTTGGTCTGCAGATTTTACTGCTTTGGGCCTGCGAAATCACCGATAGACATGACGGCCAACGAGCAGGCGCGGTGGGCTGGCCACCTCCAGACACCTGTGTTATTCAACCACCACAAACCTATAGAAATCAACGAGACCAGCATACAGCACGTCAACCTCAATCCCATTGTCTCGACACGGAATGCGCTCCAGAACGAGGAGCGCGTCCTCATCCTGACTCCGCTGCGCAACGCCGGGCCTTACATTGAACAGCACTTTGACCTTCTTTCGCAACTCTCGTACCCGCACCACTTGATCGACTTGGCGTTTTTGGTGGGAGACAGCACAGATGACACGATGGCAGTCCTAGCGACAGAGCTGGAGAGAGTGCAGTCGCGGACGGACCAGATTCCGTTTCACTCTGCGATGGTTGTAGAGAAGGACTTTGGAGTCACTTTGGGTCAAAACGTGGAGGACAGGCACGGGTTCGAGGCGCAAGGGCCACGGAGAAAAGCTATGGGCAAGGCGAGGAACTACTTGCTGAGTGCGGCGTTGAAGCCGGAACATAGCTGGGTGTATTGGAGGGATGTGGATATCAAGGACAGCCCGAAGAACATCATTGAGGACTTTGTGGCGCATGACAGGGATATTTTGGTCCCGAGTGAGTCGGACTGTGAGGCGGATCGCTGGAGCGGAATGCTGACGTACGGTGCAGATATCTGGTTTCATCGCTATGAGAATGGCGTGGATATTGAAGGTCGCTTTGACTATAATTCGTGGCAGGAGTCAGAGACTGGTCGGAAGCTGACTGCGACGCTCGACAAGGACATTGTACTGGCGGAAGGTGCGTATAGAACGAGACGCTGTGTGGAAAGAATCGCTGAAGCTGACACCGATCTCTAGGCTACAAGGAGTACAAGACTGATCGAACATACATGGCCCGCATGGGCGACTGGCGAGATAATAAAGACGTTGAGATCCCATTAGACGGCATCGGTGGCGTCAACATTTTGGTGAAGGCGGATGTCCACAGATCAGGTATGTCTCTATCCTTTCGATTACCTTATGCGCCACAGCTGACATGCATCTCAGGCATCAACTTTCCATGCTATGCGTTCGAGAATCAAGCCGAAACAGAAGGCTTCGCCAAGATGGCGAAACGAGCAGGCTACGGCGTTTACGGCCTGCCAAATTACGTGGTCTGGCATATCGATACAGAGGAGAAGCCCGGAAATGCGTAGAACTTCTAATACTATTTATGAGGAATGCATATCTTTTATCATCTTCATCATCACGCGATCACCACTTACTGGTCTGGAGATCGCAGGCATTGCGTGGCGTTTGTGGACTTTCGGTTTGGGTAAGCGAGAGAAATGGGCAGGGTATGATGTGTGGCATGGTAGCAGACTCCAGCTCGATGAGTAGCTTCTATGTACACTATGTTATGAATGTGCTATGCTGTGTCCCGTGCCAAGGTTCAACGCGGGGAGGGCCAGTCTGCCGAGACTTCGCAACACCGTCGCTCGCGTCGCTCGGGCTGCAAGCTGCGTAGGCGACATGTAAGGGTGGGGGGACGGCCCTCGTCGGAACTGCAGCTTTGCAGCTCGCGGCTTGGCGCGCGTCGCGCTGTGTCACGACTGCGCTGTTGTGAGATGCTTCGGAACTGCGTCCGGGGTTTTCATGTGGCTGGTGGGCGGCAGGATGCATTGGCGAGCGTCCCCATCTGCGCATGCTGTCAGGATGGCCGGTGGGATGCTATGTCAAAGGGGCGTGCGTTATCGAAGAGTAGTGTCGTTGATGCGCGGGGAGAGTATGATGGGAGTGCTGGAGCTGAGGTTTGTTGCAGGGATCCATGAGTCGATCGGCCGGCTGACCGGTTGACGTGGCTGACTGCTTTTTGACAGGTCTGACTACTCGGTGGTAGGTTGACCACTTGTTGACGTTTTTGACTGGACTGACGATGCAAGTGACTGCTTGCACTGTTTGGAATTGGGCCACATCCTTGACGCTTGCTATGGGTCGTTTGTCGACACTGCTACATTGCAGCCTAGCTTCTACACCGAGTCATGTGCTGACCTCCCAGGGATCAAGCAACCTTGAATCCAATAGAAATACTCGTTATCGTCTCCGCTTGCCAAAGTACCCCACCTCGTGAACATCCAGACTAATCACCCATCTATCGTCAGGTCGATCCATTTTCTGATTTCAGAGCTTGGCGCTGCACGCCGAGGTGGTAGAGCACCTCTCTGACCGAGACTGATGACGCCGACGCCAAATCGTAAACTGTTTACCACCAAGCTCTCTCATGTCATGCTGCTCTCCGTACCTCTGAGAGCTCGGGTCCGCACAGCTCACAGCTGGAGTCAGGTTCTCGTACTGTCGGATATGCGGGCAGTCGAGGCTTTTAGAGCGAGTGGTATCGCGACTTACTTCCACGCCAGAGACATGGCAGTGCCGAATTCTTCGGAGTCTTGCTTCTTGAGCTTCTACGTACCCGAGCGAGCCTTCACGCGATCCAGCACCGCGCGCAACCTCCGTTCCAAGTCGAGCCCTGCCCTCAGTTCGGTAGGCCCCACATTACCCATCAGTCTGATGTCCACGGTATAGTCGGCCGAGACTGGACTGAAGGATATCGCCAAGCCGAAGAGTGGGAAGCCACAATAGTGGGATTTGACGTCAAGCGCAACGCTCCGAATCTCTGCGGCATCCTCGTCGCGAACACGAAATATGAACAGTTGGGTCGACGGAGTGGCATCCAGGACTAGCTTTGATCAGCCCTTGAAATTGTGCTCGAATTCTAGGTGAAACATTTTGCTGCTGTAGATTTTTGGCAGCAACTCGTTTCGCAGAGTCCTGCTGACGCGACCAAGTGGACGTTGAGAAGGCAGAGTAAGGTCGTCCGGGAGTGTTAGGAGGTAATACTCGTGGACAATACCGGAAAGCTCTGAAGGGAGATTCATAAATCTCTTGAAGGTGCGTCCATCGTCGGCCTGGGTCAGTGTGCGGATTATTCGACGCCAAATCGCCGTCGTCTCTGATGTGGCCGTGAGAGGGATATGACGGCTGGCAGCAATGGTCAGCAGCTCATGGTGAGCGCAGTCGTCGTAGCCCATGCGGCCGCAGTCTTGTACGTGCTTGATAGCGATCAGACGGTTTTTGGTGATGCTCTTTGGGACGTGGTGTCCGCTCTTCAAAGAATCACGCAGCTTGCTCAACGTCCAGCCGGCGTAGGTCTTGAGCTTCCAGTAGTCGTCATACCGCGCCTCCCATGTACTCGAGTGACTGCTTACAGCCATGGTGAGGCTTTGCTCTCTGCGCTGCCAGGTTGTAATGTGAAGATAAGTGTTCGAGAGACAGTCTGCGAAAAAGATGCCACAGAGCATATATGTACGGCGCCATCGTGCCCTTGGAAGTATTGCCCTTCACATACCAGTGAGCTGCAGAGTGATGCTGGCACGTAATATGAGCCACACCGAGTCATTTTGCTTGAGCTCAAAAGCGGAGCCAAAAGGAAACCTCACATGCTGCGGCTGAGCAGATGCAGAAGACTGGCGGAGCTGGAGTGCCTCTCCTTCAACGTCCAACCACAAGCCGAGGCAAGCCAGAGGTACGCTCGATTAAGCAATTGCGACCGAGGTGAACATTGATGGCAACATGAGTAGGCCCAAGTGATGCGACTTCAGCTGACAGACTAACAGAGCGATGACGGTAAAAGTTGGACTGAGGACACAGCCCGTGCAGAACACGCCGAACGCTCTGACACCGCGTGGGCACCACAATGACTGATGCGGCCGGACCGCGCGATCGGCCGTGGACTGCGATGTCGAGGAGACAGCCAAAATTGATGCCAAAGCTCTCACTCGCCTTTAGATGCGGGTTTTCTGACCACAGTGCCTTTTATTGCCCGCAGTCGCTCGTCCTCCTCGCTTCTCCCTCGCCTGCTGTCGATCGTGCTTGGCACATCTTTCTTCTTCGCACCCAATAGCTGCTGTCTAGCCTCAGCGGCAAGCTCCGTGACAGTGTTGCTGCCCTTGTCAAGTCTCTCAGCCAGGCCGTGCCGTCGCCTGTGCTCCTGAAGCAAGCTCAGCCCTTCGCCACCAGAATCTGCATGCCTGTGACGTCGAGCATTTTCCTTGGCAGCTCGTATGCTAGTCCTGGCATATAGGAACAGAAGACAAGCCATCGTTGCGGCTGCCGCAGGAGCTACAATGGTTCGGCCGTTGATGGTCCTTGGGAACGGCCGCTTGGGTGATGGCGGAGGTCCTGGATTTGATGGGACCGAAGCCTCCCCCATGCCTGCTGGTCCTTTGGGCTGTGAGAGACGGGCACCCATGTTGCAGCGGTGATGAGGATCAAAAGAGAGAACTTGGCATCGTGCTGTCGCGTGAGCAAATGACGCCTCCAGCTCGAGCTTGGGCCAACACGATGGAAACCTCCCTTATTTGGACATCATCATGACTATTGAACACATCATTGATCTGACACCATCATGACTTCCCGTACCAGCAAGATCCATAAGTCAAGTGCTCAGTGGCGCCGCAAGGGGGGCTCGTACTGGCCCGAATCCCCAATACTGCTGTCCTCTTCCAGGGACATGGCAAACGCACAACCACCGAATTCCTGTCTTCCGCCCAACGGAGGGCTTGATGCCCCGAGCTATTGCCATCTCCGCGCAGTATATTTGCCGCCGCGTTTGACTGGCGACCTCTCGTCGTATGTGGCGCTATCCAAAACCACTGACAACGGCAGACTGGGGCTCTTATCAAAACGCATGGGAGAATTAGTCTGGAAACGAAGGGCCTTCAAGAAGCCTGATCGTCTGCCCTTGATGCGCTGACCCAGCCAGGCGTCACAACGGCGTCTTGGCGGTGAGCAGTGCCAGCGAGATGGGCTGAAGCGGCGCAAAGGACAAGACGTAATAACTCCTTGCCCCCGCGGCCTGGCTGTCGTCTGCTGAACTTGCCAAATTTGGTCTCAGGAGTCGTAGGTCAAGGCTTCAAGCGATTGTAGCCCCGTGGCTGGTTTGGAAATCCGCCAAAGGTTTCAGCGTAAAACGCCACCGCGTCGCCAACGTCCAGCGCTCGCACACAATCAACTCTCGACAAACCCCGACGCTTCTCGTCGTGCCCTCTCCCTACGTATAGCGTGGTCAGGCTAGCTGCATGACAGATCGCTTGGAGGAGAACAACGTGGATCCATGGCAACGTTGCGGCAGGGATAAAGCATTCGCAGACCCGGTGGCACAGCGTCAAGGTGCACAAGCGATTGTGGTCTTCTAAAATGTCCGTGATGCACTGTGCTGCTATGCCTTTTCAAGACGCCTGGGGGCTGGAGAACGGAACAGAACCACACGCACCTGTGAGCGCAGGTTCGCTGTGTACAGTAGATCTCCACCCCAACAAAACCGATCTAAGATCGACCTACCCTGTCTAGAATACGGTAATACTATCCACAAGCATCCCTTGACGTTGTTTTACTGATGGCGCTGCATCACAGAATGCTCAGGAGATAGTGATTTTATATCCGTTTGAACCGCTCAGCGACTGACACCACCACGATGCGTCCGTAGCAGATATCCAAGATCCCGGTCAGCATTCCCACATCCCGCTGTTCATGGACACGCCACGGTACAAGTGGCAGAGCTTGGCGCGGCCTTTGCACGGGTCAATTAGTCGCACCTGTCTGCCGTCAATTGCGGTGTGATCATGACGGTGAACAATGATAATGACTACAGGATGAGCCGACAGGCCGGCTTGACAGAGCCGAAGTGACCCGTCTGTATGCGAATTGAGCTTCACTCGCACCTGTCACTGGATGACAACCCTTATTGAAGACTGCATGGCCACATGATTGGCGGCTCGTGCTACGGTCCTACTTGACATCAGAAGCGAGCAGCAGTTGTGCTAAGGGCATTGGTCTCTGCTACATCAACTTGAACGCTGTGGCAACCTTGACCAACAACTAACACGAACCTTCTCCAGATCCTCGAGAGCGACGCCAAGATGGCTATACGTACCCTCGCGCCTTTGATGGCAGTCATCTCCTCAATCCTCTTGGCCACAATGGTCTCGTCCGAGGGCGTCAGCTACCTTCCCATCAGAGCGCCAAGCTACCCTTTGGCCGTGCGGAATCCTTACCTCTCAGGTGAGCGACCTCGGCGATTAATGGAAGAATCGAGTTTGACATGCTGCGACAGTATGGGTCCCTGGCGATCAAGTCGAGAACCTGCCATCGGCCATCCCGCAATTCTGGGACGGTACCAATATGACTTGGTCTATCTCGGCGCGGGTTGATGGCCAGACCTACAACCTCATGGGCGTTACCGGTCTGACAGACGGGGTGCAAGAAGCGACCGTGCTCAAGGCAGAATACACAGCGACGCACACTACGTTCACCCTCACAGCTGGTGATGCAAACATCGTCCTTGACTTCTTCTCGCCAGTGTCGCCTCTGGACTACGTGCGTCAGAGTCTGCCTTTCAGTTATTTCACTGTGTCGACATTCGGTATCGATAGCTCTACTCCAAACGTCCAGGTCTATTCTGACATCGATAATTCCTTCTCTGGTCAGTTCGGCAACGCGACGATGTCATGGTCATGGGAGCGGACAGCCTCAGATACCCATGTATTGCAACTGACGCCCACGGATTCGCTCCACTCCCAGCTGTTCATGCAGAATACTGAAATGGCAACTTGGGGCACAACGGTGTTCTGTACACGTCAAGCCGACAGCGGGAGCACCGACACGGTCAGCCACGTCGTGGGCGACATCTATGCGGTGCGCAATGGCTTCTCAACGGAAGGCAAAGTGACTGGAAATGCTAATTGGACGCCTGGAAGCGTGGCAGCCTATAGCCACGATCTCGGCAATGTCACCAGCACGACCAATGCGACCTTTGCTATTGGACTGTGGCGGGAAGCTGCGGTCAACTATCTTAGCGGTCAGAACCGCACGGGCTATTTCATGGACTCTTGCAACAATATTAATGCGTGTTGTGCCCATGTTCTTGAGGATTTTGCTGGAGCCGATGCGGAAAGCAGGACATTCGACGCAGAGATTGTTGACAGAGCAACATCGATTGCGGAATCCAACTACAGCGACATCGTCACTCTCTCGGTCAGACAAAGTTTTGGTGCCATTGATTTGACTATACCTCTGGAGAGCCTGGATACAACCGATGTCCTTGCTTTCGTCAAGGAGATCAGCTCAGACGGTAATGTCAATACAGTCGACGTCATCTATCCGATGTCGCCAATCCTGTACACCTTGGCGCCCGAGTACCTTCGATTGCTGCTTGAGCCTCTGCTCCGCTACGGCTCCAATGGTGGCTGGCCCAATCTAGACTACTCCATCCACGATCTGGGCTTTGATTACCCAAATGCCACAGGCCACCGTGATGGTGAACTTGTCGAGCAAATGCCACTTGAAGAATCTGGTGACCTGATCTTGATGGTCGCCATGTACAAGTCTGCGACCGGTAACACCGACTGGGTGGATCAGTACTTCTCGTTGCTCCAACGCTATGCAGACTATCTCGTGGAAAATGGCCTCTATCCAACTCTCCAACTCTCTTCAGACGACTTTGGTGGCAGCTACGCGAATCAGACGAGCCTAGCTGTCAAGTCTGCTGTTGCACTCACTGCTTTTGGACAGATATTTGGCTTGTCGAACTACTCAGACATTGGACGACGCTTTGCGGACAAATTGTACAATGACAGCGTTGGTCTCGACTCCGATCGGACCCATTTCACCTTTGTTCAAGGCGACGACGAGTCCTGGCACTTGGAATACAACCTCTACTTCGACGTCCTCCTCAACCTGAGCACCTTCCCCACCGAAGCATACTCCATGCAAAGCTCGTATTACAGCTCCATCCGCTCTCCGGGCGGTGTGGCGCTCGACAGCGAGGTCAACAAAGGCAAGACGGATTGGATGGTGTTTGGCGCCTCCATTGCGATGGCCCCTGGAGTCGAGGACACTGATACCAGAGATATGTTCATCAACGACATTCATCAGTTCTTGACGAGCGAGGGCAACCCGGTGCCTTTCTCCGACATCTATTATGTGCGAACGGACGACAGTGTGGATCCGGTTCAGTATGCAGATCGATGGGTGAATTTCAGAAACAGACCGGTGGTGGGTGGGCACTTTGCGTTGATGGCGATGAGTGGGCCGGGGCAGATGGCGGAGGGCCTTGGGAAGGGTACGGCGACGCCGACGAGCTGAACACCAGAGAGCGGTTCGATGTCTTTCGAGCAGGCTATGGGGAATTCTGATTTCCCTCCAGGACATAATGATGACGTCCGTCTTCAGAGGCATGTGAAGTTCAGGTGGCTTTGCTCAAATACTAGGCATGTGACAATCCTCCCAAGCTCCTTCCATTCCAGTTATGCTGCAGCTTGTTCTGACGACACTGATCAATCGATCGATACACTGAGCGGTCAACACCTCAACATCTCCAATCTCACGCCTTATACTCTCCAACGGCACAGTAGCAACTCCGCTCCGTGATAGCTCGAACGAGCAAGTTTGACGAGGTCCCTCGGCCGGCGGGTGCCGGTCAGCTTGAAGCATGAACCTGCGAAGATCTTGCCGGGAGTGGCAAGGCTCGTGGCTTGGGACTGTCAGTCTACGTCTTCCCTGAGCAATGTACATTAGCCACGCCATGCATCGAAAGCATGAGATTGTGAGGTTCTAAGGGCACAGCCATAGACTCAGCCCAACGCCAGCTACTAAGTCGTCAAACCCTCGCCCAGCCCAAACATTCGTATGGAGTTCTGCCACGCGTGCGCACACACCTCCTCCACCGGCACACCCTTGATCGCGGCAATCGCATGTGCAACCTGCGTAATCGCGCACGGCTCGTTCCTGCCCTTCACCGTGCACTCTGAGCTCCACCTCTCCTTCTTGAGCGCCTTGGGCAGCGGCGGCGCGTCCTTCAAATACTGAGCGCTCGCATGCGAAGGCCTCATCTCGCACCACGGCCCGTCAGTCTCGACCTGCAGGCGCTCGAGCGGGACCTCTTTGACAACGGCGACGTTCTCCTCCGTCTTCATCGAGCAGCCGTTGATGCCAACATCAAAGCCCAGTGCGACAATCTTCTGCATTTCTTCCAGCGTACCTGTGAAGGAGTGCACGACACCGCGTTTCGGTAAGCGGTCCAAACGCTCCTCGAGTAGCTTCTCGAAGTCCTCAGCTGCTGCTCGAGAGTGCAGAAATAGTGGCATCTGCAACTCGATCGCGACATCCAATTGCTTGGCGAAGAACTCCAGCTGTGTTTCCTTGTCGCAATAGTGCAGTCGATCATAGTCTAAGCCAATCTCACCGAACGCCGTCGCCGTGCCTGCATCGCTCCACTCCTGCGCCAGCTTCTTCAGCTCCGCGAGAAGGGCGTCCGGACCGTCTGGGTGCTTTTCGAATGCTGTGGCTGAACAGGGATGCACGCCTACCGTAGCATAGCATAGACCCGGATACTCTTGCGCCAACTTGATTGCGTTCTTGCTTTCGGTCAGGTCTGAGCCAGTGACCATCATCTTCCGCACTCCGGCTTCAAGAGCTCGAGTGATGACATGCTGGAGGTCGTCTTCATGTGCTTTCTTGCCGTGGTATACGCCACGGAAGATCTGGTCAGAAAGGTTGATGCCGATCTACCTCGATGGCTGGACTTAGCGTTGAGTCCTTGTCGGCCGCGGTCGGATCAGAGGCTCACATCTGCATATTGGACGGGGGACTGTGGTGTGCCGGTTGGGACAGCATTGAGGCCGGTGGTGAGCGGATCTGCGACGGTCGAGCCCATCTTGCTGGCTGTACTGTAGATGCAGCGCCTCCTGATCACAGTTGACGAGGGTGTCAAAGCTCGCAGCACCAGTCTCATTGCATGACAATGTCGACGTCGATCGCCGCAGTCTCGAAGTGCAGGCAATGCGCTTCCGGGTTGAGCGCGTCATCCTCGGCAGACTTGGTGTCATCTTGGTCACCATTCCCCCGAGCCTACGTGCCTGTTGTCCGACATATATGGTCGACAACACCATGCCGGACGATCTATGTGACTTTCATTGCTAAGTCAGGTCGGTCACCAGCACGCCCATGCACTATCCCGTTGTATCGTGCTTCATCTGTGTCACCTCAACATGGCGGAAACGAAGCGTATCTCAGCAGATGAGATATCGAAGCATAACACACCAGAACACTGCTGGATTGTAGGAAATGGCAAGTCATGGGATATTACCGACTCTGCTCCCGAGCATCCCGGTGGCGGCGAGAGTAAGTCAGCCTTATGGATTACTTAAAGAAGCCTGCTAAGCGATTGAACAAGTCATCTGGAAGCACGCGGGTCGCGGTGCTACGGCTTCATACTCCTCGATCCACGCCCCTTCGCTTTTGCCCGCCAACCTGGACGCGTCGAAACTCAAAGGTGAGGTAGATCAACAGACGACCACCGACGAATGGCAGAAGCCTCCTCCGACAATCGCCCCCGAGCTCAAGCTTCACGAGAAGCCTCCCCTCAACACCATCATCAACGCGCAAGACTTCGAAGATGTAGCTCAGCGCACCGCAAGCAAGAAGACCTGGGCGTTTACGGTTTTACTCGAGCGCAAGTACTGATTGTATGACGCGGGACAAGAACAGAGAATATTTCAGCCGGCTGTGCTTCCGGCCACGCTTGTTGCGCAACGTAGCAACTGTCTCCACCAGATCACAGATGCTCGGTCACGATATCGGGCTGCCAATCTTCGTCTCTCCAGCAGCAATGGCGAAGCTGATCCATCCGAATGGCGAGAGACGCATAGCGAGAGGCTGTCTGGACCATCGAGTTCCTCAATGCGTGTCGACCCAAGCAAGCGTTCCAATCTCAGAAATCGTCCCATCTGTGCCCAAAGATGCCAATCATCCCTTCTTCTTTTAGCTCTACGTCATCTACGTCAACAAAGACAGGTCGAAGTCCGAGGCACTTCTCCGCCATGTGGCATCGCTCGGCATCGATACTGTCTTCGTCACCATTGGTGGGCCAGTCCAAGGCAAGCGCGAAGCTGACGAGCGGGTAAAGGCAGATGTGAGCCTGAGTACACCCATGTCTGAGCAGAAGGCCAAAGATGATAGGAGAGGCCCCTTGCCAAGCGGCTGTCTGCTGGCGCCCTGCAGTGCTTGTTCGTTTATCACATTTCACCTCGACGCAATCGCCTAGCGAGTTGGCGAGGGAGAGGGCGAGGCCGAACAGAACTGTCATACCTGCGAGCTGCAACAACCAAACACCATTGATACACTCTGGCATACGGGACAGAACACTGAGATCAAGACCAGCCTGCCGAGTTCCGCATAGCACCTGCTTCTGTCTACCTCAGTCCTTGAGACGCCTCATCAAAGGCCCCTGGCCCTAGACTATCCTTTTTCCGACGCTCAACCATACATTGTGCTTGAGGATGATTGCCTCTTTGAAGACATTCTCCAGCATACCCACATAGTCCATACCTCGGTAAATGTGGTCGGCTTTGGGGGCGCATCGCTTGACATGTGGCTGCAGCGTCATGAGCAGGTCATTTGTCAGCTTCTTTGCATGCTCCATCACTGTCGTTTGCTGGAAGTTCTTATCCAAAATCTGCTCGTGGCTGGAATGGCGCAAGAGACTGCGCAGGTCAAACCCTGTCTCGAGTGCCGTCTTTTGCAGATATTTGATATTCGGTCCGAACATCTCTTCCATCTTGATCTCGAAGCTCCAGGGAAGTTGGCGCTGGAACCCGTGCTTTTGGACAGCTGCTGAGATCAGCCCGCACATGACCCTGATTGCACCCAACTTCGTCGGATTCTCACAGTTGGTCAACTCGAATAGTCTGCGCTTCCAGTCTACCGTACCGAGCAGAGTGCTGTATAATTCTTCGAGCTCAGGCGTTGGACCTTGCACGAACACAGCGTCAGCGTTGGTCAGCAGCCCTTTGTCCTCCAGCCAGACAGTCGCAGTTGTCCGAATTCCTTGCCATACACGATGCTCGGCTCTTTCTCTCACCCCATCCCAATCGATGCCATTTGGCAGGTTCGAACACCTCCACAGCCTGGGGTCTGCAGCCTGGGTGCGACCCGGCCGCGCAGGACCAGCGCGGCCCTTCAATCCTGATGCTTCGAGCTGTGCCATACCCTGAGCACTTTGCACTTGCTGCTGTGGCTCTTCGGCTGACTGATCTGCGTTTGCACTTGCTTCCGCAGAGGCTCTTGTCGGCGGCTGAGCTGCCTTTGGGCTCGTTTCGACCGCAATGACGGTCGGCTGGGGTCTAGGTGAAACCTTTGGGACTTTTGCCGAGCCACTGGCCCTATCAATGCTGTCACGTCTTGCTGCTGCTTCCGAAAGCTGGGGCGACACTTGAAGCGCAGTAGCTGTACGAGCCACCGTACGAGCTGCCTGTCCAAATGTGCTTGCTGGCGCCTGGAGAACAGCACCGTCGCTTGCACCAGCTCTGACGCCTGGAGAACAGCACAGTCGCTTCTACCAGCGCTGACGCCTGCCTCATTTTCGACTCTTGCCCTTTTCCTGGCCCTTTCGACATCCGCAGGAAGCTGCAATTCGCTACTGGCACGCTTTCCGATGCTACGCAGGACATTCAGGTCATTTCGCGAGCCCTGTATCGACTTCTTACTCCCGTGAACCCCCCCATCCTCCTCTGAACCGGTCTTGCGCCTGTCAGCAATGGTAACAAGCGACTCGCGTAAGACCGGAGATACAGGACCTTCCACGTCGCTTGTGCTATCGACTACCTCCTGATTCTTGGGAGTCCTATCTTGTCTGTCGGCCCTGGTATCTTTTGCGGGCGGAACATACCCAATTTCAGCAACATAGGATCGCGCCAACATTTCCGAGCCGTAAATCCATAAATCTCTTAATGGCCTGCCGGAGTGAGAGTCACGCTGAATCTGGTGCTGCTCCACAGCCTCCTTGAGGCCACGACGCAGCGCAGAAACCTTCATGTCAACCAGCTTGTTGGCGGGCTTGCGACTGAGTCGCTGGAGATTCGCCTGCTGGCAGATCTCTGTGAGAGCATGGTGCTGTTCACGGGATATCTTGTACTGGCCTAGGTTGGCATCGATGTGCTGCAGGGCTTTGCGTACAGCTCGTGCCTTGAGCGAAGTCGCTAGGGCTATGTCCTCTGCCATGTTCGTTGGTGTTGCTGACGGCGGTATTGATGGAAGTATTGATGTTGCTGCCGTTGGCGTGGTGCGTGAAATCGGGCAAGGCTTAATGGAGGGTTTGATGGCAGTGCGCAAATACCAACCAGGTGTCGGATGTGCAATGCGGATGGTCGTATCTCGTAGTGCCTTTTGTCTCGCGGCGTTTTCGATGGACTGTCGTCCACTGCGTTGCAATGTTTGTCCGCTGCAGACAAAAAAACTTTCTTATTGACGCACCGCTGTCGGAAGAAACATCGGGAAAAGATCCGGCGGAGGGACTGTAGCGTGGCGGGCCAACCAGAGCGCTCGAGTGTATGTGGAGGCACCTTCACATGCTTCGGAAAGTGCCGGCGCTTCAGCGAAACAGGAAATTTCCTCTTCTACCTATTTCAAACCATCTTGCGACATGTTCTTCGACTCCCGACCATTCTGCCACAGCCATTTGCTTCAGTAGCCGACAAACATGGCGCCCAAATATGTGGTCTACTTATGCGTCGACTACGGTACCGCTACCATCTCAGTCGGCTATTGCTTGATGAAAAACGACCAGAAGATTGACGAGAAGCTTGTTCGTCCTGTGCGGTTCTTCAATAATTGCTACACGCCACCTGCCATCATTGCGCTCAAGGCAGATTATTCGGTATGCTAGGGCTACGAGCTTGCTGAGCACGCCAACAGCGGCGACGTGCGCGCTGAAGATGTCATTGAATATGCAAAATTGGGACTCTACGGCGAAGACGGCGGCTTCATGCGACGCGCTAAGGAGCGAGTACAGTCGCAGCTCGTTGCATACGAGCTCACACTGCAGGACCTTCTGCATCTTCACCTACACGCCATTCTGTCGGACACGAGAGTCTTCGTCCTCAACCAGGAGAGCGTCATCGATGACGATATGTCAGCTGATAATCTCGGCATGCGTGTTCGTCTCAGCGTGCCGCGAATGTGGTCGCCGGACGCTCGTCGCATCATGCTCATTGCGCTTAGACAAATTGATCTGCCCATTGAGGTCGCTGGACTAGTGTCCGAGCCACAGGCCTGCGTGGCCTACTACCTGCGCGATCTGGTGATCAGCGCTGCCTCGCGCGGTGAGCAGATCAAAGCGGGACACTGCATTCTAGTTGTGGGCAACGGCGGCGGCACAGGCGGTCGCGTGACGTTCAAAGCCATGGAAAACCTCACGAAAGACAGCCGCCTTGAAGCGGTAGAGCAGGAGGCCGGGGCCTTGTCTGGCTCTGCCAGGATCAACTACGCTCTTTATGAGCACTTACAGCAGCACAACTACGGTAGATTGAGTGAGGGCGGCTTGAACGGTTTCTTAAAGCGGATGGCCCGTAACAAGCGCACGTTCGAGCGCGAGTGTCTTCAACAGATCGAGTTGATGAAGAAAGACTTCCCTGATGCACAGCGGTTTGTTGTTACAACAACTGAGACGCGGGCTTGCTAAGAGCAGTAGTCATCAGTCCAGTATCCAGTTGACTGGTTAATGCCTTTGACTTGTCCGTGCGGGTTATACATCAAGCTTGGGACAGTCATTCGACTTCGGCCGTTGATTCACTGGTACATGGCATGAACATGTGGAACGAAACTGTGACACTCAATCAGTCAATCCGGTCTCTGACATGATAGAATCACCGATCCTTCATAGCGATGGGGATGGCTTTGCTAACGAGGTTGCAGGCCAGTGGTTCAACAGGCTTTCGACCATGTTCTGGTTGACATATTCAACATGATGGACAACCAGACGAAGAAACATCAACCTAAGATCATCCTGATGACCGGTGGTCTTTGCAACAATTCGTACATTATCGACAAGATCACGACGCGCTACCAAGCCCCAGGCGTCAAGATTGTCCAGCTTCATGAGAGCGTCGGCCGAGAGTACGTGGCATGCGCACGAGGAGACACGACCAATTGTGTAGCACCGCTGACTGTCTGGTAGTCCCATGCCTGTCGCAATTGGTGGTCTGCTCCGCTACGAGCGAATTGACTCTCAGAAGTTGCCGTCAAGATATTCCTTCGCTTTGCTTCAGGACGAGTTCTTCGACCATACAGACCACCCGGATGCATGTTTTTGGAGGGGAAGTCGTCGCATGCAAAACCCTGACATTGTCATGCCCAGCATTCATGATAATGAAACACCAATTGTTACCGACCGGCTCTACATCTTTCTCCGCAAGGGCAACAAGGCACCGATTGAGCCGCAGAATGTCACCCACGAGCAGATCTACTACGTCGGCGTGGACGAACCCGTTCTCTCTGCCACCCTCGTCTATCTAGACGGCGATGGCTTTGCAGATCACCACGCAGCAAGAACTGCGGACGGCTCCTACAAAGACGGTGTGACTGAGTGGGCGCATATTAAGAAGGAGCTGGACAAGCATGCGCTTGCTCGGGCGGGATTCCCGATCACCGAGAATGCCAGAGGCGAGAGAGAGTTCTGTATCACCGCACGACTTGTCATGAAGTACGATCCAGATCAAGAGCTGAAGGTCGGCTGGAAGTTGACCCAGCCTGAGGGCTTAAGACTCGTCTGGCAGGATGAAGAGCCTGTGTGGCTTGCTGACGCCTCGGACTTTGTGCCAGAGCCTGACCGGATAGAAATTGGCTAGAGTGGAGGGCATCCTAGGCAGTATGGCATCAAGCACTCCTGCTTTCATCTCATGAGTGGCAGTACGGCCTGGGACATGCTGCGAGTGTGTGTTTTGTTGTATGGGTAGAAGGCAGGCGTTGATCGGCTAGTTTCATTTGATCAGCAAGTATAACCAGTGAGCAGATCATGGCCTCATCCGACAACCCATGCTCCAGTATTGACGTGGACCTTCGCTGGCGTTATCTTGAAGCCACTCGCTCGTCAACATCGCGGCAAGGATCATCGGCGACCTGTAAGCTACAAAGCAGCTCGACCAGGTGTGCCAGGCGAGCGCGGGAACACCGATTCCTAAAATTATCAGAGTCCGCATTAGCACGGATACCGAGCCATGTAGCTCTTCTCTGTCATCGATCAAGTCCACTGTAGTCCCGCCGATGATTTGGCATCGCACCCAGCACTATCGGCGATCAGCCGGCTGCTGAGCAGCCAGGTAAGATGTGGAAGATAGGCGGGCGAAGCGCCTTGTTAACAATGGAGTGACTCTTCGCGACCCGCGGCAACACCATAAGCCAAGATGAATTTCACCGGGAGAGACCGAACTACGATCAGAACCAGCCTTCTTATTGTGCACAATCAGACCGTCATTTGCCCCGGGCTCCGCCATGCAGGCGAGCTTGAAAAGACAGATCGGCGTCACACTTGGCACGTGGTAAACATGGCTGGCCAAGCAGACTCGCTGGGTGATGATACAGGGGCGTTTACATGCGCCGGAGCTTGTCAAAATTCAACCTGAACGCCTTTGCGCCTTGACTCAACTTCGCCAGCACCTTCATAACACTGCAATCCGCATCAAAAGTTCCTCCAAGTTGACCATGTCTTCTGTCAGATGATCTCACGGCCACAATCGATCCCGGGCATGACCTTCAAGTATGTGCTGTACCGGTGCATCGACTGTGGCATTGCTAACAGTACTCCCACCTCAATGCCCCCATCTCTCCAGCGGCTAGCAAGCATCTGACAACGGCTACTCCATTCAAGCATTCAACTTACAATTACAAACATACGCGTTCCTCCCCCCCTGTTCCCAGCAGCTAAAAGGCGAAGAAGATGTGAAAGGTTTACACTGTATCGGACCCAATCAGTCTGACAGAATACAAGGAATACGGGTAAGTAAATACTGACCCAAAAGTAACAATAAACGATACAGCTCTTGCTCTCCTCATCTGTACAGTTGCCTTTGCCCTATACGAGACAGTTAGAGAGAAGTTCGAGGAGCAAGATGATTGAAAGGTCGGGCGTACGGTCCACTGCGCGGCATCGCAAGAGGTAATTGCTGGTGCCCCCACAGAGGATGTGATTGCAGGGTGGTAAAAAGAAAGGCAGGTGAGGGCTAGGGCGAATCGAGTCTGCATGGTGGCCGGATCTTTGTCAAGAGTTGTGAAGTTGGGAGTTGCACGAGGTTCTGCACCAAGTGAGGGAGCACAGAGACTAGATGTATCCACGGGACGGTTCAGCCAAAGTATTGATTGTCTTACTGATTCGACACACGTTCTGCCAGGTCGGAGGGTTCACGCAAGTCCTGGTCCCGCAAGCAGTGGCGATCGGTGCCCGAACTCGAAGGTGATCGAGCATGACGCTCTAGTCCCGTCGCAAAATAATCACTCGAGCGAGGAGGACGAGGAGAAGCCGCGGAAGAACGACCTCTTATTTCGTTTCTTCCGATGCCTCCAGCCTGCGGCTCCATCTCTCCGTAGCAAGCGGATTGGAGGTCGCATCGTGAGATATGGCGCCACAAATTCGACGAGCTTTACGTCAAGTCCGTGAGGTTCTTCAACAAACGAGATGTGCCGACCGCCATCTTCGCATTGGAGCCTGATGGGCGCTGTGTGCGAGGGCTATCACCGTTGAAGCTTCTGAAGGCGGTCACGTGTCCTCTGTAATACATCAATAAGCTATGTGAATGGAATCATATTGGGTGATATGGCAGTCAGGGCGTGATCTCGGGTGGGACTAGTGTCATGTGTTCCTGTCGGCAGTGACAGTATATGGTAAGCCACCGATAATAATGCCATTGACAGTCTGTGATCGTCATTTGTTGCAATCAATCGTTTGACAGGTGGCCTGAACATCTCTACTAATTTTGACGATTACTAATTTTGACGTGTCGCAGTTGCTGTCAATGGTGAGACTAGGTCGAACACAGTGCAAACAGCCGAAGCAGATCTTCATGCAGCGGGCCACATTTCCCGGCCAGCATTCTCTCCATCGCCTGTCCCTTTTCTAATGGCCCATCGATAAGCTGATCATGATGTGTAATCAGCATGTCCTCAAACAATGTGTCCCGTACCACACCCCTAGGCATCGTACGCCGTACCTGTACCTTCCATTTCTGCTCGTCCTTTTTGTACGACAGTCTGTAAGCATGGCTTGGCAAACCGAGCCCAGCTCCAGCGTCGGACGACCTGATCTCGAAGCGCCAGATACACGACAGCTGGAAAGGAGAAAGTGAAAGCAGGTACCGAATTGTAGCCCGCAACGGTCGGCTCTGAGAATCCAGCATCAGAACTACAGGATCGCGCAGTTGCTCGTAGAACATCGGCAGTGTCTCACGGCGACAAAGAGAGGAGACTCGAGTAATTGCCGGCAGCCGTGGAAAGTCCAGTTTGACGAAGTCCCAGCGGTGGTGAGGACTGCTGAGCGAACCTCGGGTGGCGCACTGCGCGACCATGCGGGAGCGTTCGTGTTTCGATGCCTCGATAACGTAGAAGTATATCTTGTCTCTCAGTTCTCGTGGAAGGTCGTTTAAGCCTGTCTTTGCACTGTCGGTAGGCTCAAGCCACTTCGATCTTTTAGCGCGCTCGCTGCATCCTTCGTGGGCGCTGATCGGTTCTGTATAGCGTGCTGCTTCCACAGGCCCTAAGGGAGGATAACACGAGCTTCGAAGACATGTCGCCGTAGCCAGTGATAATTCATCGACGTCCATGTCGCTCAGATCCCGAATCCAGTCGACACACTGCGCAAGAGCGGCTGCCAGCGCTCTTAAGAACCAGTCTAGCCATACCATCTGTCACGGGACTCCACGTAGCCGCTGAGGACTGCCGTGCACGATCCAGACTTGTCTCTTCGCGTCAATGGCATGATGTTGCACCTCGGTGCGGTGCGGTGCGGGAGGCTGGCTGTAGAATGGTAAGCATGACGCAGCGTGCCCAACACTCAGATCGTGATATTTTGGAACATCTCCACAACTGCCTTGGCGCACATGATACTCACGATCATCTATACACTGCGATGGTTCACACAGTCTCCGTATATAATGTGCGCGCTAGAGACGCCTGAGGAAGCCTCATTCGTTGCGCCTTTCGTTCCTGGTGGGTATCTTGCTACTTACATCACTCGCCAATGCCATGCCGACCATGCATGTTACTGCGGCATAACGACGCTGTCGCCTACACCAAATGCTGCTCAGTCTTCCTGGGACCATCGCCTACACCTGTCAGGATCACGCGGCTGATGCCCTTCTTCAGGATCTCAGACACCACTTCATACCCTTCTGGCATGGGAGCAGCGCTCTTCACTGCTTGTCCGCGCTTCCCATCCCAACCAGTCTTGTCTCCCAGAATCGTTTTGAATGTGCCGGCGACGACATCCTCGTCATCAACTAAGTAGTATATGACAGCATTTGGCCCAGCATCGAAAGTGTATGCCGCCACAGTCTTTCCAACCTTCGTGTTGATGGCCTCAACCATTCTCACTGCCGCTCTGCTCGCGTCATTCATGTAAAAGATTGGTGGATCGGTATCCAGGCAGGTGGCATGAAAGTTATTGCTGTCTTTCATGGTCAGTGCAGCAAATGCCTCGAAGTCGCGGTCGTGTACTGCCTTCTCCATCCTCACCATTCGCTTGGGTACGACTTCCTTGATGCGATGTTCCATCAAGCTGCTCGTGGCAACGGTCTGTTGCATACCAGCGGTCGAAGATACGTCCTTTTTCTCGGCAGATGCTACAAGGATCAGGGCGCGCATATCAGGCCAGTGTGAGGCAGATGCAACCTCGTACGCTGTGCTGTCTGAGCCATCTGTGTTGGAGCCCATGTGCCATCCGACATAGCCACCGAACAGAGAACGACAGGCAGACCCGGAGCCTTGCCTTGCTATTCTCGAGAGCTCGACAGGGCTGGCAGGCAGATGGTAAAGATTCGCTATTACTCTCACCAGAGCTGCGAAGCCAGCTGCACTGCTTGCCAGCCCTGCAGCGGTCGGAAAGTTGTTTTCTGATACGATTTTGAGCTTCATGCCGCTCAGCTTTGGTGCTGCCGGATCCTGTGCCTCCACTTCCTGACGCAATTGGCGGAGTTCGCGCAGACAAGCTTGAGTGCGGGCGCCAGAAATGTCTTGGCTTTGGCCATTGAGATGGAGTGTGTCGGCGGAGTATTCTCGGGAGCAGGATGCGGTAGTATGCGTGCGAAGGTCGTCTTGCGAGAGAGTGACGGAGAGAGAAGAGTTGGTCGGGAGGTTTAGTTTCGTATCTCTCTTTCCCCAGTATCTGCTCGTGTCAGTGAATGCTCGTACGCGGTGTGTCTTGGCCCCACTTTATGACAGCGATGTTGACTGGAGCATAGGTGCTCGCGCGATAGACCTCTTCGGAGGCCATGGCTGTGTTTGTCGGGGAGTCTTGTATGAAACAGATTGTTTCGTCCCGTGACTCCCGGTCCACCCCACCTGCGACGCCTGTTTGAAATCCAAGATCGACAGGGCCGCGTGCCTCTTCAGGCTTCCTGCAGCATGTACCGCAGAGCCGCACTAGTGATTTCGTGGAGATATGATGAGGTAAGCGACTTTTCTTGTGCTGAATATTGCCATTGTAATTCATACGAGTCGACTAGACCTTCAACATGCCACCGGAAGACTCCAGTCCAGCAGCAAAGTGCCCTGTAGACCCCAGAACCCGAGAGAAATGGCTCGAGGCAGCACGAGCGGAGGGACAGCGGCCTCCGGCGCAACCACATGCCAACGTACCTGGAGCACCGCAACCGCCAGTTCAAAAAGTGTCCAGCAGATTTTCTCTCGACTCCTTATCATGGCAGCCTCTTTCCCCTGCGAAAGTTTCGGACCCGGCTAATCTGCGGCCAAAAATGTACCGCCTCTCCACCGACCGCGAAATCTCCACCATCCCACGGTCGATACCTACGAATAATGATCGAACACTAAAGCCTGAAGAGCTTGCCGCATTGCCTAATTTTACGTCTCGTCCACCGCCGGCATCTCATGGCAGACCAGCAAATGCGGAAGGAGACACAGGTCATGATGCGCACAGTGGGAACTGGATCTACCCTAGCCAAGAAATGTTCTTCAACGCAATGAAGAGGAAAGGCCACGAAGCGCAAGAGAAAGATATGCAAAGTATTGTCCCTATACACAATGCCGTGAATGAGAGGGCATGGACGGAGATCAAGAAGTGGGAAGAAGGTCGCGGCTCGGAAGCCTGTGGTGGACCGAAGTTGGTGTCATTCTCTGGCGATAGCAAGAAGTTGACGCCCAAGGCACGATGGAATAACTGGGTACTGGGCTATCAGGTTCCGTTCGATAGGCATGACTGGGTCGTCGACAGATGTGGGAAGCAGATCGACTACGTGATCGATTTCTATAGCGGGAAAGACAATGGATTTGGAATTGGATTAGCTTTTTATCTGGACGTAAGACCGAAGCTGAATAGTTGGGAGGGAGTCAAGATGAGGGCAGAGAAGCTATTTGACTGAAACACAGTGTGTTTCACGCAGAGCTTGGGCCCTGGCTGAGAAGGAAGCGCCATAGGCATCATGTTCGATCTGACAGCTTGCCTCGATCAAGTGCAACATGCTCGAAAATAGGTTGCATACGATCTTGACGTCCGGATCGCAGACATGTGTTCTGCAGTCTTCACAGGTGGAAATGGCCCTGCGTCGTTATGTATGGCGCGATTTCTGTTCGGAAATTAGGCTGTCGTGCTCGCTTGAAGTCAGGCTCGTGCAGTCACGCAGAGACACTCAGGGTGTCGTGTCGCGTGCAAGAGAAGCAGGGCTGGGCTGGTGTATACTCAAAGCTGCGTCGCCCGATGAAGGTGGCGTGGATGACAGGCAGCGGGCGGTGGTAGCCTGCTGCGCATGTTTCTGCCATTGTCGCTTGGACCCTTGTTGCATCCACCGTAGCAGCGCACGACAATGGCTGCCAATCTTGGGTGCGCCTGACGCACAGCGCATTTCCGGATCAATGACATGGAGGTGTCTTCTGAAGCGGCATATAGCACTGCCCATATCACAGCGGCTGTGCATGGCTGTACTATTGTTAGAGCGAACGCAGGACGCTCATCAGACTGCTGCATGAACGACCGTTGCACCACGAGACCATAGCAGATCTGTTGACAGATGACTCGCATCTGCCGAGACGTGGTTGTCTCTGCACGTCGCTGACTCGCACCACGCAGATTTCCTGAATTTGGTTGGAAGCACGGTGCAGGAAGCGTCGAGTGTCGTACAGAAATATTCCTGTCATATGTTAAGCCTGCGGGGACGACGTTTTGCTTGACATGTATCCGTTTTCTTCGAAGTTAAGTATGTAGTGCAAGTATTGTCTGGACGACCTGGGGCCTGACTCGGGAGAATGAGTGTTTTAGGAAGGTGGTCGAGTTGTCAGGTACCTCACGTACCTTACCCATGCAGTCCACGCGGAATTGCCTTGGCAATACAATGGAGACCCTATTCTTCGGTTCTGCCAGTCATGTGCCACGTGCGGACGCAAAGTTGGCAAGCGCCAGAGGATCCAAAAGCGCAGTAGGTTGTCAAGTCCAGTAGCTTGTCTTGATCAGCGTTCGTGGACCTGCATCATGTCGTGGGGCACATCTTGTTGTGCGATTCGTGTTTCCACTAGTGGTCGAGGGTATTTCCGGAGTTATACCTTCGCCACGGCTGGTCAGATCGGATGGTGGCATTGGGTGCTATAGTTGTCTGTCTTTGAACAACCGTCAAGCAGAGAGGATCTGTCGACGAGCAATTTGACCAGTAGGCGCATCCTTTTCCTTCGGCATGGATGCCGCTTCGAGCAAGACGTTTCCAAGCAAAAGCACCAGGAGCGTTGGGTCTAGTATGGTGACGAAATGTGCATGAGCCCTCGTTCGTGCGCCGGCGTTAGAGCTGCAAGCAGCATTCCAATATAGACGCTTTCAAGGACTTCCTTGCAACAAGATCATGGAATCAAGGTGTTGCTCCTCCCTGCGTCGAACAGCTTGTTGGGACCGAAGGGCGGATGGTCATGTCGAACACGAACGTTTTCTGGGGCTCTGCTGCGATCGGAGCCACCTAGATCAGGATCCATGCGACATATTGTCAGTCCTTGGTTTGTGTAGAACCATGGTGGAAGGTCGAGGCTCAGTGCTATGGGGATCCGTCGACATGAGATGGATCGCTATGCAAGGGCCGGGGTCGTCAAAGTAGCTGCTTGTAGTTGCAGCCGTGATTTGGACTTCGAGGCGGTGTGATGAGAATATTGTAAGGGTGCCGACACGGACATTGTGGATTTTGAGGTGGCGTCAGCAGGACGATGAACCTGATCTGGAAATTCTGCCAACCACTGCAGGTGCAGCATCATCGGATGCATGCATATCCATGATTACATATCACAATCTCTGAGGCTTGGTAGCGTTGCTGTTCGGTCTGCAGCTCTGGCAACGACTCCGATTAGCAGACTACTAGGCCAGAAGCCGGCGATGTGATAGACGCATCGTGATAGCGGCAAGCGTCCGAGACGTTGATCGCGGCTGCCAGACATGTACTGTAGCAGTGGTTTTTGTGCTGGTCGTGTGCAGGTTCATCTAATAACGAGCGCGAATCGAGCCAA
Source organism: Teratosphaeria epicoccoides (assembly GCA_021401465.1). NCBI lineage: Eukaryota > Fungi > Ascomycota > Dothideomycetes > Mycosphaerellales > Teratosphaeriaceae > Teratosphaeria > Teratosphaeria epicoccoides. Next base: position 233,812 of record JADDMT010000001.1, on the reverse strand, counting down.
CAACGGCTACCAGCCAGACGGTAGCACTTGTGTCATGGTGCTACAGTCTAGCAAGAGCTGCACCATGGTACCTGGAGAGTATCACAACGGGTCAACGCATTTTTGTCTATTTCACGTGTCGAGCCGAGCGCGGGAATATTCGAGTAGGCTCGATAATCCGATTCCTTTAGCGGGCAATGCGGGTGGGTGACGGGTCGCATACCAGGGGCCGAATCCAACTCCAAATCTGCTTAGCGCCTGAGGTGAGAGTGCTCCTTCGCGATTGTCGGCTCGTCCGCCGTCGCTTGGTTCGTCGGCATCAAATACTAATCTATCGGAGGGGGGGAGGGGGGGGGGTAGACTGTGGTGTCGACTGTCGTGGCGACTGTACTGTCGCAACTCGCGACCGCGGTGAGCGCTGCCGTACCACGGTAGTGTTCGCGGAGTAGTGTTCGCGGAGTAGTGTTCGCGGAGTAGTGATCGCGGAGAGCTGGTGCGGCATGACGCCAGCGGAGCACGATGCGCATTCTGGCGTGCAGAACACGTCCAACTATCGTCAAATTTGGGACGTTCGCTGCATGCGTCGCTCCGACTGACTACTGATGGAATCTGAGGAAAAGAGGTCCGAGCGAGTGGCAGCGTCAATAATAATGTTCGCCCAGCTCTGCCCTGGTCGTCGACCGCTCGAAACTTAGCATGCTGGGAGGCCCCAGCGTAGGTACATGTGCCTGATTTTCTTGTGCTGATCGAGTGCCGGCTGTTGTCGTGCGCGCAGCGCAGATCCCTTCAATCCGGATAGCACAACCTTATTCCACGCCGCGCAGAAAGCCTCCGTGCAATTGGAAAGGTACACTCCACCCGTCAACCAAATCTTTTCCCTCCCTACAATCGCGTCTTGCTTGCCCACCCTTCGAACGCGTCGTCAACAAGGAGCGTCAAGAGCTATCGTGCGACGGCAGGCTGGATGCGATCGTTGCATCTTTCTCCTAGTCATTGCTCTTGCCCTGATATCTTTCGATGAAGGCTTGATCCTTGCGTCGACCCGGACTCTCAAACATCTCGACAATCCTTGGCCACTGCTTCCGTCTCCGTGGACCCTCGCCAACGACACATTCATTTTGCCTGCGGCTGAAAACTGCGGAAGACCGATCTGAACACATTCGGCGTAGAACAACACATTACCATTCGACCACACTCGAGGGGTCCAGTCAATGGTCACGCCGGTGAACTGCTGAGCGATTGGAACGCCCGGTATTCCGGAGGCCGCATAAATTAGCTACCACTCAGCCGCTTTGCTGTCGAGGTTAGTAGTTAGTTTGAGGTTGATGTTACCTCCGCAGTAGCACCACATTCCTCGAGCAACAACATGCATGACCTAGGCTGACCCACAAGCCCCTCGCAGCCACCAGCAAGGCGTCACTCTGTCGAACGTCCTGTCTTATGGCGCCGAATACCACGCATTAGCAACCTGGCCACTTGGAACCCGGATTTCTCGAGTATGGAAATGTTAGCCTTGCAAAATGACGCGTCTTCCGTCAGACAGGATACGATGCTTCGGAAACGATCGTCACGGCCCTCTCTTCACACTGGTATCAGTAAGGCAATGGCGATACACATACACATGACGCCTCCGGACACGCCCATTTGCCCTGATGGCAACAATAACGAGTCTTCAAATGGCCACAATTTGTTTCACAATTACCTGCGCGTATTCTACCCATACGATCCTTCGACCAGTGTAGCGACTGGCGACGATCCGCTATTGTCGACGGTAACGATCAGACCGGGCGACTTGATCCTGATACATTCAGTCCACGCAAACGGATGGGCAGATGGTACCGTACTCAGCAATGGTACACGTGGATGGCTTCCGACAAATTATTGCGAGGCATACGATCACCCATACATGCGAAATCTACTGAACGCCATGACGCAGTTCTGGGACCTGCTTCGAGCTAACGAAGACGCAAATCTCTCCACATTCGTTCGCCAGGATTACATCCGTGGGCTTATAGCTGGGGTGCGATATCTGCTTGAACATGCAGATTGTTTGCATCGAGACGCCGTACTTGTTCAGCGATGCGTGGGCATTCGTCGCATGCGCAAAGGTCTGCTGGCAGATTTGTCGTCCCTGGTGCAGATAGCCAAGAATTTACAAGAGACGATTAGCGAGCCGTTTGCCGGCGAAGTGGTACATTATTTGATCGAAGATCTCATGACGAAGGCTTTCAAGGTGGTGACCAGAGCTTCGACTTTTGTGGATATATGGCTGAAGGAGTACAACGAGTATAAGACCGAAGTCCGGCAGAATGAAGCTGCCCAGAAGCCCGTCACACCTCCGCTGGAAATGGACAACCGAGTTGCAGGATCGGAAGCTGATAAAAGAGCAAGCATCGCTCATTCAATGGACTCTGCGAAATCCAACCCAATGTGTCCTGCTGGCATCCCAGGCACCCAAGCAGATGGCGGGGCCGAGAAGAGCAACAGCTCGCCACGAAAGGCAACGATGTGCCCTTCCTCGGTCTTGCATGTGCGACCTGGCTCCATGGCACATCGTCTGTCTCAGGTAGAAGCAGACCGAGCCCCGCCAAGCGGTCTGGCTTCCGACCAACTTGCCAAGGTGCACGATGCTTGCATCAGCCATATCGGCGCCTTCATCGGGCATCACTTGCATTCACGGCCGTCGGGAGAACTCATGCAGACGACAGAGCGGCTCGTCAGGGCGTGCAAGAACATGTTGGCAATCGCTACAGAAGTGCATGCTCGAGACAGCTTCCGTTCGGCCTCAGTGCAAGTGGCTCGAAATGAGTTCGAATCGAAATTGGACGAGCTCTTCAAGGCCACGAAGGACGTCTTCAAATTCTCGGATCTGGATGACGGTGATGTGGTCATCATGCCGCAGCAGTCCAGTCGACTTGTCAGCGTTGGTACAGGCTTGATCAGGGTTGCAGGAGTGTGCGTCGTTAGGACCCGGGCCCTGATCGAACAGTTGGGAGACTTCGAGTTGGAGCAACCACCTGCACCTGTAAGCTCGCCTCCGACCAGTCCAGAGGCCTGGTCAACGTCGTTCCAGCAACGCGGCTCGCGATTTATGAACTCCTTCGAAAAGCGGCTGTCTAAGAAGATACTTCCGCCACCGCCGCCGATACGAAGCTCAGTCCTCGCTTGTGGGTCGTTTGACTTCGGCTTGGAGTCTCCAGCATTAGGCTCAGACACATCCACTCCGATGACGCCCACCTCTACCGTCTCTCAGAAATCGTTACATATCATCCCTTCGATGCACAGACGTTCGCTTGCGCGGCTATCAGGCACAAACTACACAGTTCCGACTCAGTGCAGCAGGCCAGCCTCGCGTAGTGAGCGTAGCCCAGCACGACAAGCAAGCGTCGGAATGTCTCTTACGGGGTCTACAGACACCGTTCACAGCAGCGCTCGTGACTCCGGCATCAGTCACGTCTCTGAAGGATCCACCAGGGCTACGACTCCAGATCACGGAAAGGACACGAACAATCTGGATTCCGGACTTGTCAACAGCTTTACCAGCCTGTCAAGCAGGCGTTCTGGCGACGTTGCAGAGACGAATGAGACGGAAGCAGCTCAAGAAGCCGAAAGTGAATTGCTCCTCAAGACGTTTGCCAGTGAGTTGACGTTGAACCACAGCGGCCAGGTGACCGGAGGCAGCTTGCCGGCCTTGGTTGAGCAAATCACGCCCAATGATGCTGCACCAGAGCCTCAGTTCGCCACGGCCTTTTACGTGACCTTCCGGATGTTCACAACGCCGCGAGAGCTGGCACAGGCGCTCTCCGAACGCTTTGACTATGTGGGAGAGAACAGGGCGGTACGCTTTAGGATATACAATGTTTTCAAAGGCTGGTTAGAGACGTATTGGAATGCCGAGGCAGACCAGGACGCGCTCGGTGATATTCGATACTTTGCAGTGCACAAATTGAAGCCTTTCTCGCAATCTGCCGGGGATAGAATGGTCGATCTGATTCGCAGGGTCAGTGCAGCATACGCAGAGGGCACGCCCTGCGGCCCTCTGGTTTCTGGCGTCGGCAAGACCACCATGTCGATTGCTCACCTGCAGGAAGATGGCAAGGCCGCACCCGAGCCTGTGATTAGCAAGGGCCAGCTCTCCGCGCTGAGGAACGCACTCAAAGGAACCTCCAGCACTTGCTCCATCTTGGACTTTGATCCGCTCGAGCTCGCGCGACAGTTCACGCTCATGACAGCAAAGGTCTTCTGCAGCATCCAGCCAGACGAGCTGCTGAGCCTGCAGTGGAATACGCCCGAGACTCAAGTCAGTCCAAATGTGCGCGGAATGATTAAGCTGAATACTGCTCTGGGGAATGTTGTTGGCGATACCATCCTGGCCCCTGAGGATGCGAAGAAGCGAGCTCTGATCATCAAGCACTGGACGAAGATCGCGCAACGTTGTTTGGAGCTGAACAACTACGACTCCCTCATGTCCATCATGGCGTCTTTGAATAGCTCTGTCATCAAGCGGCTGAAACGTACGTGGGAGGCGGTTTCGAAAAAGACCAAGCTCCGCTTTGATGAACTCAATACCATCACCGACAGCAACCGCAACCATGCTGCCCTCCGCAAGCGTCTGGAGGACCCCGTGGCGCCATGCATACCGTTCTTGGGCATCACTTTGACCGACTTGACAATGCTTTCGGAATACTACCCCAAGACCAAGCAGCTTCCAGGAGCGGCAACCGACAATGGCGAGGCCGTCACCATCATTAACTTTGACAAGCACGCTAAAATGGCCAAAGTGGTCTGCCATCTCCAGAAATTCCAAGTCCCGTACAAGCTGCAGGTCGTCCCGGAGATGCAAACTTGGATGGAGGCGAGCATGCAGAAGATGAACGAGCTTGGGAGCGGCGACAACCAAACGCAATTCTTTCGTCGAAGCTTGATCATTGAGCCCAAGGCGGACACCAAACAATTCAATGAGAGTAAGCGTAGCAATGACAGCAACGAAGACAGACCAAAGACAGCTGGCAGCAAAGAGCGATGGGAAATGTTCATGAAGAACAATAGCTTCAGCTTCAAGACTACGCAGCCAGATCTGCCCTCGGCGGAAAACTTGCTCGTTGAGAAGCGCAGTGTGCCAGATCGGAAGAATAGTGTGATTACGATTGCGAGCACTGCCACGGGAGATACGAAGGACAGCCAGAGCTCAGAAGCGGTCACGAGTCACATGGACGGGAAATGAGAGGAGGCCTGACCAGCGTAAGGTCCAACGTGGACGCCTCGAATGTTGTCATGAACAGAACATGTTTTACGAATGTTGATACCCATCATTGCGTTTGGTTTGTCACTATCTAGGTGGGTTGGAGATGGGTTGAGGGCGATTGGAGATGTGATGACAGAAGTGAGTACGAAGAGCCACGATGAAACCATTACACAATTGGCAGCAGTCGGGGGAATGAACACGCTCGATCCTTGCCTTCGCTCCCGAACCACAAGATGAATGTCATGATAGGTTGTCCGCAGCCGTTGCGTGTGGACATCAGGTGCGTAGTCCGTGGTGTACCGACGTTGGTGGGGTGTGTCCGGTCCCTGTGATGCACGACGGCGCGTGGTGATATGACGACGGTCAGGGAAAGGTGGCGGAGGGGGCCGGCAGGGAAAACCGGGCAGCCACAAGCAGTGTGGCGTCTGGGTCAGATGCAGGTGGGCGCATGTGTGGCTGCTCTGTCCGTGCAGTTTCCTTCGAAGATACAAGCTGGGAGTATTCCACATCTGGTCTTCAGGTGCTTTTGTCCCGTTGTCTGCTCTGTTTTGTCGTATTATTGTGGTTGTCGTCTTCGTGGGAGATCTTCGATGCAGACTGATCGGCTGCATGGTTTCGCCGCCGACCGGGCACGGCCGTCTCGTGCGCCACCCTCGCCCGGTCATGCCACCCCGCAAGACCATCCGACCGGTCTGACCGCATTGCAGGTCGATGGTCAGGGCGGGAGTGCGTTGATCTCGGACTTGCCTTGTCGGACCGCGAGTCCGGGCGGAGAAGAGGACGTCGGGGACTCGCTGGGTGAGGCCGGGGGCGGTGGGAGCTATGTGGGTATGAACCGGGCTGTCCCTGTGGGTGGCGCGAGACGAACGCAGGGCATCGGCTCATATTCTTCGCATCGGTCCCGGCGGTCAGGGACTCTCGACTCGGATGGTCTGCAGAGTGCCAACCCGGTCAGAGTCGCGCCTGAGAGCCTGAGCAGTGTGCATTCTAGTCTGGGCTCGGCGGGTGGAGGCAGCGTCAGGCCTGGCGCAACGAGGGCAGATATCGACGAACCGGCCACCGAGAGGGGTCGCGGTGTCGGAATGGCTGCCGAGCAGGCACAGCAGGACTGCAGGATGGAGGGGGCGTTGCCGGATGACGATGGCATGAAGAGCCTGAGGCAGAAGCTGCACGAAATCAGGACTCTGGCAGTGTCGACAGAAGAGAAGGCGAAGCGCATGCATCTGCTGATGACCCAGGACTTTCTCGCGCATCAGTTGAACAGCGGCCACGGGCCCGAGGCGTCACCAGAGCAAGGAGGCCGTCTGGCAGGACCGGTGGATCCCAAGAACCCGTACAATGTGCATAGCCAAGATTTCGAACCTACCTTCAGTCCGTTACCCTTGCGACATCGTGATTCACATGACGACACAGACGAGGCCGTGGACGATGAGCTGCCCCCAGTGCTCGGCTGCCAACATTACAAACGGAACGTCAAAGTGCAATGCTTTGACTGTCGAAGGTGGTTCCCATGTCGACATTGCCACGATCAAGCGCCTGACCTGCCATTCCAACACCAGCTCAACCGGAAGAAGACGGAGAACATGCTGTGCATGCTCTGCAGGACACCACAGCAGGCAGCGGAGACGTGCATGAATTGTGGAGAATATGCAGCATGGTATTTCTGTCCCAAATGCAAGCTTTGGGATAACGACAACAATAAGCGCATCTATCATTGCGATGATTGCGGTATATGCAGAGTTGGTGAGGGTCTGGGAAAGGATTATGTGCACTGCAGGCGATGCAATGTGTGCATATCCATCTCAACCTCGGCGTCACACCCCTGTATCGAGCGTGCGACAGAGGGTGACTGTCCCCTCTGTCTAGTCCGGCTCTTCGATTCGTCGACATCTGTAGTCAGTCTGCCATGCGGACATTACATGCATGGCGATTGCTACAAAAATCTCATGGCCGTCACGTACAAATGTCCAGTCTGCAGCAAAAGCGCCGTCAACATGGACGTGCAGTGGCGTAAGCTGGATGACGAGATTGCAGCGCAACCAATGCCCGAGGACGACGAGGAGCTGGTAGGCCTGCTGCCGACTGTAGATATACCACAGCCAGATGAGAATGCGCTACCAGCAGACGACAATGCAACAGCTCAGCAGCCACTTCCGCATCCGCGACGGCCTCGAACAGTCTGGGTTGGCTGCAACGACTGCGGCAGACGAAGCTGGACGCCATTCCACTGGCTCGGCCTGAAATGCCAGGTGTGCGACAGCTACAACACAAACCAGGTGGCGCCCACGGCACATCAAGAGACCGACGCAGAGCGCATGATTCGACAGCAGCAGTCTCACACTCATCGTCAACACGACTTCACCGGCAACTTCGTGCTTCGCGATGCTGGCATCGGAGCGAACGACAATGACCAGATTACGATCGACCGCAACGCTTTGCAAGTGCCCACATCACCTTCGCAAGATCCAGTCTATACAGGTGAGCGCCGAGCCAGTGGTGCACAGAGCCCTGGTCGCTACTTCGTACGTGACGAAGAACCTAGACGCGCCTCGTTCACGGCTCCCAGGTTCACGACGCCAAGCATGCCGAACCTACCGAACTTGCCTGAGATGCCTCGACTACCGCGCATGCCCAATCTGCCAAACTTGAGAGACTTGCCGAATTTTCGGGACTTCACAGGCAGGGAGCTGCCCAATTTCCGCGACTTCACAGGTCGTGAACTCCCAAATATGCCTGAGCTCCCTCGCTTCAGCCCCTCTGACATGTTCGACGCCGTTAGCCGGAGTCTGTCGCCCATGCGTTATTACCTGCAAGGACTGGATATGTCGGATCGCGACCTGATGCGCGGCGTCACAGCGGACTGGGCCCGATCGCCGACGAATATGAGTGTGCGGTCTGACCCGCTGGCTGTGGCGGGCACGAGTCGGGATGTAGGTGCGCTGGGGCCGGGCAAGAGGCCCCTGTCTGGGAGTTCTACGTTGGATGGCGAGGATGCTTTGTGGGATAGTGAGGGGATCGAGGAGGATGCGGAGGAGGATGATGAGTCGGATGAAAGTGTCAAGCCTGTTAGGAGGGAGGAGGAGACGAGTAGCGAGGAGGAAGATAGCGGGGAGGAGAGGTCGGACGGTGAGGCGGAAGAGGATGAGGACGAGCATGATGAGATGGAATTGTTCGGGCATAGGTGAGTGTGGAGTGCATCTTGCATGAGCGACGAGTAGGATCTGGAAGCATTGGATGGTCGCGGGTGGTCTTTTGGCTTTTTGTTGGGTCGGCCGGGACGTGTTGTGCATCGACTGCAGCATAGCGTGTTGTTGGGTGACTTCGTCTGCCAGGCCCTGGATGACTACGGCACAGGAGACAGACGCATGGTCCACGACGGTGCATGCTGGCAATTTCATTCGTATCGCGAATCATACCCTACCACCCGTATTTCTCAACAGCGACATCTAATAAATCAACGCCTTCCCACGCCAATCTCGCGCAAGTATTCCTGACGGTCCTATTCATGCCATCGGGTCCTGAAACGACAACGGCCACACTCGGATCCGTGAGATCTACATTCCTCTTCATCTCATCAGTCAGTTCGCGCACCAAGCGCCCTGTATCTGGCCGTCCGGCTTTGCTCGTAGGTGCTGGTACACAAAGATGCAGACCCATTTGTTTCAGCTCGTCGAGCCTTTCCTGTCCGATCCAGGAGATGTGTGAGGCGTCGTGGATGACCCAGATCAGGCCTACAGAACGTCTGGGAGTGTGGGCTTCTGGGTCTGGCGTGTGTAGCAGGGACCAGAGTAAAGGGTAGGCGACGGCGACGCCCGAGCCGCCGGCTACTATCAGGGAGATATCGCTGTCTTGGAGCATTGAGAGGGCGTGCAGGGAGCCGTAGGGGCCGTCGAGGCGGATTGTGGCGGAGGCGTGCGACTTGGCGTATTTGAGGAGGTCGTTCGTGAAGCCGCCGTGGGCGCGGATGATGAGGCTGAACCAGGCGTGGTCGTGGTCTGCGTCTGGAGCGGCGGATGCGATGGTGAAGGGGTGGGCTTGGATGATGTGCTTCCTCGCCAGTGATGGGATGGTGAGGAAGACGTGCTCCGTCGTCTGCCAGCCTTTGCTTGTGCTGCCGCCGAAGACTGCAGACCACCACCGATATACGATTGGCCAGTCTGCTGAGAGCAAGACGGTCTTGCCGTCTTCCATGACAGTGAGATCAGCTCGGACTGTTTTTGACTTGACCGCTATCCGGAACACCAGCCGGTCGGCCAGGAATACGAAGAGCGCCACTGCCACATATGGCTGGGCTTGCTTGTAGTGGAAGAATAGAAAGACCAATGCTCCTGTTTGCAGCATAACGTGCGTGCCTAGGAACAGCTCATACCACCAATTCCTAAAGCTAGCAAGCGAGCTGAAATACAGCGTTTCATAGCAGACAAATGCCAGGAGTCCCAGGTACACCACCGGAAAGGTAAGAAATCTCCACAGGTCCAGTCCAGCAGGTAGTAGGAAGCAATACCACACTGAGAACATTCCTACAGCGTGAATGACTGCCAGGAGGCACATTATTTCGCCCAATCGTCGATGAAGGATGTTGAGGTTCTCGTACGAGTAGCCGGTGAGAAATTTCACGGGCTGGTTCTTGGCGGCTGTGAGGTAGAGCCAGGGGAGGTTGGAGGCAAAGAGTAGGCCGCAGCGGTCCGGGAAGATTACGGAGACGTCGAGGAGGGTCCAGGTGAGGTTGTAGGTTGCGTAGAAGACGTTGAGAGCGAGGAGGGAGAGGATGAAGAGGGCCGTTGAGTTTGAGGGGAGGGGTCTATTGATGATCGGGATTGGTGGTGGTTGATACATGGCGAAGGAGCGGGCTTGTCGCCATACTTTGAGTCGCCAGCTGAGTGGTTGTCTACTGTTCCTGTTGAGCAGTGGCGTTTGTTCGTTGTCGATGGGCTTGCCATCTTCTCGTGGTGAAATCGCACGGGAAGGACTGCTTGATGCTGAGGCAGTAATGACGTCCTGGGTATAACTTCGTATTCCCCATCGCCGCCGCCGCTTCGTGAAATGGTCGTACCAATGCCATATTGTAAAGATGAGGAGTATGCCGCATGCCGCTGCCTGATAGGTCACGAGGAAACTTTGCGTAAAGGCACGGCCATCGATGAGCCTGTTTCGATGCTCGACGGGATCTTGGATCTCGGATTTCCAAGGACGGCAGGTTTGGGTAGTCGCCACCGAGATGCTGTCAGGCCGAGTCGATGATGAAAGGGAAGACCAGGAGCGGCCTAGAAGACTGTCCATAGCGATGTCTTTACATATGGCGGTCCACCATCCTGAGGGTTGGGTTGAGGTGTTGGTATTGACGGTAAAGGTTGGCGGCGATAAGGCATGCTGGTCGATCATGTGCTCTATCTCGGATCGAACCTAGTTTCGTTGGCATTAAGCGGACCTTCGATAAGTGTTTCTTGTATGAGAACAGCAGCGATGTTATCGTCGTAATGTCACATCTGTGGAGCAGGAACTGTGATTTTCGCTGCGCGAGAGATAGTGGGAGGCTCATCGAACGTTGGTCGTCGTGTGCATGGAAAATGCCTGAAAAGAGCTGGTGATGCTGCTCCATCAGATATGGGCCGAGCGTCAACGTTGCACAGAGAGCTCGGAATACATTACTCTCTGGAAGTGCGGGTGAATGGGAGATATGGCATCATGCGTGCCTCTTGAAAAGGCTTCAAGTATGGCACTCTGCTTCACATGCCTCACGAGGAGCACATGAATGCAAGAAGGATGGCGACACATGTCTTTCGTGAGAGAATGATGGAACGGGCTAGTGTTGATACATAAGCCATCCTCAAGAAGGTGTCAGGACCTACGTCTTCACCAGGGAGGCCAACCTGTATGGCACCGCCTTCAGGTGAGTTGTGCCTCTGGGCGGGGTGCGCTGCGGCATGCCAATCGCTCGTCCTGGTGCTGTGCCCGTTGGATGCGCAAATCCTCGCTATACTTACTACAGGGTACACAGCTCGGGAAGCAAAAGATGCATCCGTCGCTTCATGCTACCTCCTAGCGTCACCTCGTGCAGTCAGCACGTCACACAGTGTCATCCGAGGCGACGGGAAGGCGCAAGACCCAGCAGCTCAAGCTGTACAGAGGTATCTTCAGCAATAACAGAACTCAACAGCATCTGGAACGCAATTCTGTGGCAACTGGCACGATGCCACCGCTCACCAATATCGCCGTCTTCGGCGCCAACGGCCAGCTCGGCCAGGCCACCGTCAATGCCCTTCTCCGGTCAGCATAGGGCGGCTTCAACGTTACGGCGATCATTCCATCAAAGACTTCGCAGCCTGCAGTACAAGCAAGCACGGCCAACAAGATTACAAAGTTGAGACTGTGGACGTCCTCAATGCCTCCCAAGGTGAACTCAACTTCCGGCTTTGAGCAGTACATTGCGAGGCACTTGACCCAGGGCGAGTGGGACGATCTTCATGTGCCGGCGAATAGGGATGCGACCGAGCACAGCCTGTAGAGAAATCTCGCTGCCAGTTGAAATTGTCTTGAAGGGCAGAGGATTTGACGTGATGGCAGTGCTGTCGCAGGAACTTTCGACTTTGGCCGTCACGGCGCTTCGAGCAGGTGATTGCGGTCACGTTGGCAACTGCATCTAGGCGGGGCAAGGCAATGATGTTTAGCTACAAACCCTCGACAGACGAGTCTATGCGTTGTGGGATCGACACAGTCTCATGGCTTGCATCTATATGAGGCTGTGACAGCCGGCCCTCAACAACAGGCACATCTTCATTTGATGCCTCGATCTCCAAGACGTCTCCAAAAACCATGCCGTCCAGAGATCATCCCAAAACATTCGGCCCGCGAGATATATGGGGTGAGTTTGTTCCGGTCACAGCAACAGGGCTTTCTTTGCATACCAGAGCGCGCATGAAGCAGGTGGAGAGGCAGTAACTCTGAGGAGTTTCGTAGTATAGCAGTAAACTAAACAATTTGATTTCATTCGGTCGTGGCAATGGGCTCTAATTGCATATGCTACCTAGTGATGCCTCGATGCTTTTGTAACACCATAGCGCCATTGCAGAAGACACCTATACCCGTCATGATTACCACGCTCAACGACGTCTAGTTCATCTGGCGGATGAGAGCATTGATGTGGTCCTCTCGGTTGCCCAAGTCACCACCTTCAACGAAGTGCTTGAACTTGCGCGGCCTGAAGCCACCGGTCGGGTTGCTGAGCTTGAACGGCCACAGGAAGTTGCTGGCCTGCTTGAAGTTGGGGCCAACAGTGTAGATCTCGTGGATCAAGTCCTCCATGCAGACGATGCCGAACTTGCCGAGGTGCTTCTCGATGATGGCGTTGTCAGTGAGCGGGATGCGCTGCTTCTGGCTATCTTTGGCGTAACCGCGCTTGTAGATGAGCTCTCGGACGGACTTGAGGTTGGGATAGCCGTAGGCGACGAACGGCTCGACGATCTTGAGCATCTCCGAGGTGGCCTTGGTCAGGCGGATGAAAACGCCGTTGTTGATCTGGAGGAGACGGAGGAGCTGGAGAGTCTTGCGCTTCTTGGGGTCAATCTTGTTGATACCCTTGATGCGGACAACGAAGACGAGCTTGGGCTCAGCCGGGACGTAGAAGCTGCCCTCCTGCTTGGCGACGCGAGCGAGGCGGATCTTCTCACGCTCCTGGTCGCGGTACTCCTTGACGTAAGACTCCGCGCGCTTGAAGATCTCCTGGCGCTTCTGCTTGCTCTCCTGTGTTGCGGTCAGCGACGTTTTCATGATATACAGAAAGTGCTGCTTGTTGCTCGTTCAGCCCCGAAAGATGGTTAACTTGACGACAGCATTGCCGAAGCTTGTCGATGCGTTGGGGTTGGTATCATCACCACAACCAACGTGCAGCACTTGAAGAGCTCCGTCCGACGTACCTTCTTCTTTTGCTCGCGCTTCTCGGAAGCCTCCGCGCGCTCTTTCTCCTGAGACTTGCGCTTCTTGAGGAGGGTCTCTGGCACCAGGATTTGATCCTTGGTGGGAACGGAGCTGTGTCTTCGTATCAGTCGGTCGCACTCATTCAAGCATTATTAGCATCGCGTGCATGACGCGATGCTGTCGGCCAGCGCGAAGAATTGCGGCACAGTGGTCTGCTGGCTCTCATGCATTCTCCGATATGCACTCTGATATTGCATTTGATCACTGAGCAATGCCCATGCGACAAGACCTCGACAAGCGAGACTGCCACCACACTGTTTCCAGCAGAGCGGCGTGGACCAGGCGCTCACATTCTGGCGTGCCATTGCTGACTACGCGCAGGACCGAGACCAAGTGTGTGCTGTTGTTGCTGTTCCTTAGTGGAGACAGCAAAGCAAGCATGGCAATTTTCTGAGCTGCTGAGCGGACCGACTGTGCCGCAATCCCTCGCCCGGCGCGGCGAGGGTGGTGCACATACGTCTTGACGGTGGCCTGATGCTTGGCGGGAGCCATTGCGACAATTGTTGCTGGTGTCGTTGGTTGTCGAAATGAGCGTTGGGCGTGCAGAGGACAAAAACCGAAGCGCGCAAGAAGATTTGTGCGGGCAGAATCGAGGCTTGGCACCGGAATGCCGATCGCCGACGGCCGAACATAAGCCGAGCCATCGTCAATCCAGGAACCTTGAACTTGCTCGACCACCACTACATCTTGACGTAATGAAGGAGAAATGGCCTCCTCTCGCCGCGGCATCGGTCTTGCAGGCCTGGCAAATGCCTCGATCTCCTCTGACTCGTACGCAAAGCATGGCGCCGCACTCCGCAGCACACACGCGCAAGCACTCAGCAACCAACTCTCCGTCTTCCAAGCCGCTCTGCACAACTTCTCCCTGACCCACGCCAAAGATATTCGCTCAGATCCCGTTTTCCGCGCCGAGTTTGCGCGGATGTGCAATGCTATTGGCGTGGATCCTTTGGCCGGCAGCAATCTCAAGGGCAGTGGCAGAGGTAAGGATGGGAGTGCGTGGACGAGAATGTTGGGTAGCAGTGTGAATGACTTCTATTTTGAGCTGGCGGTGAGGGTGGTAGAGGTCTGTCGGGAGACGAGGGCGGAGAATGGTGGGATGATCGCTTTGGCTGAGGTCCAGAAGCGGGTGGCAAAGGGAAGGGAGGGTATTGTGGGTGGTGGCATGGATGCGACTGAGGATGACATTCTAAGGGCTCTGGAATCCCTCGAGCCGCTTGGAGGCATGTTCACCGTTCAGACGCTTGGTGACAGCAAGTTCATTCGTTCGGTGCCGAAGGAACTGAATAAGGACCAGTCTACTGTTCTCGCGGTCATCCAAGTATTGGGGTATGTTACGGTCTCGATGTTGCGAGACAATCTTGGGTGGGAAAGAGCGAGATCGATTGCGGTCATCGATGACTTGGTTGCCAATAGCTTGGTCTGGGTTGACTCTCAAACTGAGGAGACTGAATTCTGGAGCCCAGCGTCACTGCATGAAGGTGGCTGAATGCCTCTATCGGCTTTACGAGAGTTCCCACAGCAGACGCGACTGAGATTGACGTTGCCTCGTACATGCCTTACACTCCGCGATTGACCTCCACGCCTACAGCGCAACCTTGGTGACACTGGCAAAAGGCTGTTGCGTCTCAGACACGAAAGACTTCGTTGACCTTCGAAAGCGTCGGGGCTAGTATGCGCACGATCTATTCTCTGGTGCTACACGTGCCACAAACCCGAATCACTATACCTGCTTCAACACATTGCCCAACTACATCAAAGTCGGCCACCATCAGAACAATTAATTGCTTTCTGCACTCGCTATGACTCCAATTCAGCCCTCGGGTTACCAACGTACTTGTTCGAATACAGCTTTCTGGGCGAGCCCGGATATGAAGACATTTCTTGCCAGACTCCCTGGCCCGACAACTTGGTTGGTCCACCATTGTACTGTCCGCTCACGTAGTATGGTTCCGACGACTTGAGCGGCTCCGAGGCATATTGACTCCGTTGCTCAACAAGGCCCAAAGATATGTCGTTGGCAGATTTCTATGCATTGATGATGGGGTGTCCGGATGCGGGAGCCCGCCAAGACCTAATCAGACCTTGGGTGCGCCTGATTCTGCGTCGGAGTTGGACATCCAAGAGAGCTGGACTACCAACCCAAAAACTTGCAAAATAGTTGTTGAAAATGTGCACACAAAGTCTTTTCGGGGCTTCTTGCGCCTCGGTAACGTCCGTATCACCATCTAATTCTTCAGGAGCTAACATGCTCTGTGCATGGATGGCAATGCAGCTTGCTTTGATCTGAAGGGGTCCATTTCGGGGACGATGGACGAGAGCATCCACACTCCAGTGTTATACTGTTCGATATACGACTCGTATCTGATGTTAGCAAAGATTTCGTCGTCTGTCAGCAGTACGGCCGAGGCTCCTGCAGAAGACACCAGCGTTGATAACTTGGCGGCACCCTGGTTGATCTTGGCAGGTGAAGTTCAGTCGTCAGCTCTGAGGCTCCTTGCAACGCACATAAACCTGACTTATCTATCCCGTCTATGGTCCCAATACCATCCTCATGGATGACTTCCAGGAGGAATGGCTGCCTCTCGGCATGGCGTCTACAGGCTTCGTGGCAATCATCGGCGTGCGCATGCTAAGGGACAGCTACCAGGCTTTCGAGGATAAGGAGCCTGAACATTACGCCGGCTGTCTGCTCAACTAGATGTCGCAAGTCACCGTAGTTGCGTTGCGTCGACATACATCCTAGGGCTGATAGCATATATGGGTTGTATGCTAGCAATGTTGCGAATACATAATGTGCAGGCGCCGATCAAACTTCCCAGATCCTCGACATGCCGGCTTGGCGGTGCCTGGGATGCCGACTTTTGTGTTCCTGTAGACTAAGGTCTTAATCGATACGCCATGGCTCAGACAAGTATGTATCTGTATAGTGACACGGGTGAGCTCGCCGTTGGAGTCATTCTCATTTCTGAATCAGTTGGCTGGCTCATGTCACCAAGGCCATGGAAACACGCTAACAACAATCGGGCTTCGTTCTATGGCGGCCAAGCACAAACGGACTCGGACGTGAAGTTGGCAGCGAGCAGCCCCAGCGGCTTTCAACCGGTCCATCTTGGCGAGCTCCATCGCGGTGGCGTGTCATACGAGGCAGACCATAGTCATGCTCGCGCGGAGATGGATGGCGGGTGGCGACCCAATGAGCTGTGGAGTCCCAAGACATTTGCAGCTTGATGATGCCTGTGGTTTTCACTCGAAGCTAGATTTGCAACGCATGCCAAAACGCCACCAAAACCTTTGCGAGTCGGTCGCAGTAATCAATCCTGCGCCTGCCTGCGGATCTCGTTACGGATGGACGGTTTGGGAGAAGCAGCCACCAGCACTGAGAGGGCGAGATCTTTCATTCTCGCGAACGGCACCCTCTTAAGGGCGAGCTTCTGGCAAGACTGGCATGATACAAGGAACAGCTAAAGCGACCCGGCCCTTGAGATCCGAGATGGGTGAACGACTTCAATTGGCAGGCAAGAAGCTCAGACAAGTCACTGACTCTCTAGTCAGCGCGCTACCTCCTGAAGATTGAAATCAAGAAGATCCATGAAGGTCAGATCGTCTGGATTGTCACATGGCCGTTCGTCTCTTGCTCTAAAATCTTTGGCTTAGAGCCTGAGGGCCGCACGCTCGGCCCCGACGTGTAATACACTTAGTGAACATGAACACTCGGAGACCTAGTCATTCAGCCGCAAGCTTTGGCGGCCACAGCTTCTCGCCTACGAGATCGTAAGCTAAACGCAGGCGAAACCATCACGCCGAGCGCTTCACAATAGACTCTCGTGGAGCGACGCTTGCCGCAGTCCTGAGCCATCCGAGCGAAGTCTGGTCAGACGATATGTCTGGTGTCGAGTAATCCAGGTCTGTGATCCACTTCGAACAGCCAGGTCCAGCGTTCGAGACAAGCACACATTGAGCCAGACGTCTTTCCAGCTGGACGAAAGATTTAGGCTCGTACTGTGGTAGAAGCCATAGCGTAATCCCGGTCACTCGATCTCGGCACTGTCACTGGATACGCTGGTCATGGCACTCGTGATCAGTTGAGAGTACGGCGGAGCCGAGCAGCGAAGCGCTCTTGCTCCCAAGCTGCGCCGCAATGCTGCACACGTTTCGACGTCCTCTGGACCTTCATTTCCATCAAAGCGTTCTCGGCGCGTACTGCAGAAGGCGCAGGCATTCATGATGGCATTGTGATCGATTTTGACCAGGTCGACGACCGTATAACCCGCATGTAGTTGCCGTGATCTTGTCCGGTTTCGAGTCATAATCTTGCTTTTCGTTCTCGTATCATATTCTGTATTTCGTTGTCTCGTCTCATTTGGGTAGTTATATACTCTCCAAGTTTGATAATATGGATCTGCTTGGTTCTTATATCTCTTGCTATGCGGCCTTTGTGCTCTAACGGATGCCGGATCAGTCTTTCAAGATGAAAAGTCGCGGTCAAAACGACAGACGACAAGCAAAGAAGACACTCCCGTTCCCGAAGAACAGGCTGCGAGAACTTGAACCCCCAGCGCTGGAGAAATCACCCCTCTCCATCTACATACCTCAAAGCATCCCATCCTACAACTCAAACCCAACTACCCTCTCCACCCCCGCGCCAATCCCTAACATTCCCTCCTCTCCCAACGGCAGCCCTAGTATCTCCAACCCCACCGGCAACCCCACACCCTCCTCCCCCTCGCCGTTGTCGTCTCGAGCCTTCCCGATGGGGACACTCAAGGCTGGGAACAGCAATTGACTCGCTATCACCGTGTTTGTAGGGAAGTTCAAGGAGGTCCATATCCCAGCCGTCTCGATCTGGTCTTTGATCACGAAGGATACTCCATGCAGTGGCCCCCGCTTGACCTGGTGGAGATCGTCCAGCTTCTCTGCATCGAGCAGGCCGGAGTGGTTGATCGGGGTTACCGCATTGAGCTCCGGATTCCATCGTCCGAGCCTGCTCAGAAAGCCTTCCACTGCTTTGCGCGTTGTCGTTTCGCTGCAGCCGATAGCTTTGTGGAAGGCGGCTATCGTTCGGTATGTAGTTCGGCTGAGCGCCATGTCGCTGTCATCAGTAGTCATATCTTCCTGAAACCACCAGCTGCAATTGTCGCTCGTTTCGAGAACCTGGCTCAAGTCCTTCACCATCAGCAGGCGGCCTGCGCCATCTCTTTAAAGTTTCGCGCTAGGAAGTTGTGAAGTACGGGTGGCATCGGAAACATCGGATGGAGGAGGTGTTCAGAACAATTCTCTCGTCCGTCTTCCGGTATGGCTGCACCACGCACACTGCGTCCCGTCATCGTCCCGTCAGTACAGGTGGCCGAATGCAGTCTGCGCGAGAATTCGTACTCACCTCATCCTGGCCACTTCCCGTATCGTGCTCAGGACAAAACTCCTGCCTGCAGACACGACAGACCCTCATCTGCACGATTCTGCAATCGTCGCATATCCGGCCGCATCCCCAACAATCTCGGTGAACACCAATGGCCTATCGACGACAAGTCGTCAGCCAAGACTCGTGATTCTCACTTCCACACATTTTCATCCCCACATTCCATTACTCCCAGCACCAGTCATCATCTCTCCCACCAAGCAGAACTCCACGCACAGCTTGGAATACACCTTGATTAGTGAGCCCGAACGAGCCGTATGACCGCCGCTCATCAAGTCTGCAGCAGAAGCCTCTTCTCTCACCTCCGCGTGCTGCCACTCCGTTCGCAGATGGTTCCGGGGAACAGGTTCCTGATAGCAGTCCTCGCACCACCAACGATTGCAGCGCTCGCACCAGCGGCCTCGAAGGCAGTCTTCACACCGAAGAATCAGTTTCGGATAGTTGCCATTCTGGTCACGGTGGTGAGGGATCTGCGCGGCGCGGACCGTCGACGAATGGAGCGGCGGTGGGGCAAGGAGAGGCAGAGAAGACTCTTGGCTCTCGCCGAATACTGCTGGGGTCTCGGGACACGTATGGCATATCTCGCATCCTCCTGGTCCCAAGGCGATGGTGGCGATGGTGGGCTGTAAGAAGTCCTTGCTGTCAACTTTGGTAATGTCGTGTCTCGGACCTCGGCAGAGGATGGCGTCGAATGCGATCAGTCCTTTGCACACTTGCAGCGTGTCTGGCCAGTCCGACTGAGGCCGGCGCAGCGCCCTCCCCGTCGCTTGATACCATTTCGTTTCTTCGTCGCACAGGTCTGCTGTCAGGGTTGATGTGGATCTCTGATTCCACTCAGCACCGATTTGCGCACCTTCCGAGGCCATGACGCCCCGGGCCTGCGAGCCTTCGAGGCGCTGTCGTTGAGAGATGACATGCCCGGCTGCATCTGTGGTGCCGAAGAAGTAGAGGGCTCTCAGGTTCGGCGTGCCGTGCGGTCGTGTGGGTCTGCAGATATAGCGGAGGACTTGCTGCAATTTGGCTTGGTTGAGATTCTTTGCTTCTCGAATGCTGAGGACCTTGACGCTGTAGCGGTCTTCGGAAAGCATCTCCCTGAGCAAGTCTGCAGGGACGGACAGGCGGTCCAGAATCAAGGTCTGCACATATTGGAGGGTGCGGTTGGAGTGGAAGCGGTTCAGAATGCCGCGCAATGGTCCCGCGTAGAAGTCGTCCTCGGTCAATGACTCGTGCATGGGTTCGGCGCGCCATGACATGCCACCGACATGGATGGGATGTGAGTCCATTGTGGCGGATGGGGTGGAAGTGAGATCGAGATGTCGCCATGCATCGGGCTGCTCGGTGTGGATGAGTGCGCGGAAGGTGGTGCATGTTGCGGCGAGGGACAGGAGGGCGCAGGCGGGGAGGTATGGTGCTATGTGGCGAAGAATGACGGTGGTGGCGAGTAGATGTAGGAGAGTCGGAGGGAGCAAGGGGAGGCTTTCAAGCTCTTGTTGGGAGTCGGCGCATGGTCCCGTGATTTGTGACATGGCCCAGTCGTTCCAACGAGGTCGCGTGCCTTCACTTGCCCCGATGAGGCTCCAACTCGCGTGGCTGATCAGTCGCGGTGCAGGTTCCGGTGTGAGATAGGCCGAGAAGCACGGACCAATCACGAATGACTCTGACTCCCCGACGTTTGGAAGGCGCGTCCCCAAACGCGTCATCGCCTCATCCGTGCTTGCCTCGGAGCCGGATACATAGGTGCATATGATATAGAATTATACATGTGTTTCTCTGCACTTCTACCGGCAGTCTCGGCCTCTGGTCGCACTTTCCTCTTCAGACGACGAGTGTGCTTTCTGCCCGTCGACACCGACACTCACTACAAGACAGGAAGGCGCGACGTGCCGTGAGGAAGGATGTGGTCAGCACAGTTCCGGGTGTCTCGCACGTGCACGCGACTGCCTGGCGACAAGCTGCTCCTTCCGCCCTCCGCCCTCGAGGCCTTGCTGTCCGCGCACCAGGATCACGTGCCAGATCAGAAGCACCAACTGCCGCACCCGCTCACCTTCCGCCTGCTCAACCCGCAGAATGGCCGAGTGGTGTATGCCGGGGTGAAGGAGTTCACTGCGGGCCGCGGCGAGGCCGTGTTAAGTCCGTTCCTGCTCGAGACGCTGGGCTTGGACGTGCACGAGACCACGGAAGCGGCAACACTCACCGTCCACGCCAAGCAATTACCCAAAGGCACATTCGTGAAGCTGCGGCCCCTGGAGGCGGGCTACGACGCCCCCGACTGGAAAGCCCTGCTGGAGCACCACCTGCGTCAGAACTACACGACACTGACTCATGGTGAAGTCTTGGTGGTGCCGGGTGGCAGCGGCGCGGGCGGGGAGCACGGGGAATTCCGATTCGTGGTCGACGAGCTCCGGCCCGACGCCGACGGGATCTGCATCGTGGACACCGATCTGGAAGTCGACATGGAGGCATTGGACGAGGAACAAGCACGTGACACGCTCAAGACCATCGCCGCCAACATGACTCGCGCCCCAGCCACGGCCCACGGGACCTCACCCGGGGGCGAACTGGACATCTTCAACCCGCGCCACGGCCAAGTCTTACCGGGCGAGTATGTCGACTATCGCCTCTCCGCATGGGACAAGTCGCAGGCATTGGAGTTGGAGCTCAGCGGAGAAGATCATATTGAACATCTGGATCTGCTGCTCAACCCCTTCTCGCCCACTCAACGGGCAAAGCCTCGACTCGACCAACACGTCTTTGCCGACTTTGATGGACGGCCTGCCAAGCGAATCCGTCTGGAGCAGAGCCATGTCGAGCTGGAAACTGCCGAAGCGCTGTTCGTTTCAGTGCATGCCTATTCGCCCTTGAAGGCACACACCAACGGGGACACAACCGGCAAAGACGCTGCTCCCCGACCAAGCCATTTCACTCTCCGTGCCCGACATCCTCATCCCGACGACGAAAAGGACAGTGCTCTCGGGGATGAAGTAACAGCAACACCACCTCATGAAGGCGATGTCCGCTGCAAGAATTGTGCTCAATGGGTGCCTCGGCGAACGCTCATGCTTCATGAGAACTTTTGCTTGCGCAACAACATCCTCTGCCCGCAAGGCTGCAGTCAAGTCTTTCAGAATCGATCGCCAGAGTGGGAGCAGCACTGGCATTGTCCTCACGACAGCGCCTATGGCAACACACTCCTCTCTCACCAGAAACACGATACATTGAATCACCCCACCGAGGTCCTGCGATGTTCCGAATGCGCGACACACGAGACCTTTGCCTCCATCTCTACCTTGGCCCAGCACAGGACGACCGCTTGCCCGTCCAAGCTGATCCTCTGCCGCTTTTGTCACCTGGTCGTACCTCAAGAAGGCGACCCGGATAATCTCACCTCCTATCTCGAAGCTCAACTCTCCGGCCTGACACCCCACGAAGTCGCCGACGGTGCACGGACCACCGAATGCCATCTCTGCGACAAGATCGTACGACTACGAGATATGGCGACCCACCTCAAAAACCACGACCTCGACCGCTTCAGCCGCCCACCACCGATACCCTGTCGCAACGTCCATTGCGGCCGGACCCTCGACACCTGCTCGAAACGCGGCGACACCCGCACCGGAACACGTACGGGCCAAGGTCCAGGCAATGACATGGGTCTCTGCTCCGTCTGCTTTGGTCCCCTCTACGTCTCCATGTACGACCCCGAAGGCAAAGCCCTTCGCCGCCGCGTCGAGCGAAGATACCTTCAACAACTCGTCACCGGGTGTGGAAAAGCCTGGTGCAGGAACGAATACTGCAAGGCCGGTCGTCAGCACCTCGGGATTGAAGGTGCCCTGACGACGAAAGACGCGTTGCCGATGGTGAAACCCATGTTGGTCGGGTTGGCGGAAGGTGACCCGGGCACGCGACTGCATTTCTGCGTGGACGAGAAGGCGCAGAAGAGCAGAGCGCTCGCGGAGATGCTAGCGGCTGAGCGCGGCGTGAAGGGAGAGGAGTATGAGTTGCATTGGTGCGTCGGTGCATTGGAGGCGGAAGGCGGGGACGTCGATGGGGCGAGGGCGTGGTTGAGAAATTTTGCTCCAACCAAGCAGGAGGCAGCGAGACGATGCTAGACAGAAAGAGGCTGAGAACCACAACGAAACATTTGTTCCACAGCTGTTCCACACGTGTTGATTGCGCGTGCGAGCGGCGTTTGATGCACGACGACCCATTTGCCGCTCTCGATCTAGATCGCTAGCACTCCACCTCCGTCACCGGACCTGTTCAATGCCGTTCCGATGGAAAGAACGAATCTGTTGATAGTCAAATGCTTCGCTACGAAACGGTACGTGACCGTGACGGCTCGTCATGCCGAGAGAGATAGACGAGTGAAGCGGTCGCCGACGACGACGACACCTGGGGGCGTTGGATCAGGGGAAAGAAGAATTTGTGTTTCACAGAGTCTTGTGTGGTCTCGAGACTGGGCTGGGAAAGGAGAGAGAGAGGAGAGAATCCGATCCTTTTTGACGAGGCATTCCAAGGTCAGGTCGACGGACGCGTTGTGCCGCCTCGAGACTTGACGAGATTGCTCCTCCACCCCCACAATCCCAACATCCGACCACAGCAACGGTTTCCCACTGATCCTGCCTCCCCCGTTCACGACGCGCACTGCTCCGACCGACAGACGTCAGCTGACTCCTCCCCCCCCCCCTCTCTCTCTCTTCACGGCGTGGCAGCAGACTTACGCAATAAGCCATGGTGTTGTACGTCTCCCCGTTCGTCTCAGGCGCGCACTGTCCTGTTGGCAGGCCTCCCGTATCGCCCTTCGGACACTAGATCTCTTGATCAGCCGGCTTGCTCAGATGTCGAGACTTTGGGGGAGGGGATAGGGGCAGGTTCGGGGCTTATACTCACCAGCCATTCGTGCGACTTGCCTTGAGCCGCCCAGTCGGCGCAGTTGGGGCTCACGCCGCTGAGTGCGTAGCAAGCGGCGAGCGCGAGAGGGAAGAGCGGGAGGAGCGTGGAGAGGATGAGGAGCATGATGGTCTTTTTTTCTTTTGGAGAGGCGGGGAGGTGTGAGAGTAGAGTGGCTCTCGAGAGTTTATAGAGATCGTGTGAGGAGGCAACGGGCGTCGCAGACGCCGAACACCTATCTGCGGCTTCGGAAGTGAGACACCCATGGGACTTGTCCCCCCGCCCGACACAAGGCTAGAATGGATGATTGGGATCCTCGGCCGCCGACCAAAGGACACGCCAGACCGGGTCGGCGTCAAAGGTTCCGCCCATTGCTGGAACGGTATGTATCGGCTCGCGGAATGGCGGATTCATGATCGCTGGCTGCCACCCCAAGGGCGGCTCGGTGACTGTGCGAGCGAGTCTGCCATACCGATTCCAATCGCGAAGCGCGGATTCTGACCCGCTCTTGCCCTGACGAAGGTCAAAAATCAAAGTCGCCATTGTTCCGCAAGGCTATGATCAGCGCAGCATCGTCATTTGTCGACGTGCCCATCATAGAAAGTTACACAGCTTTGCGGTCGACGGCCTGACCATTCTCCTGGTGGGGTTTTAGCGCAAGAAGCGAACCCCAAATGCCCAATACGATCTGGACCCCCCGCCCGCTCCCAAATGCGGTCTTCCGAGGAATGCTTGAATGATCGCTGCGACGTGATTCGGGATCTGATTCGCAAGGTGCGGAAGACGACGGCTGTGCCGGACTCGGGGATTTATGCACGAGGCATCCCACTTCATCGCGCAGCCGCTTCCGGGCCATCTGTACGCGCAATTGGAATGCTACTCGAGAAGGGCGCGGACGGATTCTTGCAGAGACACTCGCGGAACCCTTGCTGTCCAGGACTGCCGTGAGAGGAGCTCAGCAGCCGGGTGGAGATGGGAGGACTTGAGCAAGGAATGGCCGAACGCTTAATGGCAGCTCGACACACGAGGAGGTGGTGGTGCACAGCTCCATCACCGGGAAGACCCTCGTCCTGATTTTCGTGCTGAGACATAAGCTGCCTGCTCGTGAGCAGACACTATCCGCTAGGAGAAGGTCGAGACGCCTTAGTGTAGATGAGATGTACGACCTGCCATTCCAGCACGCGTGGGATCAGCGGCCTGACGGCCCCGACAGCAGCTGCCGCCCGGCTATCTGCTTCCTTCGCGCTTCTCTGGATTTCCATCACGGTGCGAATCCGAGGCCTGCATGCTGTCCGCGCTCCTGTGCTCCAAGCTATGGAAAGGCCAATCAGTACTGCGATCGGTGATGACGCGGGAAGCGCCTCTGCTGTTCATTTTGGCCCTGGAAGGCAGAAGAGAAAGGTCGGCTTGTCTCCGTCTCCCGACGCGGCTTGGCTGGCAACGGCGCCGTGTCTCCACTGTATCTCTGGCCCTGTTTGGCAGAACATTCCGAATGACATGGTGCAAAGACTTTAGCGGCGCCGTTGGAAATGGAGATCCACTCTCCAGAATCCGCATCACCAGACCTCGTTCAGAGGGAGCGCCAGGGCTCAATCCAAAGCCCCGGTAGTCGAAATTTCAAGACGTGAAGCTTCTCTGGCTGGCCAGCGGAGAGCGCGCGATAGTTGGGCGCTCGGCAGCCCCGATCCAGCGGCTCCTGCGGCGCCGTGGAAGTGGATGATGAGACGGGCATTGGAGGTCGTCGCGGAGGAGTCGAAAAGCCACGCGTGTGCTTATGTCGGAAGCCAGACTAGAAGGCCCGAGAGAGGCGCTCTTGCTCGTGTTTGCGGTACCAGTTCGATTGGCAGGATGTGCCAAGCATAGAGGCTTTGTCCGCTTTGCGCTTCTGATGTGGAAGGGCGTGAGTCGATCGTGTAGGAAGCTGAAGATTTTGGGTGTGTTGAGGTCCTTGAACTATGTTGGTTGGATGGCGTGCAGGTAGACTATGTGCGATTGGAAGAACGATGTTGTGAGGAGGCCGAGCAGAGTTATGTACAGTCCTGCAGCACAATGAGACCATATTGCGGGATTGATGCAAGCATCGTGATACAGTCGGGGTCACTGTTCTCAGCGCGCGATCATCAGAGGTGGTCCAGAGCACACAAAAGGATATGGATTTATATTAGATGTAAAGAGAACACGTGCGTTGCTCAACGCCTAGGCCAAACAATATCCGGCCTTGGTATTTCGCCATCAACCTCGCTGTCTTGCGGTGTCGCCCTCCGACACTGATCTCTGTTTCATGCTGCTTGCGTGTGCCAGCAGTCGCTCGAGAAGCCTTGCAACAATGGTTTTCGTGATCCTACGCTGGAAAGCGGTGCATGCACGCACTCGATACCCCATAGGAACAATCACCCTCTAGACTCGACCGGACACCAACGATGCATGCAAGCAGTGAGGAAGTTGGCCTGCGACCATGTCCCCACCGATCAGAGCTCCGCGACATCTTCAAGCACAATGCAGTAGCCAATGTGGACCTTCTCGTGGCCTGCACCTGCCACGGGCGGGTATGAAGACTCCAGGAGGGATGGTCGGGCATGAAGAGCAGCTCGATGCTGCTCACGATCTTCAGATGCGTTGGGTTTTTGACAAGACCTCGAGGAAGTGTAGATTGAGCGGATGTCCACCAATAGCTTCGATTTGCTTGGCTTCTTGGCACGCTATGCTAACTGGTAGGCATATTAGAGAAGAGTACCCGGATGCTCGCTGCCGTTGCCGATGGCATCCCGACCTCTCATCGGTATTGCCGAAAGCCTGAATTGTCGCATTGATGGTCGGAAACGTGAGCTAAGGCTGGCCGCATGACGCTTGTGCGTTGATGAGCTCTGCGTACTCTCAAGCCCGTGCAGTGGAACTTGGAATAGAAGTCAAAGGGTGCTCCACGCATTGCTCTGCCTTGCTGCGACGACACGCAGATCATCAGTAGCCGTCTCGACGGAGGCTGCTGGTAGTGCAGACAGGATGAATCCATTGACATCACGTCTCTCGCAGTGCAGCCATCATCATATCGACCGCATCGCACACAATTAGTTCCACCTCCTCCCATTTCTGATGCAGCGCCTAACGTCGTCTCCCCACTTTGAAAATGGATCCGCTCATGTCAAGAGGCCGAAGCTCGGTCTCCCCATGCGCCGCCAGTCACGGCCCACCGCACCGACCATGGTAACAGGTTGCAAGCCGCTTGTTCAGATTGTCGCGGAGGAGCGAGTCGCTGCCAGTTCCCTGAAGGCTGATGAGCTTAAGACGGGCCTCATCCTCATATTGAACGTGCTCTCTAGGATTCTGAGAGTCCGAAGTACGAAATTGCATCACAGTCGCCGAGGAATTGAAACACGCCCGCCGGGAAGAAGATGCCGTGCGCCTATGGTCGGCAGGCGGAAGCTGGAGTCTCTTTGCGAAACGATGCCCATTGCGTTAGTCAACACATCGCAACACAAGCATCTGTACTTATCAACAAATTGTTCCAGTTGTCCGAACCAGATATGACGAGCGTGATGTTCTGGTTGACAGACCGAACTGCTGGCAATCGGGCCTCGAAGCGTGCGAGCTGACTGCAGTCGTATTTCCTAACGTCGAAATTGTATGTGTTTTCGACGAAGTAGATATCGGACGCTTGCGACTTGATCTGGCTGCAGGTTTGAAGTAGTGCTGGCGGACGAAGGGTGACCTCCACTTTAATTACGTCTACCTCATGGAGGAAGACGCGGTAGATCCGGTTTCGCATTTCTGGTGGAAGTGCAAGCAGCTTGGACTCTTGCTGTGGCTGCGGTGTCGGGGTCGCCATGTTTAGTCCTGCTGAAGGTATTGGCAATGATCTTGCGACGCCCCATCGTGCGATGTTTGTCGTGCCAAATCGATTAATGGTCGAGAACGCAGTCCTAAGATGATTTTTTTGAGCAGTGTCTGACTTGCTAAGTCTTTGCCGGCTGTGCAATTTGGTGAACGAGGAAGCCAGGGCCCGAGGGCCGCCGCTTTCACGTGCCGATTTAAGCGAGAGGAAAGCCAATCTTGGCCGGTGCGCCACCTCACTTCTCATAACTCTCTCATTTGTCTGACCCACGCCTCTTTAGCACTGCATCACAAACCGCCCGCCGCACCATCTACTTAGCATTTTCCCATTCAGCTTCCATCTCAACAAGCGTGCTGGCTAGATCAAAGAGCGAGCCAAGCGGATTGCATCCACTGAAACTCCCTCCCTCTAGCCTCTTGCCTGGACCACCACACCGGCCGTAATAAAACGCTTGCAGCCATCGCATCAGGTTATATCAATTGTCAGATAGATCCACTCGAAACCGGAAACTGTTGCCCGGAACGGCGTCCGCGTTATTGAACACCCTTTCAAAGCAAATGTATGCAGTAGCATCATGATCTTTGATCCTGAAGTAAAACTGGTTCACCTGCCAGTATATTCCGGAGGCTTCCGACCTGATTTTGCGGCAGGTGCAGAGAAGTGCGGCCGCGCGGAAGCCGTGTCGCACACTTATCGGCTCTTGACCAAGAAGGACTGCTCGGTGGATCTTGTTGCGTATCTCTGGAGGGATGGCGAGAAGCTTGCAGTATTGCTGGGTCGATACATCTTTGGTCGCCTCATCTTTGGTCGCCTTATCGCGCGGACGTGTCTCGTATCGATGCGTCGCCATGGTGCGAAGAGTTAGCTGATATTGGACAGTTGATCAGATGTGCTACATAGCGGTTCCTATATGTGGGCGGTCCGGGGGAAGAGAGTTCGACGAAAGGCGTGGATCACAGCTTCCACAGACGACCTGCCGTTTCTAGCAGGATTGAGAGCATTCTTGTTTGTCGCAACTCATTGTGCGATGATACGCAAAGCACTCGATCCTCTGCTTCGGGCCTCCTGCTCGGCCTGACGACCGCACGTAGGTCGTCGGCAATCGCTCATCCAGCTACGAAGGCCTTGCCAGGGTGGGTACGCCATACATTGTTTCGTAAATGTGTGCTACGAGGCTTTCCATCGCCGAACACTGGCAGTCATCTTCTTATGCCCAGATAGGTCTTCAAGCCGCTGCGTAACCTGCTCCACTCAAAGCGCCTAACACCACGCTCGTGATTGACTGCATGCTCACGTATCCTCCTCGAAGCCACCGACACTAAGATCAGCGGCCCAGCGCTTTGCCTCCACCGCTATCTCTTCGCATTCTTCGCTCTGGGCTTACACTCATCTCCAATGACAGGATGCAGCATAATCTTATTCGGATACTGCGCAGTATTTGCCTGGTAGCCCTTTGACCAGTCATACGACACAGCGTACGCAAAGATGCTGCCCGTCCTATTGAAGTCCGTCGCTGCGATCGAGCCACCAACCTCCGGATAGCCCTTGAGCCGATGCTTCGCGTCTTTATCCCAGAAATGATACGTGCCGTCCGAGCCGGCCGTGCTGAAAGTGCCGTGTTGTGGGTGAAAAGAAATGGCGTTGACGCTGTAGACGTTGGAGAGGTTGTTCGGAGCCGGCTGCCTGTGGCATTTGAAGGAGAAGTTGTTACTGCTGTCCTTCTCTTCGACGTATTGAATCGCGCAACGGCCTTCGATGGAGCCGACGGCGTACCCGTTCGGTTCGGGCGAGAAGATGGAGACGACGCGCGTCTGCCACTTGAGCGGAGACTGGATGGACTTGTAAACGGTGGTCGGGTTGTTGATGTTGAAGACTTCGATCCAGCGTTCCGCAGTGCCCACAACCAGCATATCGTTCCTGGTGTCCATCGTGTAGATGCGTTCCTTGCACTCAACTTGTCCCGCCGGATTTGGTGACCGCAGATCCCAGTACTTGAGCATCTTGTCCCAGCCACCCGTCACCAACATTGGCGTGCCGTTGACCTGGATGCTCTCGACGCATCTGATCGGCTGGTCATGCGCCGCAACCTGCTGCGCCTGACTGCTCTGTGTGTGACCTGCGGCCAAGTCGAGCATACGAGCCGCCTTGTCTGCACCTGCACCGAATACCTTGGTGCCATCCTTGCTCCAGCAGCAGTTCAGCACCGGACCCTCGTGCTCAAACAAGGCCTTGCCCTGACTGTTGCCTTGTTGATCGATCTCGTATATCCGCACCTTTTTGTCCCAGCTCGCAACTGCCAAATGATCTGATTGGGAACTGAAAGCGATGTCGGAGATGCTGTCGTCGGGCGGTGAGCTCAGCGCGACATCTTTCGCCAAATCGCCTTGGGTAGGGTTGCTCGCGCTCGAGCCTGCGGAGCCAAAGAGACCGCCGGACATCGTGACGGAATCGTCAATCAGGGCGGAAGGGGGCGGCGAGAGTTTCGGGGCGGTGGTAGAGGAGGACGGTGGGGTTGGTCGTGGCCTGGGAGTGGGAGGTCGATTTGTTCCGCCTGTCATAGTCAATCTCGCGGTTTACTGCAGCAGTGATGATGGCCCCGATGGCGGACTTACCAGCTGCTCTCTCACTTATAGCAGCAACTTCAGTACTTGTCTAAGACAACGTGGAGATGCAAGAGCGACCTCGATGTATCCAGACTCGCACCTTCCTGCACTCTCTGGTACGCGTGAAGCTGCCTCCAGAAACGCACTCCGGCACTTTCCGTCCCCCGCGGCGCCGCCCCCTTCGAAATTCCATCGCACCTTCTCTTTCTTCCTGCTCGCAACTCCTCGCCCAAAGAATCGCAAAGCAGCTCACACACCGACTGTGCTTGCACGGTCATGACACAACGCTGTTGGGAAAGTCCCCGGACACCTGGTTCTCGCGATCAGAATTGCTGAAAAGCGCCGCCACAGAAGCACATCGCGGCTTACCTCACCTTCGACCTCCATCCACCTTTAGTGTAGTCTTGCGCCACTTGCACTCCCGTCTGACGATCTCGGAGCTCGGGTCACACCACTCGCTTGGTCCATCGCTTGCGGTGCCTGTCACAAGGGGACGATGATATGAGTCCGCGCCCTGCGTTTGCTGATCTTGCTGTTTCGGGCATCGGAGGGCGGGAGGAGGTGAGAGGATTGTCCACGAAGGTACGAGGTGGGCCCATGGTTGTTGAGAGGATTTTTCGTCGAGGTCAACAGATATGCGATTGCCTGTCTCGACCTCTCATACTGCGCATCCCTCGGTATGCAGGAGGGAGGCTGGGACGGGTAACCCGATGGGGCTTATTCTTGGTGCGAGGAGTTCAACACCAATCTTTTGGGTCCGTGAGGGTCATGATGCATGACGCCTGTGCTGTGTCAAAGCAGCCGGACTCTTTGCCTCTGCTTGAGGGACATGTGCGGAATTTTTCTGCAGAAGCGTTCAGGTGATGAGGCCAAAGAAATAGAGTCAAGCACTGAACCTCCTACGATGCTTTGCCCTTCATTGGGCGGGTGGAGTGGGTCGTTGATGCAACAATTTCTACGACGGTATCTGATGGACGCTTTGCAAAGACATAATGTTTTCATGTACCAGTCCGCTCTGGCTGAGGGTGCGAGAAGACGAGCCCGGCAGGACAAGTTGGCTGACTTGAGGATCAGGGGGCATCGAGTCCGCGCGCGTGGTGTCACGAGTGAATATGTCGGACCCGTTACCGCTCCTTCCTATTCCATCCTACCACCCTCGGCCCCATCTCGGCTTCACAAATCAGCGCAAATATAAAGATCACCCGTCCCACAACCTCACATCACCCCACCAGTGAACCAATGGCGAAGTGGTTCAGGACGGCAGATTGGTTAAGGACGGCGGAAGGATAGCGAAGTGGTTAAGGCATGGAAATGTGAAGGACAGTTCGCTGGTGGGGTGCCCTCGAGAACAATAACAACAACCTCGAATTCGATCGACCGAACCACTGACGCTGTTTACGAACGATGTAATCCCGTGAGGTAGAATGCCTCGTCACCACTCTGGTCCCTTTGCGACTGGGACTGCAGCGCTCGGCTCCTGCGGTGGCGAGAATTTGCCTTAGAAAAACCGGCCTGGAAGGTGACTAGCGGATCTAGCACTGGAAGGTGTTCGAAAGTGGTTTTCTACCTTCTCATTTCCTGAAAAGGGTGAGAAGGGTCTTTTTGCTGCTATTCATTGAATTTCTCGCACGGCTTTTACTTTTGGAATCGTGTCAAAGTGTGAAGGACGCGGCTCTTGCGCTTGCTGCATGAGCGATATCAGGCAAGGGAGGCACGTGGCTCAATAGTCCCGGACAAGTACAAGCATACTAAACAGTCGGATCTGGGAGATTTCACAGGCTCTACAGAAGTATAATGTACTCACTCGTCTGCCTGCCAGCGCTTGCTGGAGGTACGAGAAGATGCTGTTTCTTGACAGGGCAGTAGTACGGCAAGAATCCGTGTCATAGAACATGGTGTAGCTTTCGGAGCGGATCTGACGGCAGGTTTGAGTGAGGCTTGATCTTCGTCGTATGGCAACGTCGGAACGTCCTCTGTCATCGGCTCCTCCCGCGGCGAAGACGAGCTCATAAATAGCGTTGCGCAGCTCCGGCGGTCTGCGCAGGAACGGCGAGTCCGCGGCGTTGTTGTCCGTCGCCATTGTCGATAATGGTTCGATATGACCGATGGAAGCTAGAGCATGTGATGGCAACGACATTATAACCGCGGGCAAGGTGCGTGGAAGGCGAGGTTGCAGGAAGATATGATTGTTGGCTTTTCCGGCATGCAGGACGCGGAGAAACGGCGGCCATATCACATGTGCTGCCCCAATCATGCTATCAGTCAACTCACCACTCAAACGGTCAACAGCGAGAGTCAACAGTCGGTAGATCAATCGACCCTTTGAGCAGCCTATGGGATAATCGCATCGACATAGTAATAAGCTCTTGGTTGAGCAGAGAGCCATTCATCGTGTCCAAAAGCAGTACAACATGTGCGCCATGTCGACCATGTCGTCCGGCCGGTGAGCTGAGAGAACTGCTGTGCTGTTATATCGTCAAAGATCGTCGAGTGTGGCCCAGGTCAATTTGAAAGAAATTTTGACGAAATCACTACAGGAACAGGCAAGACCTGGCGTCAGCAAAGGTCAGAGATCGAGGGAATTTGGCAATGCCAGAGAATTCATACGTTCTCAGGTGCGAGCAATGACCATCCAGAATCATCACGAGGGCCAACAAGCGTGACACGGCCCTGCAACCAGTCACACTATCAATGTCCTATCTTTGGCGGTACGAATCTCGTCCGCGTGGCCTCCAACAGCACATCCACAAATGTATCTTCCTGCTGCAAAGCGCTGATCGACACCCTCATCGACCTATTCATGAACTTTCCAACGCCCTGATCCAAGCTCTTTGAACTACCCGAATCGCTTTCAATGACAGTCTCAGTTGTGACCAGGACGCCGCCCAGTGTGTAGTCTTGCTCTCGCCCCGCAACAGTATCAGCTTCAGCGCGACAGTCCGAGACCTCACTCGGCTTCTCGACCAGCTCGTGCACAGAGCTAGCTGGGCTCATCTGTGCCAAGCTGTCCTTTCTCGATGCTAATGGACTAGTAAGATAGGGCGTCTGACTGCCGGACTTGCGCTTAGGTTCCAGCCCAGTCTTGTTTTTCATGAGGCGGGTGACACTTGCTTTTCTCTTGTCCTGTCCGCGGGCTAAGAGTGGATTGAACTCCATATGGATATCGCGAGACAGAATAGCATGATCAGGAGAGCCCTTGTAGCATCTTTGCCGGACTCCAAAGAAGTTGAGAGGGATCCGAGCGAGATTTGGCTTTTCATCAACGGATGTGTGCATATCGGCGATGGCACATAGAGCGTAGATCCAGGTGACAACGTTGCGGCTGCGGTATTGATTGGAGTAGTGTCCAGCCACAGGCCTTGCCAGGAAGCGGGCCTCTTGGAAGCAGGTGATCGGTAATTGCTCACCCAGCGTTGTTATCGCGGTTCGTATCGCTGCTGCAAAGTGGCGTTCTTGTTCAGTGCGGTGCATGTCCATAGCATACTTATCTTCCAAGAAGAACAGACACGCTCTCGTCTTCATACAATCCATCCTCTCAAGGAAGTTCCGCTGCCAGTCCTCTGGCTCGGCCGGCAAAAGCTGCACGTCGGGTAGCTGGTCCCGATTGTCGCGTTTGACGCTGATGTCGAAGCCTTTGCTACCGGTCCTCGGAATCAAGCCAAAGAAGCTGAGCCAGGTGCCAGTCTTGTCAGCAGCATGCAAATTCTTAACATAGCGTCTAATGTCGGCGAATTGCGTCTCAAGGTATTCCGCCGGTATCTGTATCGGCTGAGAGATGCTGCGCCCGACCTGTTGCACACTACCGAACCTGTAGCCAGCGTTAAGAAGCTTGTCCGTTTCATCTTGGCTGAGCTGCTTGGTCAAAAGCAGAAGTTTCCCTTTACCAAACAACCAAACTCGCTTTGTGCTACCTCTCTCGATGTCATCTATCTTGAAGCGGACTACAGCATGTTTGGTTAAATGATCCTGATTATTCACGGTCCCGGTCTCGATGATCTTGTCATAAAGCACGCCCATCCGTTCAAGTGGAATGTTAATAGCATTTGCAAGA
This sequence comes from Teratosphaeria epicoccoides, assembly GCA_021401465.1. Taxonomy (NCBI): domain Eukaryota; kingdom Fungi; phylum Ascomycota; class Dothideomycetes; order Mycosphaerellales; family Teratosphaeriaceae; genus Teratosphaeria; species Teratosphaeria epicoccoides. Next base: position 199,822 of record JADDMT010000001.1, on the reverse strand, counting down.
CTAGCGGCTGCGGAACAGAAGCGCTCTCGAAAGATGACAGAGTAGTCATCGAAGGTACCTGAGCTGAAGCGTTCACTCGGCGGCGAGCTGCTGAGCCGAGAAACGTCGTTGCTCTCAATTTTCAGAGCTTGCAGGTGAGCCTTCATCTTAGGTATCAGATCGCTGACTCCAGACCAATTTCGGGACACTCTAAAAATCCAGTGAAAGACCGTGTGCGTGGTGTCAAAGTCTTCGCCGAACGTTCGGTGGTGGTACCTGTCCGTGACCTCTCTTGCAGGAAGTACACCATTTGTCGTCACCAGGATTCGCCCTACCGGATCGAACATTGCGCACGCTAACATGATCTTTTGTGCCCTTGTCTTTGCCACATTTCGTCGCCACCGTGACCAAGTCATTATCACGAAGAGCGTGATCAAAGACAAGGCGCCAAGTCCACCAGCGACGCCAACTTGCACCGTTCTTGACAGCATACCAGATTTCGAAGCAGGTCTCCTGTACTTGTAGCCGCAACCGGTTGCCGCTAAAAAATGCATCGCCGTCACGCCAGCTGCCAAAAGAGTTGCACATGCCACGCGCTTCTACCATGAGCTGATCCACTTTTCTCGCAGCGTGTAGAACAAGATGAGCACGAGCATGCAGTCGCCGACAGACACTGTGATTGAAGCTGCTAGGAACCGTCTTCTGTAGACAAGATCGTAATTCTGGATCCCGAAATTGCCGACGTAGTGCATCCCGACAACGGCGAGGGCCGCTAGAATGCCGGTGAATATCAATGCTGTCCAGCGGACGAGCTTTGATCTTGATGTCGAGGAAAGCTCGGCTGCGGAGAAAGCGATCAATAGGCCAATGATAGGAAGAAAGACCGATAATGTGGTGAAGCCAGCACCATAGACCAATTGCATCTCGGGCGACCCGTCGTCAAGGATGATGGCACTGTTGCCAATGAAGTGCATGCACCAGATGCCCACCAGACCCATCGTTATTGCACAGGCCAGAGACTCAAGCCAACTTCGCAGACTGCCCAATGCGGTTCCTCTTCGATGCAGCAGCTCAATTGTGAGGAGGCATCCGGACAGGCTCGTGAGATACGATGCTGTAACCAGAGCCTTGGCGAAGGGGTGCCTAGTCATTACCTGGCCTACCTGTGGGTCGCTAGCATCTGTCGGCATGCTGCTATGAAGAGGCAAGCGAGCTGGTTAAGGATGATGAAACAGTGCTGCATTCATTGCATGTAGCCGTCACCACAGCTTGTGGCGACGAGGCGCTGCTGCAGTATCCGCAATGCTTCGTCAAATGAGTCTAGCGTGGGATTCGATTTATTGTGCGGCCGCGATCTCTAATGCCCAAGAGAGTTGTGCTGCATAATTTGGCCAGCCGAATTCCGGGAAGCAAGGAAAGACGCGTAGATGTCGGACAAGTGTGCAGCAAGGTAGAGCAGATGAATCCAGGTTTGCGAACCAGATATTCACGCAGAGACATCTCCGGCAAGCACAAAGCACTTGGTCGTCGGTGCGACGGTGGGGTGGACTGAGGCAGCGCTTTCTCGCAGTGGAGCGCAGCTACCCAGTCTGTCGCACCTGTGCGGCCGTCACACACGGCACCTGCTCCATGACAGATCTCGTCCTGCGCTTCAACTTCGTCGTCGTGATGGTCATGAATACCTGCTATGAAAGGTGCTGCAAGTCACCAGTAGATGGCACCAATCAGCTAAATATCCTCCATTTCGAGGTCAAAATCGACGTCAACATCAAAATCAGTGGACAGATCAGGGTCCAAATCTCCATCCAGCTTCGGATGATTGTCATGAGGGGCAACACTGCTTCTTTGCCATGATGCTTCATCGAGCGTGAGTGAGCTGACGCTTTCAGAAACGGAGAGCATGTCGTCCTCCTCCATGCAATATGTCAGGAGATCTGAAACCTGCGGCAGGCCTAAAGACCCATGCAGTGTTGAGCAGCCAATGATTTCGGTCCCACGGTTGAGTGAGCCGTCCAGTGGAGCTGAGCAGATTCGTTCATCAGCATGCTCAACCGATCCGTCAAGTACCATGCCTTGTGGGTGGTCTTCGTCGAAATATTCGTGGAAATTTCGATCGAGCGCATCATCATAATCATGCTCAGAGTCTGCATCAAGCATGTCATCCACGCCAAAGCCAGCTGTACCGCCTCGATTACGCGCGTCTGCCCTGAACAATTCAAGACCCTCGCAGGTGCCTTCATATGCTGCATTTGCTAAGGCAGGAGTCGGACGCAGGCGCTCGGGTACGGACACAGAATACAACCCAGTTCGTAGCATGTGCCAAAGCTTCGCGGCCGGGGCATCTTGTGCTAGGGTGTTGATCTCTTGCCTGTCAGTCCCAGGGCTTCGCAAGCTGTGCATCGTCGATCTCAGCGCAGGGGAGCTGCTCTTGTCCGCGAGACTGGCTAATGCACGATCGATGGTTGGCAAGAGTATTGCTCTGCTCGACACAGCAGCGATGCAGCCAGGTGACCAGATAGCCGGCGCGACTTCGCGTAGGGACGTGAATTCTCCAACGTTGCGCGGGCTAATGCCCTGAGGCAGACGATGCGTGCAGCCTGAGATGGAAACTTTGATTGCTGAATTGACCAATTGAAGCATGCTGTACTCCACTAGCATGTCCGATCCTTGCTCAGGGCGATCGTGGTCGACACTGAGCGGCCGCTGACGCACAAGAGGCTGGCATGTGGAGGCAATGGAATTTTCACACTTACCAGACATCGATTTGAGGATCAATTTGTCCCTGTGACGCACCGAATCGCTTTCCTGGAGCTCCAACAAGAGGTCGTCGTTGAAGTCCATGGTTGCGTCGCGATTGGGCCCGCTGTAACTCTTGAATGGGCAAGATGCCTGCTCAGACCACTTGCTGTCATCTGCTAGATAAAAATTGTCTACAGCTGTCGGAGTAGTACAACCACTGTCGACGCTTCGGTCGAGCTTTCTTCGCTTGCGATCCTGGCACCGGCGGACTTCCATGCTTAGACACACAGCATCCAATGCTCGTGTATCAATGCATGGCGGCACCTGCATCTCGTGAGGTGAGATATCTAGGCTGAGCTTATGGAGGCATGGCTTGTGCTGCGAACGCTCCTTGGTGGAGTATTCGAGGATGATAGTCATAAGTTGCGAGCCAGTATCCTCATCCTTCGACGTCTGAGTACCAATAGGCGACAAGCTCCACTGCTGCCAGAACTAGGACGACGGATTAGCAATACCCATCACGTCGAAGGTAGGACCTACTTTGTCATGTTGGAATGTGTCGCGGAGCGTCTGTATGACTTCAGCCGTAGAGCTGTCCTCGACACCGTCGCCGTGCTGCAGGCTGATGACAAATCTGATAGTGGCGGCATGCTGAATCCATGTTTGGTGCGCCAGTAAAGATGTCGATGTCTGTAACGTCAGCAATTTCTTTGAAGCATCCTCTGTGGACGGAGCAAATTGGAGCGAGCTCGAAACTTGAAGCTGCAAGCCCGTACGTCTCGACTCTAGGTCTAGACTGCCAAGCTTAATAGATTCACTGGCCATCGTGATCAATGACCATGCCCTCGCGTCGATGCGATTGAAGGGAAGATGAAGAGTGATGGGAGCTTGAGGGAGGGACTCGAGCAGGAGCGCCGGTGCCGGAGAAACCAAGTTCCGTGGTTTTGTATCACGTGGACGCCTGATTCAAATCTATGTAAGCAATGCTGGTGAAACTCATGTCATCAGACAACAATGGCATTGAGAAGTGCGCCATTAGCTGGACGGCTAGTGCAGTACTGCCGCTACAGCCATGCGGTCCGACTGCGTGCTGATTGTCGCCGCATCTCCAGCACCGCCCGCTGTCAGACAGATGGTGTCTTCCGTGAGCTGACAGACCAACGAGTCCAGGTGCCCTGGATCGAGGCGTACAGAAAGAGGCAAGAAGAGGGCGGGGAAGCAGCGAAGGAAATGATAAAGCCTACGCCCGAGGGTAGAGATCTTTCGCCTAAGAAGATGTCGGATAGCTTTCACAGCGTTGTAGGTCCCTCGCCTCAGGCAGCATGGGCCATTGGCTGATGCTGGAGAGGTACATGTAGGTTCTCCCATTAGCACAAGATCCATGGTTGCTTGACACGTACCTTAACAGCAGTGGGCATATCCGGCTGGGCACAATTTTCATGGATCTCGATGCCCTATCTGGTGTCATCGCGTACAAGCACACGGGCGATGATGTGACCACTGTGACTGCAGCCTTCGATCGAATCACTATCAACCATCCGTTGACTGAAATATGTGATCTTGAGCTTAGCGGACAGGTCACATACGCCTCTGGTGGCAGCAGCATGAACATCACAATGCGCGTTGCCAAGGCACCTAAAGCAGGCGAGAAGGTGAAGCAGGAGGATGTTATGCTGACATGCTCGTGCACAATGGTGTCGCTGGACCCAACCACCAGGAAGCCGGTCAAGATTGCACCAGTGAGCACCGCTACGGAAGAAGAGAAGCGACTGTACCAAGAAGGCGAGAAGAACAGCAAGCATCGGAAGGAGCTCGCCCAACGTTCGCTGCTCAAGACCACACCGAATGACGAGGAGAGCGATATCATCCATGCCCTGTGGCAGGAACAGCTACGGTACCACGATCCGAACGACTCGCTTCGAAAGCCTGATAATGTCCTCCACATGGATGCCACGCGCGTGGGAACTGCTAGTATTATGCAGCCGCAATACCGCAATCGCCATCACTTCATGATCTTCGGCGGCTTTCTGCTCAAGCAAACTTTTGAGTTGGCATTCTGCTGCGCTGCATCGTTTGCCCATACCCGCCCGACCTTCGTCTCACTCGACCCATCGACATTTCAAAACCCGGTGCCCGTTGGCAGTGTGCTGTACTTGACCGCTACAGTCGTCTACACAGATCCGCCACTGGTCGCCGGACGGACCGATAACTCGCCCTGTGAGAGGCCGCAGGAAGGCAATCCGCAGACAAGAGTGCAGGTCCGCATTGATTCGAAAGTGCGCAACATCGAGCACGGCGAGACCAGGCCCACTGGGCAGTTCAATTACACTTTCACGGTTGACAAGGATGTCAAAGTGTTGCCAAGAACATACACCGAGTTCATGATGTATGTTGATGCACGTAGGCGAGCGCGAAGAGTGATTGAGAGTGTGGCGCATGGTGAGGCGGACGGTGGAAGTGGGGAGAGAGTTACGGAATAGTTGTCGAGCACATTGACTACAGCCATTCTTGCGGTAGACGGTGCAAGCAGAGACCATGATCAGTCACCATTTCACCTGCTTTTGTGAGAGCTGACCCCCCAAGCTTGGCAATGCTTGCCTTCCCATCATTGCGGACGCGGCCATCTCTGGCTAACAATGCCGGTCTGCCATGCAAGCCACTCGAAGATGCATAACATGGTGTAAATGGCGGTGTAAAGCAGTGTTCAACAATGCTGATCTCAATCCCAACCAGGTTCCCCGCGTGGACTGGCCGGGACAGAGCACAACAAGTGGGGCCCGACCCAACTTTATTGCTATACGGCCCTGGACCCTAATATGCGAAGTGCCTTCAAGACTGAACGAATTGTTTTCGCTTCACAATCAGCTCGATTAGTCGCGTTCTTATCATCTTACCAGCGGATAAATCCTAGCGCGCAACTCATAATGGCCAGCAAGAACCTATTGGCATTGTTGGCTCTGCTGACACCAACACTTTCGCAATTGCAACCACCGGGAGTCACCACCCCGATAGCGACGCAGTATAGTGAGATCACATCTGCCCGTGTCGTCGGCCTCGATCGTTATGCGTCCGTCCTTCCCTACCACTTCTTCCGGGCTATCAGCTACAACTCGACGGACATTGGATTCGGGCAGACCTCCGTTGGCAACGACTCCTCTTTTAGCCTGGTCTCAACAGCCGACTTTCTGGTGTTCGATGCGAGTAGGGCTTTCGATGCCTTAGGACCGAGTCCAACGTATGATCTGGTCTTCAATGTCAGCTACGCGGTACATGAGGCGCCAGTCTATGTGCCATCGCTGAACAAACTGTTCTTGTCTCAGCTGGCTCCGCCTACAGGATACCTACCACAACTCGTGGTCGATTTGAACCAAGATCCTCCAACATTGGGCGAGTTCCTGAGTGATCCACCCGTCTATGCTCCGAATGGCGGTACTTTCTACAACGGCCTCGTCTACTGGGGAGCTTCGGGCGGCCGTGACAATCTTGGTGGTACTGAGCAGCGTCCCGGGATTAGGACGCTTGATCCTCAGACCAACAAGACAGTCACTCTCCTCAATAATTATTTTGGCTATCAATTCAACACAGTCGATGATCTCGTCGTTGACTCAACCGGCGCCATCTGGTTCACCGATCCGCAATACTCTTGGTTTAATCGTCTCACCGACACTGCGCCGCAACTCCAAACTGCTTCCTACCGCTTTGATCCGAAAACTGGCGCAGTCACAGTGGTCGAAGACACTTTGGTCCAGCCAAATGGGATCGCCATCAGTCCAGATTGCAAGCACGTCTACATCTCCGACACTGGTGCTGTGACAGGCTCGATCGTTGAAGGTGGACCGCCAGGCGCGTCATTCAACCAGAGTGGAGCGCGCGTAGTGTACAAATTTGATATGATCGAGAATGGTACGCACATTGCCAACCGTCGTCCTATCTGGTATGCGCAGGAATGGGTGCCAGATGGCCTGAAGGTAGCTGCTAATGGATGGGTTGTCACGGCTACTGGGAGGGGTATCGATGTGCTTGACGAGTACGGCGTGCTTATTCTCAGAATCCAAACGAGCTTCATCGTGCAAAACTTTGCTTGGGTTGGTAAGGACCTGACTGAGCTGTGGTTGGTGGGACAGGGTGGGATCGCGAGAGTGCGGTGGAATTTGAAGGGGCTGGATCTCGGCAATGTGGGCTCTTGAAGGGATGCGAGGATCGACTTGGTGAAAAGCACCACTGTGTTGATGCTTATCTGCCGTAGCTGCGCTCTCGTACTAATCATGGTCGTCAATGCTACTGCGATACAATAAATGCCCAGCCTGTTGCACCGCCCACTTTCATCCTGAAGGATCCAGTGACGTCAGTGTACTTGCCTAAAGTTCCTATTACTCCTATTGTCGCGAAGCATACCAAAAGCGTGCGAGAATATGTTCGGCTGTCCATTTGTTGCGAGCTCTCGCCTGAACATTCATGTGGTAAGGGCATTAGTTTGCAGTGTCGGTCAGCATGCCGTACCGCCGGTTTTGTCCGGATTGGATTGCAATGACAACACAGGAGAGATAGCATAGGTGAGATACATGAGCTGCCGGCGTCTCCTATACATTGTCGGTCCATCACTGCGGCGACCCATGCCCAGTCGAAAGTCGATCCGTTTGTCAAAGGCCGAGTGGCTCTGCTAGGCGATGCTGGCTACTGTCCGAGTCCTACCACTGGCAAAGGTACTACGCTTGCTATTACTGGTGCCTATATCCTGGCTGGCTGCATTTGCACCTATGACGATCCATTACTTGCACTCCCGGAGTACAACAAGCAGATGCGTCCTTTCATTGATCAGGGACAGAAATTGCTACCTGGGACCCCAGGCCTGGCCTGTCCACAAACAGCGTGGGGCGTATGGGTGCTGTATGATGTAGTGTGGGCAGTGTCTTTCGTGTCGAACTCGAGGTTACGTGCTCTCGTATCGAGCGTTTTGAGTCCAATTTGTTCATTGCTCGGGTTCGGGAAAGAGTTGAAGTTGCCAAAGTATACATTGATGAAAGGGCTCAGAACGACGGGAATGTGACCATGCCGGATGATTACCGACTTACCACCGAGCTTTTGATCAGCGATTGTTCCTCTGATGCAGCATGAGACAACGATTCTAAGATGTGCATAAGATTCGCGGGCCTCAAAAGTACAATCTGGTCTCTTAAGATGGTTATGTTCAACGACTAAAGGGTGGATGATACGCATGGGAAGCTATATTGAACACCAGAAACATATTCCTTCGTATCGTGATACTAATAAGTGGTTGCCACTATACTGCACTCAGTGCACGGACCATTGATGGCGATGATATCACATTGAGCCGCAATTTGAATTCTCTCAGGCACGCGCAACATCTATGTCATCGCGGTGTCGGAATCCATGTTCTCGCTGTAGGTGAAGCTGATTGAAGATCAAGATTGTGCCGATGCTGCCGCAGCACCTCAAGTGCACCCATCACAGAGAAGTACATGTGGCTCTCCATCCCTGATCCCTCTATCTGTTCCTCGTCAATCCATCACATCTTACCTCACCGTAGTCCAGGAGTTCGCCGCGACTCGACATCATGGACACTAAAAACCCTAATCAAGACCAGCGCACGACGCCCCAATGGGCTGAATATCAGCGCAAGAACTTCTGGACCTCTAACGAGGGGCTGGTTCCGCCCTTCAACACAGGTGAGAGACGTCATTGCGAAGATCAATGGTAAAGGCTATGTTCTGACACCGTGATGCAGAACCCGGCAAGCTCGAAGAGCTGGCCAAAGAAAAGCTCACGGAAGGAGGATGGTATTACGCCAGCTCCAACGCCGGCCAGTCCTACACTCATCTCGCGAATCGCCAAGCATTCTATCGACACAAGATGATCCCGCGTATGCTCGTGGACACCAACAAGAGAGACACCAGTCACGAGATCTGGGGCCATAAGACATCTGCACCCATTGGCTTCTCGCCGATCGGCATCAACAAAATTTATCACCCGTTGGCTGAGCTGCCAGTGGCGAAGGTAGCGAAAGAGCTGAACTTGCCATACTGCTTGTCTACTGCTGGCTCAACGAGTATTGAGGATGTGGGAAAGGCGAATGGAGAAGGCACGAGGTTCTTTCAGCTGTATATGCCGCATGATGACGAGCTTACGGTGTCGCTGCTCAAGAGAGCAGCAGACTCAGGCTTCACGGCTTGTATCTTGACTGTCGACACATGGCAGCTTGGCTGGCGCCACGACGACGTCTACACTTCCAATTACGCATTTTACCATGGCCAGGGTGCAGACCTCGGTCTCACAGATCCTGTGTTTCAAAAGAGACTCGCAGCAGAAGGCATCGACCCAAATGAGCGGCCCAACGAGGCTGGTGCCAAGTGGATCGACAATGTCTGGCACGGCCGTGCTTGGGATTGGGAAAAGATCCCTTGGCTGATCAAAGCCTGGAAAGAGCTTTCTGGTGGCCAGCCTTTCGCCATCAAGGGTATTCAGTCTGTCCAAGATGCACGCAAGTGTGTTGAAGTCGGCTGCGATGGCATCGTGGTGTCAAACCATGCCGGACGCCAGATCGATGGCGCAATCGCGTCGCTCGACGCTCTGGAGAAAATCGTCGATGCCGTTGGCGACAAGACGTATATCATGTTCGACTCTGGCATTCGCGGTGCTGCCGATGTGACCAAGGCTCTCGCGCTGGGCGCCAAATTCGTCTTTGTTGGTAGGCTCTGGGTGTGGGGCTTGTCGATCATGGGCGAGCATGGCGTCAGGCATGTGATGAAGAGCTTGCTGGCAGATTTGGACATTCTGTTCAACGTTGCTGGTATTCAGAATGTCAATCAGCTTGATAGGAGCTGGTTAGACAGTCAGCCGAAGGGTGCGGGTTTCATTGCTGAGAGGAGCAAGTTGTAGACGCTGAGAGATTTGTGGCGCATACGGCAATGGCTAGAGCATTGGACCGGTGGCGAGCTTCAATACAGGTTTGTTTGCGGACAGATCGTCCATTAGCTGTGCTAACATCTGGCGGAGATTCATCGTCGATGGTACTTGTGCATGAAATCGCAGCACAAACAGTCTCTTGAGTACCACTTGTCAATACGCAGCTATCGACGGGCTGTTCTTTGATCATTTCTATCAATGCGATGAGCGAGGTTACAAGCTTGTTGTAGCAGAACGATGGCTTTCGCCTTCAGTTTCCATCGATATCAGATCCCTGAAGTACATGCTTGTTGGCGAAGCGAACGACTTATGCAGGTTGACTGCCGTGACGTTATTCGCAACGCCGCCACGAAGCTGTATTCCGTCCGGGTCTTAATGAAGGTACTGACTGTCCGAAAGCTCCCTCCGCAGGTACGGTCCAGGCTCAATACTTTGCGATCCACGAGATCGTAGATTATCTACGCCACTTGGCCGTAGGTGATTTACGCACCGTGGATGTGTTTATCACTACCTCAAAGGGCAAGCGAATAGCAAGTAGCAAGTAATCATAGGTTGTTAAGTATTAAAGAGCATGGATAGCTGACGCTATTTTTAACCAGTTACCACCGTGCTGAGCAGAATTGTATATTACCACAGTCGCTCTCTTGAATCTGCTCTGTAATCTTTCAAATTCCAAGGCGGACCAGGCAACTTGGTCACGACAGGTCTTGCTCAGTGATTGATCTGTGCTTGGGCTTTCGACTTTCCCTCAACGCAATCGCAGGAATCGCAACCAGGCAACACGAGCTCTCAGCAACATGAGATCCAAAAGCATTCTGACGAACCCCATGTGCCTCTTCAGCATGCTCCACATGTCTCACCCTTGTTCTCTTTGCCTGCAGAGATCCCGCAGCCAATGACAGCCAAGGAGATCTTCATTTGGCTCGTCGAAAACTTCTGGTTCTTCAGGCATACGGCGTTGGCATCACGACTGTGCCGAAGTCGCTTGGTCTCCTGTCACAATGCGGCAACCTCAAGAAGTTGATTGTCGACATCGATGAGGAGAGGTACCTTCGCGGCGGCACAGGTCCTAAAGCCCGTCAAGTCAAGAGCATGCCTCGCGTCGCTGCTCTGGCTATGCTGCGTGGTCTTGAGCACGTCACGTTCCTCAACTGCCCGAAGCTTGAGAACCTGCTGAAGGATAAGATGCTGAGTCCGAGGACCGTTGAAGATACGGGCGGTTCGGACACAGGTCACAAGCGCAAGGCAGCGCAGGTTTCGACCGGAGACAGCGAGAGCGACCTTCCAATGGCGTCGGCGAAGGCCAGGAAGGTCAAGAAGAGTGCACGTTGATGCCTTGATTTTGCAGAACCGGGGTTGCTATCGTTAATAAGAGCTTTGCTTGTGAGTTTGACGTGCCAATTTTAGTCGAGCGATGCACGTTGCTGGCATTGATGGCCTGGTGCGCTTTCTTCCTTGGGCTTTAGTCATGCGGCGTTCCAGTATAGTAATACAATTGTACAGTCATCAACCACTTCAGGTCAAGTGCCGGACAGAGACATCCGTTGACGAAGGCATTGTTCCGTCAAGACTATCACTGGACGGTATAATACCTCTTACACCGACCATAGTGGCAAGCGGTCGAAATTTGAGGATCTTATGTTCGAGACTGTGGCGGCAGACTTGTCGGGGATATGATTATGGATACGATTATGACTGACATCTGTGGAGCGCCGAAAGGTGTTGTCATGTGTGATCGAGTCAATTCGCTGGTCCACGTTGATCCGAATGATAGCCGGGTCTCAGGTGTACGCTATGTCAGTTGCTGATCTGTGTCTGATGCATCTGTAGTCTGATGAAACATGCCTCAAATGCAAGCAAAGACAGCCCGTCTACTTAGGCCTGGTCTTCTGGCTTTGTTGCATGCATCGATATCCCGCCTTTTTTCTTTGTATATATGTGACGATCCGCTGTGATGTACATCCGTTCTTGCCAGCTCGTGTTCTTGAGAAGGACTGGTCAGCGGAGTGCAACACTACGCACCCTATATCATGGAATCCAGCTTTATATGAACCTGTCCCCTGGAAGGCAGCGCAAGTCTCTTACACTGCACAGTTTAGTAAGCATAAGGAGGTGGACGAGGATGGCATTCTGCTCAATGCATGGTTTGGTGCATCGAAAAGGAAAGCAGCCCTATCCCTCTACCTATGGAGGAACCGTTGCGATATCTCGAGACCTTGCTTGGTTCGACGATAGGCCACGGAGATTCGACGGATAAGGCCGACGAGTCTACCAGTGTCGTCATGCTTGAGATGGGAAAAACCGCTGGAAATAGGGCGTTAGACCTTGATGCACATCTCGCCACGTCTACCGAATCGAAGAACCTCAGGGCAAGGCGCCTCGGGGACTCGACCATGGCACAAGGCGAGGCGAGGGAGCAAGAAGCATACGCTCATGGAGAATAACGCAACATTCGAATTGCCTGAAGCATGGGGAGACCATTACTGGATGAACGCAGCGAAGTGCGTACGGGCCAATTTCAGGCCGAGTCAATACAGACACCCCTATTTCAACCGGGGAGTGGTGCCTGGAGAGTCACGAGGTCGCATGTTGAAACACCGTCGATTGGCTTGCCCATGGATCAAATTGACAAAGCTCTACCAATCGACCGCGCCGAGATGAGCATAGTGGGCACCATTGCAGATGACCCGGTCATAGAAGTCTCGCGAAAGGCCCTGACCCTAGTGGACTCTGAGTTGAGTGACTACTCAGGAAGCAGATGCTTCAGTCGTGACTTGTCGACCCTCTGTTCAGCTTCGTTGCTTGCGATCGGGGTTTTTTCACATCGACAACAGGGCACCACGGTTCGCAAACGAATTGGTACTCATCTTTTCGCCACCCCTACGTGTGGAATCGTCACGGCCGTGTAACTTGATCGCTGTGGATCGATACTTCATGGTAAAGCCGTCCACGAGAATGGCTCAAAGGCTCGAATGGGTACAAAAGCCGTTGAGTCGAGGACAATGCAGCCTTGAAAGAGCACCTTGTCTGATCCTCATGAAAGCCTTGTGAGGACAAGGAGCACAATTAGCACCCAGGTGCTTGCTGCTTCGGGGGTACCGAGCCACCTTCTGGTAAGTGTCTCTCGTCGAAAAGCAGTCCCCGAATCGCATCGCCCATCAGCACGATCGAGAGCAAACATCAACCTTGGCATTTCTTGATCAAGATGCAATCTTTCAGCATTCCAGAGCCCGGTGCTTCTGGTTCAGACGCTCTGATGCCGTCGCGGCGACACTTTCACCAGACATACCACGAGCTTCAACAGCTAGCGGAGGGCGGAAATTCGACAACCTATTTGGCTGTTAGCAAACAAGAAGTCGAGCTAATTCGAGCCCAAACAGGTACCAAGAAGCGACTCGAAGCAACGATACGCCAGAAAGTCGTAGTGATCAAGGTTCCCCGAGCGAGCTGCACTTCCTTGACTGAGGCAACCAATTCTCTGTCAGATGAGACCAAGATACTGACGAAACGGCTCACTGTAAGACATCCCAGGATTGTCGAAGCATTAGACTCCCACGAGGACAAAGACCAAGATATTGTGTGGCTGGCCATGCCGTACATCCCGGGTCGAGCACTGGGAGATGTCAAGGCAAAGTTCCCCTGGGCGCTTTCCGAGAGACTCCTATGGCATGTCGCCTGCCAGGTCTTAGAAGCGTTGATATTCATGGCTCTTGGACCTCAAGATTCGCTGGACGGGTCCCTAAATTCGCATTGGCAGCCTGTCTCACACCGCGACATTCAGCCATATAACCTTATGTTCAAGCCCTCTGGCGGATTTGATCTGCCCGATATCGTGATGATCGACTTTGGTCTGGGCACGCCGGGTACTGACGACCAAGGCGGGTTCGCTCCTGTTCTGCTAGACTTGGGCATGCTTGGTGACGTGCTCGAGGAATTGGTGACCGACAGTGCCTCGCCGGACTTGGCGACCCAAGACGATGGACCGCAGTTGCGCGCATTCATCGCTGAGCTCCAAGAGGCAGAGGGCGACAGCGCCGATCTGAATTTGGAACAGCTCGCGAAATTGTTCGATATGTTCCTTGCTTCAGCCGCGAAGGGGCGAAATGATGCGGACAAGACCCTGCCGGACTCAACGTCGGCGGGTCAGATGTTGATCGACTTGAGGTCCAGGCTGAACGTTGGGAAGGTCCTTTCAAATTTGGGTTTGGCTCACGACGACTAGACTGCTTCGCCGAGTCTCTAGACCCGCGAATCAAGACACATGCAGCCTGATGAGTTCCAGTGCGTAGATCATGATAGTCGCGAGCTGGCATCGCGCAATGAGCAACATCTATGACTTTTCATGTCAAGTCGTAGTGATCTCTTCATCGCCATAGCTAATGATTCGACTTCAGCAATCAATGGCGCATGAATACCCTTCATGTTACCCCAGCATAGCGAAGAAGTTCAGGATGGCATTCGAGGTGCGAGGACGTCTGTCCCACTGCCCTTCCATACCCATTGGCCGCCGCAATGTCTCATCGAAGACAAGGGCATCCCATGCTTGACCATTGAGGGGTCAACAGAGGACAAGACCGGTAGGCGGGCTGCATCCGCGGCATAAGCATAGATCTTGGGTCCCTCCACTGCTGTATAGCACTCGAGAGGTCGGGACAGTTGCTTCCGGAGGTCAGTATCGATGGTGCCGGCGAGATTGTGGAAGTGATACTATACTACATATATGTAGAGTCGGCGGCTAGCCTCACAGATCAAAGTTGATCCGGCTGGGAAAATGGAGCAAAGGCCGACGCGGTCACTCCCCTCCTGTCCCACAATAATGATCGAATTGGGAAGTTGAATCAGACTCCATATCTGCAACAGTAGCGTCGAGCTTTGACCACGTCTCAGCAGGTGTCGGCGGCTGTCCGCCGCTATTGGAACAGAGGGACCTTCGTGGACATGCCTCGCCAGCTGCTCACCCGACACGACCGGCCAACTACACTCCGATGCTCCATGATCGGCCAATGAGAGTGCATGATCCTATAGAGGCAAGCAATTTTGGTCATCAACCCTTTATCCCTATACACTTCCGTCGTCAACCAGATACGCTTACCAACATGTCTTGCGAAGTTGATCCCCAGAGCTGCAACACACACTGCGATCAAGCGGACAATTGCCACCATGCCGATGGAGCGTCTATTGACATTGAAGACTACAAGACCGAGCTTACTGAATTGAGGGCTAGGACCAAAGAGCTGGAACAAAAACTGTCCAAGCTCACGACAGAGTCCAGCAAGCTGAGATCAACGAAATGGTTCAATCGATCAGACGACAAGGCCATCAGCGCCCTCTACGTAGATCGTTATCTCAATTATGGCCTCACGCAAGAGGAACTCATGTCAAGTAAGCCAATAATCGGCATTGCTCAGTCCGGCAGCGATCTAGCACCTTGCAACAGGTACCATCTCACCTTAGCCAAGCGAGTTAGAGAAGGCATCCGAAGTGCTGGCGGCGTCGCCATCGAATTCCCTACGCATCCCATCCAGGAGAGCTCGAGACGACCAACAGCCACTCTAGACCGCAACCTGAGTTACCTGACTTTGGTCGAACTGCTCTACGCCTATCCATTCGATGGCGTGGTGCTCCTCACCGGCTGCGATAAAACCACCCCAGCGTGCCTCATGGCCGCCGCAACGATCAACATCCCTGCCATCTGTCTCAACGTCGGTCCCATGTTGAACGGTTACGACAGAAGGCAACTGATCGGATCTGGCACTGTCCTCTGGAAGGCTCGGGAACTACATGCAGCTGGTGAGCTGGACGATGAGGGGCTAACTGAGATGGTGACGAAAGGTACGCCGAGCGCGGGTCACTGTAACACGATGGGGACAGCGTCGACGATGAATGCGTTGGCGGAAGCGCTCGGTATGACGTTGCCTGGTCAGGCGGCTATTCCGGCGCCGTATCGTGAGCGTATGCAGTATGCGTATCGGACAGGCTCGCAGATTGTCGAGATGGTGCACGCGGATCGGAAGCCGAGCGACATCATGACACGCGAGGCTTTCGAGAATGCGATCGCAGCTAATACCGCCATTGGTGGCTCAACGAATGCGCCCATACATCTCAACGCCATCGCAAAGCATATCGGAGTGCCACTCAATCTCGACGACTGGGACCGCATAGGCCGTGGCTTACCGCTACTAGTCAACGTTCAGCCCGCAGGCGAGATGTTATGCGAAGAATACTACCGTGCCGGTGGCCTTCCAGCGGTTATGGCCGAACTGTGGGATCAAGGCAAGCTTCACGACATTCTCACTGCGAATGGCAAGAGTGTGAAAGAGAACGTCGCCGGACAGCACTCCTGGGATCGAAGGACGATTCGAGCTTTCGACGATCCGTTGAAGAAGGATGCGGGATTCCTGCACATGACAGGGAATCTCTTCGACTCTGCCATCATGAAGTCTTCTGTCATCTCTGAGGAGTTCCGGAAAGCTTTCTTGGAGAATCCGAAGGATCCGAATGCTTTTGAGTCCAAGGCTGTTGTCTTCGATGGCCCAGAAGATTACAACAAGCGCATCGAGACCGCGGATGTCGACGAGCACACCATCCTCGTCATGCGCGGTACCGGTCCGCTAGGCTACCCCGGCGCCGCTGAAGTCGTCAATATGACTGCACCGGGTCACCTGCTGAAAAAAGGACTGAAGTACTCTCTACCATGTATAGGTGACGGTCGCCAGTCCGGCACCTCCGGCTCGCCGTCCATTCTCAATGCGTCGCCGGAGGCTGCGAGTAATGGTGACTTGGCCATCTTGCGGGACGGTGACATGCTCAGGGTTGATTTGGGGAAGAGGAAAGTCATGCTGCTGGTTGACGAGGTAGAGATTGAGAAGAGGAGAAAGGAGTTGATGGAGAAGGGCGGATTTAGGATGGTGGAGAGCCATACGCCGTATCAAGATTTGTTTAGGAGGGAAGTTGGACCGTTAAGTGAAGGCATGGTCTTCGAGAGGGCGGTGAAGTTCCAAAGGGTCGCGCAAAGGTTTGAGTTGAGGGATAATCATTGATCTGCTTCTCCTTCGGAACCGCAATGCCGAAGTGATGATCACAGAACCCGTCCACATACCACTTGTTCCTGCTAGTAGATCTAAGTCATGCTAATCCTCATGTAACGGGATCCCTAAGCTCTCCCTGAAATCTACCGTCCGTCCCTCATGCCCCTCCATCTCCAACCCGTCCAACGCCTTCATATCCTGCTCACTCAGCTTCTTGACATCCAGATTGGTCTTGATCCTCGCCGGCGTCGCGCTCTTGCCCAAAGGCACCGTGCCCCTCTGCACAGCCCAACTCTGCAACAGCTGCCCGACGTCCATCCCATTCTTCCTCGCCAGCTCCAAAACCTTCGCATCTTTCAGCAGCGTCGCGCCATCCTTCTTCTGGCCCGCAAAGGGAGAGTAGCACGCTGTCAGGATCCCGTGCTCGCGCGAGAAGGCGATGAGGTCATTCTGCGGCAGCCAGGGGTGGACTTCAATCTGGTTGCAGGAGATTGGGACGTCGGCTTGGTGCGGGAGGAGTTCTTTGAGTTCCTGGATGGAAAAATTGGAGACGCCGACTGTGCGGGTCTTTCCCTTGCGGACGAGTTCTTGCATCGCTTTCCAGGTGGGGACGAAAGAGCCCTCGTGGCCTTTGGCTTGGGCAATGTGCGAGACGCAGTGCGCGTAGTCGAAGACTTGGTTACCGTCTTTGTCTTCCTGTATCGCACGGTCCGCGGAAGATGCTGTGGGGAGGGAGAAGGACTTCTCCAGTGCCTCTCTGGAGACTGGCTTGAGGACATATGGCCAGTGCGAGAGGTATAAGTCCACGTAGTCCAGACCCATATTCTTCAAGATCTTGTCGAGGCAGAGCTCGACGTTGTCGGGGTGGCCGAAGTGAGGCCAGAACTATGCAAACCATCAGCATTAATCTTGAATCGGCGCTTCGAGATGTAGAGTCACCTTTGTAGTAACGAAGATCTCGCCCCTCGGAATGCCAGACTCTCTAATCGCCTCTCCTACCGCCTCGTCAACACCGTACATCCACGCGCAGTCCAAATGCCGATAGCCTTGTTTCAATGCAGTCAAAGTGGCGTCCTTGGCCCAGCTCGTGTCGCCTGATGCCCATGTCCCGTAGCCCACGGACGGCATCTCAACGCTTTTGTCATTGGCGGCGCGGAGGGTAAAAGTCCTGGGCAACGACATGGTCTGGTTTTTGAAATGTTTTTTAGACGGTCCGAGGATCTGATCGATATAGAACGAACGCTTTGTGTAGGGAGAGACAATGCAGATACAGAAGTACATGCGCCTGTCGGGTTGAGCTTTACTACGTCATATTCTGCTGAGACGTCGGCATATGCACTAGGTAGAGGGCAGAGAAACATGAAGACACATGGTGACTTGAGTAAAGCGGCGAACCTGCCATGCTGTCGCTGTTCAAGTGACGAGAACATCATTGTGAGTGCTGACAGTCACGAGCACTGACCTGGTGCTTCATCCTGTTGCAATTGCTTGTTCGACTATTCACGGTCCATCATCTCGTCCATGTGCCACAATTCAGCCTACAAAACTGATCGCTGGCCTGTCTTCGATTGACTGCTGTTACCAAGGTGGCTCGCGCACTTAACCCTGCGACGTATCCATCGGCTCACCACCAGCCGCAGCCGTCTTCTCCGCCCTCTTCGCCGCCAAAGTCTTCGCCTTCCACTCATCAATCTGCTTCTTCAACTCTGTGTTGGGAATCACATCCTCTATCTTCAACGGCATCCTGTTGAATGGATCGTTGGGGTCAGAAAGTAGATGCGACCGGATAGTAGATCGATCGATGGTATTCTTGCTCGTGGGCAGAATGACCGGGTCCGTCATGAGATCCGCGAGCAGCGGATCCAAGAATTCATCCGGTATCTCGCCCAGATCAGCTTCCTCCTCTTCCTCTGCAGCCTTGACAGCAGCCACACGGTCGCCGAGCGACCTCCATTTCTCAATCTCTACCGGCGCCATGTAGACCGCGGTGCTCATGAGCCTGGCAGCTTCTGAGAAGTTCTCCCGCTTGTAGCTGCGCCCGTCCTTTGCGATCGCTTGGGAAAAACGCTCTTTGCCTGACAAATTCAAGAACACCTTGATGATATCAATGAGTAAAGCTTTGGGGTCCCACTTGTACTCTGCAGGGTTCTCGACCTTCAGGTTCTTGCGTCTGTTGCCGACCATGATGTCTAAGTTGTAGTCCAGCATGTCTGCCAATCGCTGCACGATCTCGGGCATGGTAAAGGCGTCTGGAAGGGTCTCGGTGAACAGAATCAGAGTCTCCATAGACTCGCGCGTCAGCTGGGAATAGCTCTTCGCCTTGCCCTTCTGGTCTTCAAGCAGTTCTTGCTTCTCCTTGCGCTGCTCCTCGTCCAGGGCAGCGAAAGCAGGACCCTTCATCTCCTCGGTCATTTCGTGGATCTTGGAGAAGCTCGTCAAGCTCTCATCGAGGACGAATGTGACATCATTAACGATCATGTTGACAAACTGCACGAAAAAGTCCGTGTTGACTTGTGCCTCTTTGGACAGGTTTTCGCGATACATGGTGTTCACCCAAATGCATTTGATGACCTGAAAGATCTCGAAGCGAATGTGGAACTTGTCGTAGAACTGCGTGTGCGTACCTGTGCTCTCGGCCTCGATGTAGAACTTCATCAGGGCGTGCAACAAGTGCTTATGCGCAAATGCCGAGCCGATGAGGAGGTCGCCCAGCAAACCCCTCGAGTTGTGGCCGAACGGCTGACACCCGTAGAAAAGGATGGTGACAAGACCAGACTTGACACCTGGATTCTTGACGTACGCACTGTTGCGCAAGAAGGTGACGCAGACTTGCACGATCTCGTCACACTGCTGTGGTGTCATGATTTGTGGTAGATTGCGAGTGATGAACTTGAAGTTCTCCACAATGTCTTCCAAGAAGTATTCTGGCAGGCATTTGAAGACGTCAGGTTGCTCGGATTGCAACGGAAGCTGAAGCTTTTGCTTGGGCAAGTCCTGACCTGACGCAAGACGCAAGAGCCAGACGATCACGTATCGCATGAATTGCATGCTGCGGGCCTGGTTCTCCGTGTCCAGCAGGACGCCTTCGGTAGCATGTATCGTGCTCCACATGTCATCTATCGACTTTTTGGCCTTCTTGAGCTGTTGTTCAAAACGAGCGAGGTATCGTGGGTCGTGCACAAACTTGTGACGGTCAGCCTCGAGAGCGATCAAGTCCTGCTCGTATCGCTTTACCGACTTCCGCATCATCCCCATGCGCGCTTGTGCCGCCTCTGTGCCGTAATGGTGGGCCGCAACTGTGAGGAAGAAGATCTCCGAGATGAAGTTGTTGGTTCCTCCGGCAGGCTGGGCATAAAATGCATCAGCGGCCTTTTGGTCGGCATTAATCTTGGTTTCATCCGAGATATCGACGCGCGGCTTGCGTCTCAAGTACTCGATATGTATACGATCGATCTTCTCAAATGAAGCACCGATAAATGGGTCACACAGACGGTCAAGCACAACAGTAACATTGAGCATGAAGCCGTCACTCGAGACCGTCTTATAGTCCACTCGCATGGCCCGCTTCTTGTGGTTCTTGTTGACGCACGCCGCGAACCAATCGAGTGTGCGACTTCGTGCGTCGGCGTCAGCCTTGATGAAGAAGTTCGTGATTTCGAGCAGCTCCTCCTGATGATTGCGCAGCTCCATACGTATGGCATTTTGAGCGTTGAAGATGAAAGCACGGTCGCGTGTCTTCGATGCCGAGAAGAAGCTCTGTGATGGCTCTGGCTGCATTGGTGACAGACGGTAGAATGGGCCAAGCAGAGTATGTGTCTCAATGTCCTGCGGCTCGATCTGCTCGGGCAGCCATTTCGGAGACTCGGTCAGAGCGGTCGCAATGGGCTTATATCGCGTGAGGTTCTTCAGCGCATGGATGTATTTGCGATAACCTCCAAGCATGCTCTCCTTGGACAGCCGCGCGCTCAGCTCCTCCACGGCACCCACAATAGCCTCCTTGATGCTCTCGTCTTCCGACATCCTGCTAGTAGCCTCATCGAGGAAGTCGGAACAGATGCCGGTCTCTGATTCTCGGTCCGCCACCAATAAATGGTCAACCAGAGGATTAGCTGCTGGAACATTGTCGCCAAACATCTCCGGCATGGTCACGGCGAATACGCAGTAGCTCATGCACAATCGCAGCGTCTCCTTGAGAATTTCCAACCGCGCCTCATCCTTGCTGCCATACCGCACGTTGTTCTGTGTCCGCTTCGCTCGCTTGAAGCACTGTAGTAGGTACTCAAATGGCTTGCCCTTTGGTGCCTGACCAGCGGCTTCTGTTATTACACCCTCCAGTGAGTCCAGGGTGAGTTGTAGAGGAGCGCCGGCCTCTGACAGCTCCTCCTGTGTGCCGGGCAAGAAGATGAGATCGTTGCCATGCAGATCCTTGCTCTCTTCCGGCTTGAGTGATACCCGAAAGATGGAGCGCAGGGTCCTGTCTTGCCACAACTCCACGCTCTCCGGTTCTCGCTGCCGTGGCCGACTCTCCGACTGACGGGGCCTCTCCGCTCCGCTGCTGTCCCTCTTGGCGGGCGATGCAGGTCTCGGCCTGATCTTGATCGGTGGAGCCATCTTCGTCTCCTCCGTGTGCTCCTTCATGGCCAACTGCGTAAACGGGTTTGATGCCGGATCGGAGGTGCCATCACCGGGGTGTGGCGATGGCTGTGCGGGTGTACTCGGTGCTGGCGGTGTTGATGCTTGGGCGTTCCGATTAGGAGTCGGAGTGGCTGCTGGACCGCCCAGCTTCGCTAACCGTTTCGCGCGGATTTTGTCTGCGTCGGATATGGTAGAGTCGGTCATGGTTGCGGCGGCGGACGCTTGGTACGCGGACAGTCAAAGTTGAGCCAAATCGAGATGGGAGGAAATGTTCGGATGGAAGAGGTGGCATGTGTCGCCGACTCGATCAGTCTTGTGTCTGACAGACAGATTGCCGCAGACAACGAAATAACGAAATCTTCCTGCGGTTCAACACGTAGAGTCAAGTGGCTCACATGGAGGCAGCGATGAGGCAACGGTAACAATCAACTTCACTGGGGAACGGACGGTCCCGAGACATGCATATTGAAGACTTGCTACTCTTTTACACAGAATAATAATGAGAATGTCGGACGGTTATTCACATGAAAGGAAGGTGTCAATAATCACCACCAATGAGGAGCGTTGCAGGGTGATACGACGGCCTTCTCTCAAGACCACAGCGAGGTGCTGAATGATCCACGAGTTGCCCTAGATGTCCTTTGATTCCTTATCGCGACAATAATACTGCTCTGCCGAATGCTGATAATAAAATGCCATGTGCTCAACAAGGTTTGTATCGGCAGCCCTATGCGACTACGTCACAGTTGATCTACTGGCTCTGCCATTCTGGATTGAATGTACCCGTCCTCAGACGCCGCCAACCTCCGGCTAGAGCAAGTCGGTCGAGGTCAAAGCCAAGCCTGGCCTTAAAACCCGCATGGTCATGAACCCAGAGTAAGGTCCTCGCTCAAAACAGTGTCCGACAGTTCGTCGTCGTCATGTCCTCCACGAGCAACCCCGGCACAGTCAAAAAGCAGCATCTGATTAACACAAGATGGACCAAGCCTGAGTACACCCTCCCCTCTCCCTCCCTCGAGTTTCTCTCCCACCTCGAAGGCGGAAGGTTCGAAGGCCCTAAGCTCCGAGGCGAAATATCGCCCGGTGGAGGAGGCAGCTGCCCCCCGTTCAAAGTCACTTACTGGACCCGCTGAATGCTGTCTCAGATTGGGAGATCGTTAGGAACCACTCACGAGATGGCCAGGAACTGCAGACTGAGCGCCTTAATACGTGCTACAATCTCGTCACCCACGACGTGGCTACCATCTGTGTACAGACTACTGGCATCAGTACCGGACGCGGGGAGGTATTGGAGAAATTGAGTAAGAATACGAGCATCGGTCCTATTCAATAATGGAGACTGGAGACCCCAGATACGGAGGGGTCAACGACGGCGTGTTCATCGCGAGTTCGGGAAGGGTAGGCAGTCAAGTGATTTGCGATGCTTATGAGCTTCTATGATAGATTCCAAACGATAGTGTGCAATTTCAGAGTGTTCACAGCATTTGAACCTAAAACATCAGCCCAGGCGGGACTTTCTCGTGTGATGAACCAGGGTGCCATGACCATCGGAAGAAAACCATTTACTTTCCATACAGCTTGAACATGCTCTCTGAAACATTTCATGATGCGCATTGCGTTTCAAGCCGGCCGAGCATAGCATTTCGCATTCTCGACGACGACAATTTGGAAACGACGAATTTGAAAAGCATGGACGAATTCTGGAACACGAACGTCACCACACCAACAAAACAATGAGAGCCGGCAACTTGGAACTTGGGGACTCCTGCAAACCAGTTTGTTGCAACGCAGAGAAACGGTCAGAGAGATCATGCGTGCACCATAGCATCAAATGCGGACCGACCTTTTTGCAGTCTGCTGCACCAGCAGCGCCGCGACCTCCGTCAGCCCGACCCACCATCCGTTCTGATCCAGAAGATACTGACAGACTTCACAGAAAGCCAACCAACTGATCCGTGAACAAGACCATCGCTGCCTCACCATCATTGAAAACCTAACCGAACCACACGACCGCCCCAGCAACCCCAAAATCCAAAGCTTTGACCCGCCCTTCCGCAACGCAAACGCTTTCAAGTGCTGGCGGAAACTCTCCCAGATGGTCGCAACGGGAAAGCTCGATGCGGATCCGGATATGTTCGTCATGCTGGACAAGTCGTCTTTTGACAATGACTCGGCGGTGTTGGTCGTGGTGAGGGAGTATGAGGGGAGTGGGAGTGAGGGCAGTGAAGGGAGCGATTGTGGGGAGATGGTGGAGGTGGGGACTGTGAGGGTGGGCTTTGATCTTGTGGGGCCGGTGTTGGAGACGTGGCGGGCGAAAGGAGAAAACTTGGAGGAGTTCTGGGAACAGGCGGGGTTGAGCGTTGATGGGGTCGTGAGATGAAGGGACTGTAGTCGAGTACCGGTCTGATCTGACTCCTGATCCACCCAAGGTGTGTGCAATGTGCCGCAGCCTCTCATTGGAGCATGGACTGCTCCCGCACCCGAACAGTTCTAAGGTGAAAATGACGTGCCCAGGCAGCAACATGTAGGTGCCTCTCGCCATTTCACACGACGGATCCTCCAGACTGCAAGGCGAGCTTCGTGATCCCCAGCGTCCTTCGCCAAAAGCATGTCCCATGATACCTCTCCCGCCCTGAAAAGCATCACTCCGGATTCTCGCGAGCGAAAGTGACCCGATGCCACCGCCCAGCTGAGCCTACCTCTCTCCATCTGGCATGGAATTCCTGAAAGCTCTTTGTGGTCGTTCCCAGAGCGTCTGCCTCACCTTCTTCACGGTGACCGCAGTTTTAAGCGAGCACATAAAGACTCTTCAGCCATGGTCGTCTACTCGGGCCAAGGCTTGTCAGCCAAGCGACACGGTTGTCCGAGCAGAAGAAATCTGTGCAACAGCACACCTCGAAACTGTTCTTGCTGTGATAAGCTTTGAGTGTATCCTCGCGTACACCGCTACAGACACGTCTCTTCGCAGACGTCGGCACGCGTGAGACAGCGCCGGCTGGCTGTCGTGCTTGCCGAGGAACCGAGGACGGGTGACAGCAAGCTCGATGATGTGGGATTGTAGTTCTGCGGTTGAGTCTAGGAAGCGTGAGGGCATCTGCACAGCGGCGTGCTACAGCATTGTCGGTAACGGCAGTGATGTTGACGCTCGGGAGATTTACAGGCGTCGGCACCTTCTCCATGACGGATTTCCCGAGCGAATATTGCGGGAAATCTGCCTGTGGCATCCGTCTTATTGCAATGTCAATTACCGGGATGCGAGTGCTAGCAGAATGTATTGTATGTCGAGGGCAAGCAAGCAAGCGGCTCGCGCGGTGGCCAAAATGCAGTGCGTGCCACAGAGGGAGGAGGGTGTGCACTAAAGATTGGCAGCGGGTGTTTCGTTCTTGGAATGGTGTCCTACGCTATGCATGCTGCTCCTCGCCAATGTACCTCGGAAAATTTCACATGGTACTTGACAGCTCAGGGCGCCCTCCTTTGCGTGGCCGGAGAACGCCGTGATGCCACGTTCCTCACATCTGTCCGCACTCACCTCACAACCTCCTCCTTGCCGCCGACATCATACACCGAGCTCCCGCTTCCTGGTTGTGTGACCACAATAGCTTCCGACAGTCTCTCCTCTGTGATATCCGGGAACTTCTGTCTGTAGTACTTCTCGATCCAATTTTGCCGTACGGCATGCACCTTGTCGTGCGGCACCAAATGCACCGAGCAGCCGCCCCATCCAGCGCCTGTCAGCCTGCTCCCATACGAGCCCGCCGACCTCGCCAGCTGACACAGCTCGTCGAGCTCCGGACAGCTGTTTTCGTACAAATCACGGCACGAGTCTTGCGTATCGTTCATCAGCCCCCCAAGCGTCTTCAGCAGCTCCGTGTTCTCTGCTTCAGTCTTGGGTGGTGGTGAGGACAGCAGCTCATTGAATTTGAGTACCCGAATGGCCTCGTTGAAGACGTGTAGTGTTCGTTGTCGCAACTTGAATTTATCTGCTCGGATCGGGAATTTCTTCATAAATCTCTGCTCCAAATCCTGTATGCTCACGCCGGTGATTTCGGAGATCTCCTCCCGAGTGTAGCCATCGTCTTGTGGAAGATACTCGTCTGCCTTCTCCACAAGGTCCTCGAGCTGCTTTTGAAAATCTGGCTGTGATACAGTGTGGTTGTCCTTGATGCCTTCCTTTTCTTGAAAGTAGGCATCGTGGAAACCTCGCAGACTATGGCCTAATGGACCGGGATCCGACGGCAGTGACTTCAGGCCGAAGATTTTTGACAGCACCAATGCCGCCAGCGTGACTTCGACGACTCGCAGATTGTAGCAGATTGGAGCAGTAACGTGTTTGTCTGCTGCGACGAATGACTGGGCAATGACGAATGTGAGAGGCGACTTGAGTGGTGGAAACTTGATCGTTTTCGCTGAAAGCTCCGGAACGAAGGAGACGTAAAGTGCCGAGCCTTGCGTGGGAAAGACCGACGCACTCTGGTCCATGCCACCAGAGTTGACTCCGACTGATCTCTCCGACACAATCGCCAGCTCGACCAGCTCCTTCTTGTCCACTGCCTCGACACCATTGGCCTTCATGGCGGCCAGGGCACTCGCGCAAACGAAAGCAGCGGAACTACTCAGCCCTCCACCCGACGGCACGGTGCCATCGGCGACAATGTCCATGCCAACACTCTGCTTGAACCGCTTCTCTTTCTTCCGCAGCAGCTCCGATGCGCCCGCCAGGCCGGACTTGAAGTAGTTGGTCCATTCTAGCGTCGAGGAATCGATATGCACGTCGCCAGTGTCAGGAATATCGAACTCTCGACTCTCGAACTTGTGTGGGTGGACATTGATTAATCGGACAGTCGACGGACCCGGTTCTCGTGGGTGGACAGAAACGGCGAGGAGCACATCGGCCTCGATGGCCATGGGCAGGACGGAGTAGAGGCAATAATCAATGTGCTGCAGTCCAGTCAGCGCTTATACTGGAAGTACGCGACCAGAAGATTTGCGGACCTCGCCAATGATGTTGACTCTGCCGGGGCTTCTGGCCACGAAGTCGGGCAGCTTGCCATATTCCTGCTTGAACTTGCTGATCAGGTTGTTCCACCGCTTCGTTTGACTCGGTATTGCTGTCTCGGGATAGACGTCGCTCAGCGAGTCGGCGGTGGGAACGGCCATTGCGGGCGGGGTGCTGAGAGATGCGTGATGGTGTTGTAGTCGGAGAAGTCTCGGTCAGAAGGCGTTCACGGGTATGGGAGAATGAAAGCAGACAAGCAGAATCATCGCAACAGGAACACGAGAAGGCGTATCACAGGATCACCATCAGAACGGTAGCGCGACTTCGCTCGATTGCGACCGTCTCTTGCCAGCTCCATCAACTCACCCAATGTCGGCTCCACATCTCGGAGTTCCTGCTTGGCGCGACCGACGCTATACTTTCTGGGGATGCCCAAGGCCTGGCATCGGGCTCCTCCACCCGGGCCACCGATCGAGAGCGTCACCAGCGGAACCAGAAGGCAACAACAAGAAGCAGCGCACCAATTCGCCACTTCATCTGCCGCCGCCACCAGCATCACCACTACCAGCTCCACCGCCGCGGCAGAAGCAAATAGCACCTCAACCCATCATCGGCAGAGCCATCGAAGACTGACACAAAGCATGCACTGCGGCTTCCATGCCAAAGCCGACGATGGCAGCGTTCCCAGAGCCGCTAGCTGAGCCTTGCGGCCTAGTCAGCTGTAACACGGAAAAGGGTAGGGCGCTCAAGGCCTGTAAATGCAACAAGGACAAGACTCAGTAAGCCGCCAAGGAGATCTTTGTTGTATCTGATGCAACGTACCGCGGTATGTGAGCTGAGCTGCGAGTGCGTGCGCAGGAAAGTATGGCTTCATGTACAAGCAAGAATCCGAAGAGTCAAGCTCAGGCTTGCGACAATGATGATGCCGTTGCCATATCAAGTGCAGATGCAACCACGTATTTCCTCGCAGCCAAGGAATGGTGCGCCATGGTGTGCCAGTGTCATGGCAGCACCTGCGCTCGGGAACATTCGCAGTGATTGGATAGAAGGGCCACAGTGAAGTACGCAAATAATTCCAAGAGAATGGCTTTGTGACGATACCGCGCGTTGGACATGGTCGCACAGACTGGGCGACGGCTCATAAAAACTGACTGCACGATACCCTTCTCAGCCCTCCTACATCTTCTACTCGCTTTAATCGCCTTCGCGGGCCACGAAAACTGCACCACGATTCAGGAGAATCGACGGAACCACGCCACAGCTCAATCGTGATTCACACTCGCCGGTCGAGTGCCGAAAGCTTGCACCACAACATCGATCGTATCAACGACAAACGCAATGTCCATCTACTCATTATAATGCGGCATGTGTCACAGCACGTATGGGACCTCCACCAAGTCGTATACCGCCGGGAGCAGGCTCATTTGCGGCCACTGCGTCCAAGCGCACGTCGTGTTCAAGTTTCAGGCGGCGCTAGCAGAAGAGGTCAATCATCCTCCCATCTTCGGCAGCGCTTTCCTCTCAGTCGATCATTTCCCTGGTGTTTTCGATAGCAGTCTTATCCACCGCTATCGTTGACGCGAGACTGAATACAACACTCCTGTTGCAGAGCGATCTCACTGCATGCACCTGCTATTGTCCTCGACGGCTCCACCAAGCGAAGAGTCAACGTGCAGTGAGTTGGCACTCAAACTTTTCCAGGTCGAAGCCGCGCTCAGCAACAACCTCGAAGTCACTGAGTGTAAGAATTCGCACCAATTGCTCCTATAGCCTGGTTAGCAAATGACGTTTCTGCGTCCTCGAGTGTAGATTGTGTCGGGAATCATACAAAGAACAATGCCATTCACGTATAGCCGGCTCACACGGTCCTGCCGAGCCTGCGAGTGAAGTGTGCCGACCACATGGACATTCTCTCCTCTTCCGGTGCGAATGCAACTATCTCCACTTCACTTGTGCGTGATCAACTCACAATGCAGTCTCACTTCTCCACACTGGCTTCTTACAGCTTGCCACCATCGAAAAGTTTCGCAATCAGATATTCGAGCCTAGCAAATACCAGATCACGCCCCCACATCCTGAGATACGATACCGTGCAAAGCTAATATGCCGCCCAATCCATACAGTACCAAGCTCGCAGACGCCAAGAAGCGTTCAAGAGACCTGCAATTGGCGTGCAATCGAGCCGTGCGTGATGCAGCGAGGGCTACTTTGCTCTACGAGTCAGAGTATCTCCAGTCCGAGAGGGTCAGAGGGATGATCAACGGCTCCCATCGGCTCGATGAGGAAGCGCTCCCTTCGCTACGAGCTGAATGCCGCAGAGCATGCATCGCATCTGAGACCGCTTGGGAGGACCGCGAGGCGAGCAAAGCCAGGGCCACGGCGCTTACCGAGGAATTAAGACTGTCCAAAATCAAAGTGGAGGAGCTGCAGGGAGAGGTTGACGCCTGGGCAAGAAGCCAACCACCTCCGAACACTAATTGGTCGTTCAGCCAACTGCTCGACGCTTTGCCGATCTTTGGTGCGGGCACGAAGTCCAGTCCAAGCGATGAACCTATCCCGAACTCCAAGACCCAGGGCGCTGATGACAATGCCAACAAGGCTGATTCCAACCAAGAACACGGCGACAGGCAAGACTCCAGCTCGGATGACGATCTCAAGTGGCCATACTATCCACCATCGACACAGACCCCACCCCGCCCGCTCCGGGACCCCGAAGCAGCCATCGCAGCATTCCATCACGAGGCCCAGCAGTGCTTGAACGACTACGCCACCATCGAGAAATTCCCAGAACCGCCAGTGACAAAGCTCTGCATCGAAGAGTCGTGTGTGCAGACTCAAGAAGGTCGCGCACTGATTGCATGTTCGTGCAACATCCGCGCAGCGTTTGCCACGGAGCGCAACCTCAAGACTGTCCGCCTAAGCTGGCATCCTGACAAGTTCGGTCGGTGCCCTGAGCATTTGAAGGGCGACTTTCAGTGCAAAGCGAAGGAGATGTTTGTGGTGCTCAACGAAATGTATCTCGAGAGTCTGGCGAAGGAAGCCTGATGAGGTGGAGGGTCACTGCCGTTGCGGAATCGACTAGACTGGGCTACATTCGCGGTGCCTCCGCTCGTAACTGTCAATGTGTAGCAGGAATAGCCTCTGTCTCTGTCTATCGTCAGCAATAGCAAGCAGCGCCGTCTTTTGGATACGTGAAGGACTAGGTACCGGACAAGGAATGCCAGGAGAGCGGTGGAACGTTCAAAGATGATGGCAAGCTGCTTGCTTCATCTCACTAAATAGTTAGCGAGTACATTAATCTGAGCATTAACTTTTAGCTCAAGGAAGGTTAGCCATTTAACGGCGAATCTGAATTGCCAACCTGTCTCTAACTTTCCCGCGTCACGTGACTAGTACTTCCAATAAAGAACCAATCAGAGGGCAGACTTGCGGTTAGATTTTCAATAATGCAGCAAGACAAGCTTGCCAATAATTTACATTATGCTCGACGTCAACCGAAGACCGCCATACACAGTCATGAAAGGTAGACGGCGCCACAAAGTAGCGATCATTTCATGTTCCAATGGCGCTCTTGCTTCATGCGCTAAGAATGGCCTCGTTGCTGACCACTGTACTACTATACTAGTACTAACGAAAAGGCAACTTCTACGCCACAACATCTTGGCAAGCACGGCAGGATTTGACTTCATCTTCTGCGGTATGGCTAGCTTACACGGATTTAAAAGCAAGAACGATGTTGGTCGGAGTATATAACAGAATCCCCTCCTCGCTCATACCCAGCAGCCCATCTGCGACCATTTTCCACCAGACAAACACCATAGGAGGATAGCACAGCATTCACAGCTACACCATGTCAACCACAATATCCCACACGTCGTCTGCGACGAGCGCCGCTAGCGCAGCTTCCAACGCCGGCTCGCTCGTGCCCTTCACGGAAACCTTCGTGCAGACCTCCGGCTCCACGACAATCACCACGGCTATTGCGCTCGTTGGCCAGATCCTGGACAACGCCTCGACGAACTTTGTCGGCTACAATAATGGCTCCGCAGAGTACTTATACACGTCGTCGGTCGCTGGCGCCTCTGAGACGACTCTCGCGGGCTCGACTTACTACGTCAAGGAGAGTGCTGCGCCGGTGGGCTATCTTGCGACTGCTGCGGGATCGGGGAGTGGTGCGAGCAGCACGAAGACTGGGAGTCCGTCGAGTGGGAGTGCGACGAGCAGTGGCACGGGAGCTGGTGCCTCTACGTCTGGAGCTGCTGCTAGCAGTTCGAAGACCAGTTCGGCAAGTGCATCGTCGACTTCGTCCTCTGGTACTATCAAGCTGTCTGCTGGTGCGGCCTCCACTGTGGCGATTGCACTGCTGGGTGTCATTGTGAATATGGCCGCCTAGGCTGAGGATGCTTGTTACGAGTAACAAGAGGCATCGATCCAGCGCTGGGGGCAAGCGGACCTCACAGGATGAAAATCGCGGACTGGAGGAGAGTACAGCACTGATGTGTTATGATTCATATACTCCAATGGCTTAGTGTATATACGTAGTGATGCGCAAATGCAACGTGACTGACCCTGAGTCTTACGCCTGGAGGCAGAACTACACTATGGTCGCGCAAGGCAGTCACTGACCAACCCAGCACAGGCATCAGGAAGTAATGACCCCTCTCGAGCTCCTCCAAGTCTCCCAAAACGGGTCAGATATAAGCAGAAGTATCTGTGCCACACGAACCTCACTCCGCATCGTTGCGGCCATACGGTCCTAACCAACTTCAACCCCTGCCCCTGGGTTCAACACCCAACAGACTGCACGAAAGAGGGCATCTCTGAAAAATCTCATCTGCTCCACCCTCCCATGTTCATCAGCGCACCGCTTCGCCCTTCGCCGTACCGGCCCTCCTTGCCCGCTTCCACCAAACGAGTACCCGCGAGCTTGCGCATTGCTCGACACCAGCTTCTCGAATGCCACTCCCGTTGTACTGGCTTGGGTGTTTGATGCCTGTGGCAAAACTATAGGCACGAGAATTGGGCGGTAGAGGGTAAGCGATTACATGACTGCGCTTCGGGGGGCGAGATATGAGCGTTTCGGAGCGCAGGCGGGTGTTAAGACTCTTTTGGACGGGCGCGCTCATACGAGAGCTTCGAACGGGCGAGTCGGCGTGCCAGCTCGGAGGTGGAGAGAATTGGACGAAGTCGTGGGTGGAGATTGTGAGGAAGGTGGAGAGCGGGGAGAGAAGGAGAGTTTGTGATCGAGTAGTATTGAATGAGGAAGTTGAGGAATCGTTGTAGCAGCGACGGCAATGGGCAAAAGTCTAATAATCATTCGAGAGCTGTGGTTCCTGATTATGTCTTTGAGACCATAGGCAGTCTGTGAGAGCCTTGGTGATCCATTGATGTCCTACGTACTGAAAGCGCTGAGGTCCGCCAGGAGTCGGGGCCAGCCGCCAGTCCCAAGAACTTTACCGTAGATACGCAAACCCGTGGACAGTTGAACGGCACAGGCCTGGGTCATACATCCACGTCGTCCTCATCCTCCATCTCAACTTCAAGACCTCACACCAGCTATGCCTAGACCAACACCGCGAGGCTGAGCTGAAACATCACCAATGCATTGTTTTTTGGACGGCGGCTCTGGCGGATCTTCACCAGCACGCACAACTCCGCGCTTCTTAACCTGGCCAAAGAGCTTAGTCTGACGTGTGGCGCCGGCGGACGAACGAGGGGAACTAACAGATGTTCCACGAGCTATGTCAAAAGTCAATTTGGGAGCGTTCGAGCATAACTTTGCGCATTACTTGACTCACCTAGCATTCCACTGCCCTTGAAGCTGTTCCTCTTAGCCTCTTGCTCCTGACTTGCACGCAGCATTTGCGAAGCAGCACGAGATGCCTGCGACTCGGTGACTTTATCGTCATCACCTCGCGTTTCGATGATGTCGGTCTCAGCCTCGCTGTCGTCGTCCTGCCCCTCCTGCTCGCCGTCAGAATTCGAGACGGTGCCCTCAGAAGCCGGACCACGAGTGCGCGGGAACGGTAGTGCGGGCCGCGCATATACTGTACGGTGACCAGGCGTCCTCATAGCACTTGTTCTTGGCATTGGCGCCGTGGAAGGAGCCTCGATGGGAAGCCGAGTGGAGGGAGTGTGATACGGCTGTTGAGGATAGCTTCGAGCAGGAGTGTTGGGCAGGCTCGACATGCTCTGGGCGCTCCGGCGGTGACCCTTCTGCCCCGCCATCATCTCGGAAGCCTGCAAGAGGGCGGCAAACGGCTGGCTCTGCTCGTGTCTGGCATTGCCGCGGTGCGGTGTGCTGTAGGCAGATCCAGGTGTGGCGTCAAGGTAAGGCAGGCGACCACGAGCTTTGTTGGAGGAGTCTCTGCTCTCGCGGATGCGTTCGCGCATCAGAGTCACCTTGTCGGTCAGACTGGCAATCTCAATCTCCTGCCGTTCAATGAGGCGTTCCTGCTGTCGATGCTCGGAGCGGAGATACTGATTCTCCTGAGTCAAGCGCTGAATGTCGCGACAGATCCTGCTGTACATGTCTTTCTGGACGGTGATCATGCCTTCCTGAAGCGGCGGTGGCTGCACTGGGGCGGCGGCGGCTCTTGCCTGCTCGGCGTTGTGGATCACGTCATTCTCATATTGCGCCATACGCGCCTCGACCGCCATGCGTTCGATGGCTGCCTGGCTCTCTTGCGCGAGCATTGTGTACTGCAGCTTGTGGTGGGCGGCCGCCATCTTGGCCTCGCCCCATGCCGCCTGCAGGTCTGCGACCCGGGCGCGCAGATGCTCAGGTGTCGCATTCGCAATGTCGTCGTGCGACATGAGCGCATGCACGCTCTTGTTGCGGTTGCGGGTGGTCTGAGCAGCAGCAGCGGTATCGATAGTGGGTGGCGGGGTAGATATATGCGAGAAGCTCGTCGAAGTCGGCGTGCGGGTCCCGGGTCGAGGTGGGACTTGGGTGGAAGGTGGGGGGGTCATGCTGCTGTTGGATGCGCCTGCCATGGAGCTGCGGGCGGTCATATGTGTGGGTTGATTGTGGAGGGAAGGAGCGCTCGCGCGGTCAGGCAGCTGCCGGTGTAGCGGTGTAGGTATACCGTATAGCCGTGCAGAAACACTGATAAGGTCTGGAGGAGCAGCGGGACCTAACGCGCGGCAACGAGGTCGAGCGCGGATCTGTTTATTATTATACTGCTGCGTCGGCGGCGAAGCAAGGCCGGGTCTGGCCGTCGCGGAGAGTTGCACAATGGAGATTCTGACCCGCGTCTATACAATGCTTGCAGTCTCCCTTGCGTGCGCCTCGGTTTCATGCGCAATGAATTCTGATGCCCTCGACAATCACAATAATATGCCACATCATGAGAGACTTTGCGCACGGTGGCCGGGAGGTGTCGCGGGAGGCTGGCGCTGGCGACGCTGGTTGTGACTTCCGCGCCTCGCAACACCCGCCGCACTAATGCGACCACTTCGGCAGCCCGGCAGCCGCGCCTCGACTAGTAGTAACTAGTTTCCGTGTTGGAGTGTGGGGGATGACCCCTGAAGCCCTGAACGCAACGCTGGGACTTTATGCATGCATCTTGTCATGCACTGCGTGATGCTTTGCGCATGTGCTGGCGCAACATGAGTCGTGGTCATTGCATTGTGCTTGATTAGTCGTTCTGGAGGAGTCTGTCGCCCAACGAAACGGATGGAACCAGCGCCAACGCCTCAGAGGCCTACGGGCATCCCAAGGCTGTCGCGCCTTCCCGCCTTGAATAAGACGCCCTCGCAGCTCTTTGCGACGCCGAGCGAGCCGCCTGTGGAGCCTGTGAGGAGTACAGTCAACCCGCCGAAACTGCAGAAACGGACGTCGATTGCGTCTCTGCCGCGATCAACACAAAGGAGCGTCCAGGATGCAGCTGCCCTCCCCAAGCCGCCCCCATCAACAACGCGCCTCGTACGCGCCCCTGTGGCAAATGGAGTAAAGTCCGCTGCAAGGACGCTCTCGACGCCGGGCACGAAGTGTGGTAGACCTTCCTCGCGTGCAGACCAACAGCGACTGCCGCCCGTCTCTGCGAAGCCCGCGGCGCCCACTGACAACCAAGAAAATCATGATCAGCTGGGTCCTCTACTTGGCTTGCCATCGGTCCCAAGGCAGGGAAGTTGCGATGCCGAATCACCGACGGAGATCATCGGGATCACTGAGGCGTCTACAGAGGATCTTTTTCGACCCAGTGATCATTCCAAATCACGACCTTCCTTGACCGAGAGGGCAATTGAAAGCTTGCAAAGTCTACCATCAACGCCCAGCGCAAAGGCCAGGCGGGACTCGAACTTCTTCGCGCCTTCCGGGTCCCCCATGGGCCCGCCGCCTCGACCTGCGTCATCAATGAGTCGTAGTGGCAGCAACAGCAGTCGTCCTGGCACAAGTGATGGCATCTTCGCCGAGCCAATGAAATCTGCTCCGCCACCTACTCAGCAATCGCAGAGTGCAAAGCCAGCCACGCGGAGATCTCTGGGTGGGTTTGGCTACACTCCTGGAAAGCAGCGGAATACAAGCAATATTCTCACCCAACAATTGCAAGCGACCAAAAAGCCGAAAGACTCAATACCACCGTCGCCTCGCCCATCGATAGCTTCCAACCAAAGTGGCATTTCTGCTCAGGCAGCAAACGGAAGACTGTCAGTCAGACCATTGAATGGCCCAAAGACGCTCGCGGCAAGACCGGCCAAGCCGAAGCCCTCGCTCAATGGTGTCTTTGGCACGAACGCTACTGCAAACAGCCAGCCGTCCCAATCTGAAGTTGGTCATGCCAAGCGGGCGGTCTCCAGTTCAGCGAAGGCATCGTCTGCTGCTTTGCGAGAGCAAATATCAGCTGCAAAGGCGGCCGTTCGAAAGGAGAAAGCCAAGCGTGACTCGCCATTGCAAATCGATAGTGAGCCTTTTGGTGCATTTGACAGCGGCATCCACGCAGACCCATTCAACCAGGCGCCAAAAGATGGCAAGCACATTCTACGGAACCGCATCAAATCCGCCTGGACTGACGGAAAGTTGAACATTGCTGCACTCAATCTGAAGGAGATACCAGAAGAAGTACTCCAAATGTATGATACTGCGACCATGGAGGAGAGCAAGGTCAATTGGGCCGAAGTTGTCGATTTGACGAGACTCAACGCTGCGGACAACGAGCTTGGAGCCCTTGCTGATAATGTTTTCCCCGACAAGTCCAACGAGGATCTGGCTGAAGACCAGGACAGCAAGGGCAACCAGTTTGGAGGCCTGGAGGCTCTTGATCTGCATGGAAACATGCTACAGGCTGTACCACTGGGCCTGCGACGCTTGGAGCGACTCACTGTGCTGAGCTTGGCATACAACAAGCTTGAAAACGACTGCTTAGATGTCATTAGCCAGATCACGTCTCTGAAAGAGCTACGTCTCGGCCACAACAATTTCGCCGGCAGTCTACCTACCAGCATCTGCGGCCTGACACATTTGGAAACCTTGGACCTGCAAGCGAATAAGATTCTTGATCTGCCAGGAGCATTGCGTGAGCTTGTCAGCTTGCGTGTATTGAACGTTGCTGGAAATCAATTGACAACAGTGCCCATGGATGCCCTGCACGATTTGCCGCTGACGCAACTTGACGCGAGCAGCAACGCTCTCATCGCATCACTCTTCGCACTCGGAGCTATCAACAGCCACCCGACCTTGCAAATTTTGAATGTCGCCAACAACTCCCTGGCTGCCCTGATCTTCGCTGAGGGGCTTGGAATGCCACGATTGAAGGTGCTGGACGTTACGAACAACCACCTCACAGGCTTGCCGCCCGTCTCAGGCTGGACGGAGCTCATCACGCTTGCTGCAGGCGACAACAAAATTACTGAACTGCCAGCTGGCTTCACTTCGTTGACACAACTCAGAAACGTGAACTTCACAAGCAATGATCTGCGCCTCATCGACCCTGAGATCGCGCGCATGGACAGACTCGAGTCGCTTATTCTTGCCTCGAATCCTCTGAGAGACAAGAAGTACCTGATCATGAGCGCTGCAGACATCAAGCGTGATCTCCGTGCTCGTCTGGATCCGGGAGAGCTCGATGATGGCGAAGTCAGCGACCCGGAGACTGTCATCGGACCCGATCCAGCCCCTGGTACTGCCAGATGGAATCTCAAACCCAACAGCGTTCTCGATCTTGCCGCGACCAGCAGCTCGGACGATGTCAACGATGCTTTAGGATCATTCCTGCAGGGCCACGAAGTCAAGCAACTGCTTCTGTCGTCGAACAACCTAACTAGTATCCCCCCTGCCTTGTGGCTAGGCCAGGACATCAGGATTTTAGACCTCTCCGGCAATACTTTTGGCAGTGACTACTTTTCTGCCGATTTCGAGCTTCCCGCTCTTCAACAGCTGAACCTCAGCAATTGTCGTCTCACCACTATCGAGCCTCTTCTCTCCCAGCTTACAGCACCCGCAATGCATACGTTGAACATCAGCGCGAATCGTCTTGCGGGCCCCCTTCCCATCTTGCGCTCAATCTATCCATCACTCACCACGCTCTTCGCGGCTGACAACAAGTTCACAACCATCTCGGCTGAGTCGTTGCGCGGCATGACTACTGTCAGCCTGGCCAGCAATGAGCTGCAGTCGCTGCCAGCCGATGTGGGGCTGCTTTGGGACGAAGGGCTGCGCAACCTGGACGTTGGTAGTAATGCGTTCAGGGTTCCGAACTATCGGGTGCTGGAAAAGGGAACGGAGAGTGTGATGAGGTGGTTGATGGATCGTCTACCTGCATCTGGTGGAGTGCTGGACCAGTTGGGTTGAGCGAATCTGCTTGTTGGTTTGCTGTTTGTAATTTGAGAACCTCGACAGAAGGCTTGATGAGTTTGGACCCATCTCCATCTGTACAGCGACCATTTCTGTACAGTCTGCTTTTGGACGGAGCACTGTTGCTCAAGGGCATGCTACGCATCACCAGCGGCCTATCCATCTCGTCGCCCATATTTTGGTGTTCTGTATTAATAGACATTGTCTTTGGGCTTCCAGGATGGCCGGAAATGGCTTTAGTAGGGGTCCACCGAGCTCAACTCCCTGCTTCTTATTAGGTATCCAGCGAACAGCAGTGTCTTATGCATTGTCGATGGTGACGTTGCGCTTCGGCGGCATACTTGATCTTGTGCGACATGATGTTCTAAAAAATGGAGAGCGATCCACATTCGCGTGCTTCCTCTGCGATGTAGAGCTCTGGTAAGATGTCCAGCTCCATGTAAAGATCATGGTATTCCGCCGCTGCGCAGGCCTGTCCGATTCGATACGTCCTGGTAGGGTAGCGGGGGACCAAGCTGCGATACGTGTCTTCGGACGCAGTGCCCGTCACTACGGGATGTTGTCGGGAAAGCATGATTGATATACCATTGCTCATGATAGCCCGCAGATCCAGGGCACGTGTGAAATCAGGCAATATCCTGCCCATTTCCTGAGCGGAGCCATTATGGTATCTAAGTCTGTGGGTTGTTTAAGAAAGGGAAGGGCTATTTCACACGTCTCCGGCATCTGCTGGCCTCGCGTGGCTAGCCGACAGTCTTGCCGACTGCATTGCTTGCTCTGCAGCCTCTTCTGAGATTCCGTAACAGCGCATTGCGTCAAAAAAATCCATCGTCGAATACTAGAGCAGAGATCTGTCAGTGCGTACAACGCGAAAAATTGATCTTCGAGACCAAGCGTAGACAGCATCTGTCTTTCAGAGTGCGGTGGCCAATTATTGCAGATCTAGCCAGCCCACACCAGTCATTCATCAAGCGCTACGGCTTAGGGCCCTTTCGGTTGCCTTAATCGCGGTCGTCAATCGCGGCGGCGCGATTGTAATTAGCGCCTTTATAGCTATTACTAGCGATTCTAATCGCAGTCGCAATCGCGGTGTGCTCGGTTAATGCCAAGACGCGCCAAGAATTACGATCTTGACTTTAGCTAGTGTTGTTAGTAGTAGGATTATTGATTTAATACTATTATACTATTAACTATAGCTTATCTGACAATCGATATTAACACTAGTATAGCTAGCTAGCCCTTACAGACTCTTCCTTTCTATTAATCGCTATATAGTAGTAGCACTACGCTAGCTAAGCATGCGCTCCTAGATCCTTAGTTACAGGCTAGTAATAAATTGCCATCTAATCTGTTATAAGGAGCTTTACCCTTAGTAATAGCTACTAATCAATTAATTACTATACCCTCTTAGCTATAATCTACACTAGTGTAGGCTAGTGTTACTACTATAGCTACAGCTAATTAAGTCACTATATCTCTAAGTCTAGCGACAGTCATATTAAAGCTAAAGCGCATTCGAAAGAAGGTAGATAAAGACAAGATACTAGCTACAAAGATTATAAAGTAGTTATAGACATTAACACTAGTAGTATGTCCTATACTCCTACTACATTCTCCCTTTCTCCTAATTGCCTTATGTCATAAGTGTTAGGAGTACTACGAGTCACAGGATCGTAAGGGTCCTAAGGACTATAAGTTATAAGCATAGTCATAGGAGAAAGGATCTGTCACGTAAGGACAGATCCCTAGATCTATAGGGTTAGTCTATAGATCTATAGGCCTATAAGGGAGAAGGGATCTATTATAGGATAATAGACTCTTAGATCTGTAGGGTTAGTCTATAGATCTATAAACATAGATCTGTTAGGTCTGTTAACAGATCTAATAGAGCTACTCTGTCTCTCTAGTATATAGGGATAGCTTTAGGACAGGTAGTTAGGGACTTCATGCTTAATTTAATTCCCTTTCCCTAGGGGATAGTTAGTTACAAGGACAATTACTATTGTCGATATTCTTCATAGCTCTACGAGTCTAGCACTTAGTTACCTTCCTGCTATTAGTACCTACTCTTATGACATTTTAAGCACTACTTCTAAGGAAGTATTAGGGGACTTGTTAAGCGCTTAACATACGCCTATGTTAAGTAGTTCTTTAGCTGTTAGTTTAACTTCTAGCGACAGTCAACTAACACTATGAGAACAAGTTGCCGCTATACCTCAAATTACATAGTAGCTTGAATCCATTTACCTTAGCGAGATAGCTCTAGCATCTGTCGCAGGTTTAACTACTAGGAATAGACACGGCAACAATAGCTTTAAGATAGGAAGCCCTATAGAGTTTATAGGACAACGATCTCAAGTCAAGATGTTTATCCTATAATGCTAGTTAGCATTTAACGTAGATACGGAATAGTTTATAACATATCATAAGCGAATAATATACATTGTCTCTTACCTGAAGGGACTAGCGTTCGAGTTTATCTAGCCTCATCTGACAGATTATCTAGATCACGTCAGTAACGTTAAAGCTAGGAAGACGACAACTAGGGAGATTCTTAACTTAGACAAGTCTTTGTTTAAGGCGTTACGCGAAGCTTTTAGGCTTAGTAATAAGCAACAAGAGGCCGAGAGAGCTCTCCTAGGAATCTAGCAGAAGGGTTCCTGTCATAAGGGTAGGTGCCGATAGCAGGAAGGTGACTAGGTATTAGACTCGCAGAGCTGTAAAGAACATCGACAATGGCAGTTAACCTTGTAACTAACTATCCCCTAGGGAAAGGGAATTAAATTAAGCACGAAGCTCCTAACTGCCTATCCTGAAGCTATCCCTATATACTAGAGAGACAGAGTAGCTCTATTAGATCTGTCGACAGACCTAACAGATCCGTGTCTATAGATCTGTAGACTAACCCTATAGATCTAAGGGTCTGTTATCCCGTGATAGATCCCTTCTTCCTTATAGGCCTATAGATCTGTAGACTAACCCTACAGATCTAGGGATCTGTCCTTACGTGACAGATCCTTTCTCCTATAACTATGCCTATAACTCATAGTACTCCTATGACTATACCTATAACTCATAGCACTTAGGACCCTTATAATCCTGAAACCTATAGTACTCCTGACACTCATGACACTATCCCCCTCTTAGCCTAGCTCGTCCCTAAGCTACCTTATTAGTGCGGGGTTTCTCTTGTTATTTCCTTTTGTGCCGTGATGTCTTCTCTTTCTACATTACTGCCTTGTGTCATCCTAGACACTAACGCCCCTTTAACGCAGAAACGTAAACGCCGCGCGAATCAAATCTATCGTTAGGGCTAGGACAGCATAAAGTCCTGTACTCGGTGTTAAGAGTTAAAGCTCGTTTGTCAGGTGCACATTTCCTCGGGGAAATGTTCGCAATGTTACTTTAGCGACTGTCTAAGTTACGACGCGAAGGTGACAGAGGTCGAATAGAAGAAGTTAGGTAATTAGCAGAAAAGACTAATTGCCGATCTTGATCGTGCGAAGGCGGTCCTAGCTAAGGCTTCGCAGAAGATGATAGAGGCGCATGTAAAGGAGATGCGTCTTCGAAAACAGTTAGACGCAGTCGACCGGGAGGTCGAGGATAGTCGCGCTCTCGAGGAGCGTGAGATTAGGGAGGATGAGGCCGAGGAACAGGCTCTCTCGCAGGCTAGGTTCCTTCTTAACCTAGATCCTTCGGCGGGCCTCGCTCTTAGTCCTACGACATAGAGCGTAATAGAGGGTTTTACTAACGCCTCATATTAGGGTTTCCTGGATGGCGTGATAGCCGAGCCGACTGACGGCGTCCCGCAGGAGTCTAGTCGTGGCTTAGGATCTTCTTCCTAGGTTCGTTCCTTTCTCGAAACTTCGTATCTTTTGCTAACAGTTTCGCAGATGCTCTAGGGGTTCCTAGGTGTTCTCGGTACTCCTATATCCTTCCCATTTTACTAAGTACTCTCGCTGTCCGTCCTGCTAGTGAGTGTCAACAATCTTTTCGACAGCGTACTCTAGTTCTTCTACTTTAGGGTTAAGTAGTAAGGGTTCCGTTTGCAGTGCGGCGTCCGGCGCTGCTTGTTCTAGCAGAGAGACATAGAACACAGGGTGTATTCTCATCTGCTTAGGTAGCTATAACTCAAAATTAACTGGTCCTTTCTTAGCCTTAATCCTGAATAGTCCTAGTTTTACAGCGTCTAGTTTTTTACTCGGCTTGTCCGATTTGATGTGACGACAGAGGAGATACACCTTGTCCCCCTCCTTTAGAATTAGTCCCTTAATTCTCTTATGATTTACGTACTATGCCATGTTCTGCTAATAGAACTACAGGTCGAGTCGTGCTTCTGTTTGCAGTCGGCGTAGATGTTCTACTCGTCTGAGTGCTGCTAGGTTTAGATTACTAGCTAAGACGTCTAGAATGTCTTCTATAGCTAATCTATATGCCATCTGAAAAGGCGAGAGTCCTGTCGACTCTGCTAGCGTACTATTATACGCGAGCTATGCTATTAGTAACAAC
Source organism: Teratosphaeria epicoccoides (assembly GCA_021401465.1). Classification (NCBI taxonomy): domain Eukaryota; kingdom Fungi; phylum Ascomycota; class Dothideomycetes; order Mycosphaerellales; family Teratosphaeriaceae; genus Teratosphaeria; species Teratosphaeria epicoccoides. The sequence goes on along the minus strand of JADDMT010000001.1, from coordinate 158,217 downwards.
TCTACCTAGTTGTTCTAGTCCCTATTCACATAGGATCGAAGGTACTATTCTAACGTCTGATTTAGACGTTCTGTCTGTCTATCCGTCTAAGGGTAGAAGGAAGTACTTAGTCGATGTCTGACCTAGAATTGTCTCATTAGGGCTCTCTAGAAGTTAGAGGTAAACATGGATCCTCGATCCGTTACTAGGTCCTGTAGCATGCCGTGTAGTGCTACTACCTATTTAATGAAGACATGCGCGATATCTTTAGTCTTAAAGTCTTCGCAGTAAGGGATAAACTTCCTAAACTTAGTGAATCGGTTAACTACTACCATGATCCTGTCGAAGAACTCATTCGTAGCGGGTTCTCTCGACTAAGGTAGTTTGACGATGAAATCCATAGCGAGCGATTCCTATAGCCGTTAAGGTACCTTAAGTAGTCGTAGTAGCCTATACAGTTTGTAACAGTCATGCTTACTTTGTTAGCAAGTCACACATTAACAGACATAGTCCTCGATTACCTTGCTTATCCTAGGGAAGTAATATTCTTGTCGGAGAATTTGCTTCATTTTAGACACTCCTAGGTGTCCTGCCTAAGGTACGTCATGTCGGAGTCATAGTAGCTCTAATTGTAAAGACGTTAGCATGTATACTAATCCTTGAAACAGAAGGATTCTGTCTTCGTCTTCCTAATCCTCCTGTCCATTAATGTCGTTACGGACAGCTAGTGCAGTTAGGTCGTAGACTAGCGCGTTCTTCAGGTCGTCCTGAAATTTACTAGTCTATGTAATAGTCGTGGCCGCGAGTCGGTTAACTCCTAGCGTGCTATCGCTATTTTCCTAGAGAACAGCATGTTTCTCCTACTTCACGCCCTTCATGTAGTCCGTCTAGCAGCTAAGTGCATCGGCGCGCGCGTTATCGGTCCCCTTGCGATAGACGATCTTGCAGTTAAAGCTAGAGAGCTCCTTACTCTACCGAACCTGTTATTAGTTTAATTCTTTCGTCGTTATGAAGTATCGCAAGTTCTCATGGTCTGTGTAGACCGTGACCTAGTGCTTAGAACCTTCTAAGTAGACTCGCTAGGCCTTGTAGGCGTCTACTATAGCTAGAAGTTCTTTGTCGTAGACGTCGTATTAGAGTTTAGGTCTAGACAATTTCCTCGAGTAGTAGGCGACTAGCTGTAGTCGTCTACTTAGTCCTAGTTAACTCAAGCATGCCCCGAGTGCTACGTCAGAGGCATCTGTTTCGACTATAATAGGCTTATCTAGGTCGAATATAAGTAAGATCGGCTAATCTGTGAATTGTCGCTTAAGTTCCTTGAAGGCATTCCGTTAGGCGTCGTCCTACACGAATAGCGTATCCTTCGTCATAAGAGTCGTAAGTAGTGCCGTAATCTTCGAATAGTTTGCCACAAATCTTCGGTAGAAGTTAGCGAACCTAAGGAAGGACTATACTTCCTTAACATTAGTTAGCGTAGGCTACTCTTTTACGACTTAGACTTTCTTAGTGTCTATCTTGATTCTATTCTATGCTACTACGTAGCTAAGGAATTATACTTCCTGCTTGTGAAACTCGCTTTTCTGAGGCTTGACCTTTAACTAGTAATCCTGGAGTTTCTAAAGTACCTTGCGTACGTAAGTCCTATGCTCTTCGATCGTCCGGGAGTAGACGAGGATGTCGTCTAGGTATACAACTACAAAGACGTCAAGGTACTCTCGTAGCACATTGTTAATAAATGCCTACTATGTAGCCAGGGCATTTGTCAACCTAAATAGCATGACTATGTACTCATAGTGTCTAAACCTAGTCTAGAACGTAGTCTTCTATTCTTCGCCTTCCTTAATTCGAATTCAGTTATACACTCTAGGTATATCGAACTTCGAGAACTACATCGCTCCTTGCAGGCGGTCCTGCAATTCTAAGAGCAAAGGAAGTGGATAACTATTCTTTATTATGATGTCGTTTAATCTACAATAATCTACGTAGAGTCGCTAGTTATCTTCCCCCTTAGGCATAAACAGGATTAGATATCCGGCTAGGGATTACGACTCGCGGATGAAGCCTTTCCGGAGGTTATCTTCTAGGTATTTCCGGAGAATCTCTAGTTTCGCCGCTAATAACAGGCGAACTGATTGCTTCGTTAGTGTCTTGCTAGAGAGTAAGGGTATCCTGTAGTCCTACTCCTAGTGTTCTGGCAGAGCTTCTTAGTCGGGTTCTTCCTCGAAAAGAGTAGCGAACTCTTTATACTCATCAGGAACTATGAATTCGACCCTGACTTTCGTTTGCGTTACTTTGACCTATAGGACATACACTTCCTGTTCTAGATCCTTGATAGCGGCTACTATCTCGCTTGAAGTCATAACACATATTTCGATCTTGCCTAGTACGTCGTACACTACAGGTAGAGGTATCGATCTTAAGAGTTCTAGGAACTAGATCCTCTCATTCTTCTAGTTAATATAGGGGTTAGCGTTTCTTAGCCATGGCAACCCTAGTACTACATCCGAGCCTAGTGACTCCATGATGTCGAACTAGAGCATCTCTTAGTAGCGTCCTATCCGTAGAGGCATCATCTTAGTTTCTTCGTCAACTATTCCTTGGTTGTACGTGACCGGCTTTCTATTAATCGCTTGTAGCGAGAAAGCATTCGTCTTCACCTGTAGCTTTATCCTAGCTGTCCTGGCAAACTTAGGCATCATGAAGATTCTAGTACATCCTGAATCTATTAAGGCCCTAGCTAGCGTCTCGTCGATGTGCACCTATACTCTAAGGTTGTTCGCGTATCTGGCGCTAATCGCGGCACATCGTTACAGCCCTGTCTAGTCTGTCCGTAGGTCTAATTCTAGCGGACCTCGTCGTTTCCCGAATAACTGTCTTCACGGACTAGTTCAGGGATCGTACGGTCTTAGCTTCTTCTCTAAGCGTTACCGTTTTCTGGCCTAAGAGGTCGTTCTCGCTCTTGGCCTCGCTGTTCCTGCGCGTTTCTTGCGTACTCTATCTTTAAGTAGTAGACTTGGAGTCGTAGCGCTCGTGAAATCTGAATAACTTCGTAGGTCAGGTAGCCTCCCTAGGGCGTAAACTCTACCCCGAACGGTATAATTTCTTAGACAACTTTCTGATGCGCGTGAGGTTAAGCTATAACCGGTAGTCTCCTTAGGTGTCGTCGCATACGGTCGGCTAGTTCGTCATACTAAAGCTAGTCGACGTGTTATACTCCATTAATCTATAGGCAAGCCTAAGCCTACTAGTTCTGTATGATTCGGATAATATCGAGCCCGATGTCATGCGGCGGCATAGCCTATCGCTCTATGCTCTCGTCTTCCTTAGAATCAGGAATGACGGCTTCGACAATCTCGTAGTTGTCGTCCGAACCTTCTTCTTCTTCTTCTAGCTCCTGTTGCCTTAGGACTGTTGTACTAGAAGGTGTACCCCTTAGCGCACAGATCGACTATGCCTTGTTTCGGCTAGAGTACTATCCGGAACCATCTTTATCACTCATGTGAATTCGACAATCGTCGTCATAGCACGCAGTCTAAGTAAGTACGGCATAGTCCGGTTCTTAAGTAGCGGCGGCCTTTTGCTAAGGCGCTGTTATTGTCGCGTAAGCCTGCTCTATCCTAGGTAGTTCCTGTCGTTGCTTCTTAGCAAAACACTCGCAGGCAAAGTGTCCTTTCTTTCTACAGTTATAGCACTCGAGATTACTCTTGTCGAATGGCTTCTTCAGACCATTCTAGGGAGGAGAGCCCTTCCGCGGCTTTCCTTAGGGTCTATTCCTTAGACGCCCCTTAGTCGCATCTAACTCTATAGGTTAGAGACTATAGTAATTGCTTCGCCATTTTAGTGCTAATCGTTAGACCTTATAGTTAGCCTGTGCTAGCTTGCGATTTCTATGTTGTCGTTCTTGCTGTCGTTCCTAGATGCGATTTTTGATTCTAATCGCAAGATCGCTTATTTCCTTGAATGTCGTTAGCCGATCTCCTCGGGCAATTTCGTCTTTAACCGTCTCCTTTAGTCCCTAGTAGAACTAAGCGGCTAAGGCATTATCATTCTAGTCGACTCGAGCAGAGAGGGTCTAAAAGTCTGCGCGGTACTTGATAGCGGAACCCTTCTGCTAGATTCCTAGGAGAGCTCTCTCGGCCTCTTGTTACTTATTACCGAGCCTAAAAGCTTCGCGTAATGCCTTAAACAAAGACTTGTCTAAGTTGAGAATCTCCCTAGTTGTCGTCTTCCTGGCTGTGACGTTGCTAACGTAATCTAGATAATCTGTTAGATAAGGCTAGATAAACTCGAACGCTAGTCCCTTCAGGTAAGAGACAATGTACATCATTCGCTTATAATATGTTATAAACCGTTCCGTATCTACGTTAAATGCTAACTAGCATTATAGGATAAACATCTCGACTTAAGATCGTTGTCCTGTAAACTCTGTAGGGCTTCCTATCTTGAAGCCGTTATTACCGTGTCTATTCCTAGTAGTTGAACCTGCGACAGATGCTAGAGCCATCTCGCTAAGGTGAATGGATTCAAGCTACTACGTAATTTAAGGTATAGTAGCAACTTGTTCTTGTAGTGTTAGTTGATTACCACTAGAAGTTGAACTAATAGCTAAAGAACTACTTAACATAGGCGTATGTTAAGGGCTTGATAAGTCCCCTAATGCTTCCTTAGAAGTAGTGCTTAAAATGTCATAAGGGTAGGTGCTAATAGCAGGAAGCTGACTAGGTGTTAGACTCGCAGAGCTGTGAAGAATATCGATAATAGTAGTTAACCTTGTAACTAACTATCCCCTAGGGAAAGGGAATTAAATTAAGCACGAAGCTCCTAACTACCTGTCCTAAAGCTATCCCTATATACTAGAGAGACAGAGTAGCTCTGTTAGATCTGTCGACAGACCTAACAGATCCGTGTCTATAGATCTGTAGACTAACCCTATAGATCTAAGGGTCTATCATCCTATAACAGATCCCTTCTTCCTTGTAGGCCTGTAGATCTGTAGACTAACCCTATAGATCCGGGGATCTGTCCTCACGTGACAGATCCTTTCTCCTATGACTATGCCTATATGTAAAGGGCGAGGCCCTAAGTCTTGGCACAGGCTAGGGCCTATGCGACGCGACCCCTGACGAGGCCGGCTATAAAAGACCAGACAGCTAGCAGATAGTCCCTCTCTCTCCATCGTACTTATTAAATACTACATGAACCCCTGTGTATACGTCGTTTACCTATGACATTAAGTACGATTGATTTCACCATGGAAAGGCTGTCTACTAGCTAATTAACCCTAGTGTCCGAAGGATCTACGAACAAGGAAGCGTTAGCAGAAATGCGCTATGTCGTCGAGGGAATACACACCTAGTAACAGCAAATTATGGCTGAGCTAACAGCCACGCAGGCCGCGCTAAATGAATCGGAGTCCTAATAGCGACAAAACCTAGGCGCCCTGTCAGAGGAGCTGCTAAAGGCTCTCGCGGACGCGCTAGCCGTAGCAACGCGTGCGAACTCTAGCATAGAACTGACGGGATCCCGAGAGTAGAGGCTACTAACGTAGGACAGAAGAGCCAAGTCATTTAGGGATTACCTGCTCTGTATTAGGAGTTCGCTTAGGGCGCGCTCTAGGATAAAACCCCTGATAGGCGTGGATTATTACTAGAACACAATCTACGACACCCTCCCTACTTGCTAGCGCGCCCGGATGCGCCATTTCTGGGAGAAAGGAGGCCCGGACAGGGCGAAGGACCCCGAAGCTTTCCTCATGTAACTCGAGGCCGTGTTCGCGGATAGTAACAAGACAGCGAAAGCTCTAGAACAGCTCACGAACCTCTGACACGCGGCAGGCTAGCCATGGCACGAGCACTAGCTAGAATTCGACGAACTCCTGCTATTAGCAGGAGGGGACTAGTAGACAGATGACGCGGAGATCGGATACCTTAAGAATTCGTTCTTAAATCCCGCTAGGATGTACATAGTAAACGTGAGAGATAAGGGGGACTACTACGCGTTTGTAGAGGAGGTCAAAAGGGTCATGACAAACTCCAAGGTAACCGACTAGTTCAAGGCAGCCTATAGGAGGTAGTTAAGGGAAAAGAACAAGGACTCTGAAGGTATTCTTGCGGCTGCTATGCAGATGCCTAACCCTAGGGTCAGATCCCGAATAGACGCGGATAGGGATACAGTCATAGTACCGACTCGTACTATAGGAGACTAATATGACGGCAAAGGACCCTGACAAAACAACGGGGGAAAACAACGCGCCAAATAGGTAGACGCTACAGAGAGAGAGAAACGCTAGGAGAATAACCTATGCTACTATTACGGAGCGTCTAGACACTAAGTTAAGGGGTATCCCTACGCCTCGGCTACACCCCTAGCCCAGATTAACACAACTAGAGTGTCGCTATTGCTAGAGGACGATAGAATAGTAGAGGAACCTAGGAGGAAAAACTCGGGAAAAGATTAACTCCCGCTTAGAGTTAGGAAGCAGGAGTAACGGAGATATTAGCAGAAGGATAGGAGAGAGTTAAGGGATCCATGGACAGGAACCTGATTTATACTGATGTAGTCCTAGCAAATAATACCAGGACATTAGCTCTTATCGATAAGGGGTACTAATACTACGCTGCAATTAACGGAGACCTAGTAAAAGGTCTTGGCTTAAGCTTAATAAGCAAAGAGTTGCGCATAGCGAGGGGCGTAACAGCGTCGATGCGAGACTCCGCGGTAGAAGGAGTAGTCGCCTTCTAGATAGAAATCGAGAGGTTCTAGCAACTAGTGTACGCATACATAGTAAAGGATCTAGCCTTCCCCCTAATACTAGGGAACCCCTAGAAGGCTTACAATAAAGTGTAGACCGCGCCAGAAAGGCGTCAGTATTAGCATAGGAGAGCGGGATAGTAGATAGACGAAGGACAGAACTACTGAGAATACAAGGACCGCGGGAACTTTACCTAGGTATGCGTGACTATAATAGCGGATGTCGCGGAGGCCTTAAAGGCAAAGGAATATCTGACGCTAGATGAGTTAAGAGAGGCGCTACCTCCGGAGCTTTAGCACATAGCTCTACTATTCTGCTGCTAAGAAGCGGAAAAATTAGCGCCATACTGCCCTAGCATCGACTACTACATTAAACTCCGCGAAGGACTAGACAGATCCTAACTAGCTCTGCTATAGGGACCCCTATACAGCATGTCGAAGGAGGAACTACTTGTTTTAAGGAAGTCCTTAGACGAACTGTTAGGGAAGGGATTCATTTAGCCTACTAACTTAGAGGCTACGGCTCCCGTGCTTTTTGTCCGGAAGCTAGGAGGAGGGCTCTAGTTCTGCTGCGATTACCGCACCCTTAACGCGATCACAAAGCAAGATAGGTACCCCCTCCCGTTAATACTAGAGACCTTAAGGAACCTCACGGGCGCCTAGTAGCTTACTAAGGTAGACGTAGTGTCAGCCTTCTACTAAATCCGTATGGCGAAAGGCCATAAGTACAAGACAGCCTTTCGCATGAGGTTCGGTTCATTTGAATAGCTAGTATGTCCGTTCGGTTTATCCGGGGCTCTAGCAACGTTCTAACGATATATTAACACACTGCTACGCGAGGAATTAGACGACTACGCCTCCGCGTACATAGACGACGTTATCATATATAGCAGCAGTTTACGAGAAGACTATTTCGCTAAAGTAACGCGAGTACTCTAGAAGCTCTAGGATAGGGGCCTCTACCTTAACCCTAGGAAGAGCGAGTTTGCCAAAAAGGATATCAAGTACCTAGGGTTCATGATCTATGCTAATGGAAAAGGCGTAGGGACCGAGCCAGAAAAGGTAGAGGCCGTGCGTAACTAGGAACGGCTAAAAACACAAAAGGAAGTCCGTAGATTCCTCGGCTTCGCTAACTACTACAGGATGTTCATCCTGAACTACTCGAAGACAGCTAGGCCCTTAACGGCGCTTACAGGGAAGGGCAGACCGTTCTCCTAGGGGGAACTCGAGGAGTCCGCGTTTAGAACGCTAAAAGCGAAGTTCTGTTTAGCGCTAGTCCTTTCTTAATAGAACCCGGAGCTGCCGACCTTTTTAGAGACTAACTACAGCGGGTTTGCGTTAGGGGCAGCTCTCCTGCAAGAAAGCAACAGAGTCCGGAGACTAGTAGGCTTCTTCTCGCAGAAACTCAATAAGGCGGAGATTAATTACGACATCTACGACAAGGAGATGCTAGCCGTGATATCTAGCCTCAAGTTCTAGGGCCCTAAGCTGAAGTCGTGTAGGCCCTTTACTATTCTCACGGACTACAAAAACCTAGAGTACTTTATAGTCAAGCGACAGCTGTCCGAGCGGCAGATACGGTAGTATGAGACCCTCGCGCAATTCTAGTTCTCCTTAGTATATCGCCTAGGCGCTAAAGGAGTAGTCCTAGACGCATTGTTAAGACGAGAACAGGACACGCTAGGGGCAGAAGATAAGGAATCACGGTTTAAGAGGTTTTTAGACCTAGAAGTCATAGAGAGTTAGCCGGACCCTATAGACGAGAGCAGAGACGTCGTACTAATTACCTCGACTAGCCTACTACCTACTACCGTAGTAGAGAACGAACAGCAACTCGCTAACTCCGTAACCTCTAACTAGGAGCCTATTAGGCCGTTCTAGGACGGCACCCTTAATGACTTATAGGCAGCCATAGTAGAGAAAGACAAGCTGTACTCGACAGTGTTAAAAGTAGTAAAGGGCGGCTCCTAGGCGCTACTAGCCGGAGCGGGGGACTACAAGATTAACAAGAGGGGCTTCCTGCGATACCGCGACAAACTATAGGTCCTAGGAGCAAACGACAGTCAGCCCGGGGGCGAGACCTCGGACTCTAGGGACGAAAGCAACGACATGCTTAGGACGAAGCTCATTTAGTCTGTGCATGACACTATAGTGTACAGGTACCTAGGACAGGACACTACGACGATGATCCTAGGGCGCGACTTCTACTAGCTGTTACTGTCTAAACATGTCTGGCGGTTCCTAAGGAACTGCGACTACTACAGTCGTAACAAGGTATAGAGAGAGTATAAGCACAGACTACTAAAGCTATTACTAGTTCCTGACAGATTCTTCTAGGAGATCTCAATAGACTTCATGACAGACCTGCCTAATTCCGAGGGATGTCGATACCTGTAGGTTATTAAGGATCGCCTATACAAGTACGTGGTTTTGTAGGTAATGCCTAGCATAAAAGCAGAGGAATACGCGGAGAAGTTCATAGATTGCTAGGCCTAGTACCATAGAATGCTAACGGCTATTACGAGCGACTAGGGCACTAACTAGACTAGTACCTTCTAGACGACCTTCTGTAAAGGAATAGGCGTGTCCTAGCGGTTAAGCTCTACGTACTACCTATAAACAGACAGAGGCCCTAAACGCCTAAACTAAGAGGTGCAAGCGTACCTCCGGAACTATATTAACTATAAGCAATCCGACTAGAAGCAATGGCTCCCTGTAGCTTAACTGGCGCTAAACAGGAGGTATCATTCGGGAATTAGTATAAGCCCCTTCGTTACTACCTATAGCTACGAATTACAGGGCCCTATACCTTTAACTGAGGACCCCGTAGGGCCTAGCCCGTTAAAAGCAGCCGAGAGGGCAAGGGCGTTTGTAGGAAAGATTCGGGACATAACGGGAATCTGCTAAGTAACAATGGCGGCTTCCGCGCAAGAATAGGAGGAGTCCGCTAATAAACGCTAAAACCCTGCCCTAATTTATAAAGTTAGTAACAAGGTCTAGCTAGATCTGCGGAACTACACTACAGAGAGACCTAAGAAAAGCTTAGATGCTAAGCATGCGAAGTACATAGTAGCTAAAGTATTATTACTAGTCTCTATCCGCTTGACTAGGCTCCTAAACAATATACACCTAGTGTTCTATACTAACCTGCTAAGACTAGCAGGTAGAGACCCTATGCCTAGGCAGGAGAATGACGACAAACAGCCGGACCCCCTTTTGTTTAAGTCGCACGAGGAGTAGTTAGTAGAGGAGGTACTCTACGCGAGGGACAAGAGAAGGGGAAGAGGACGCAAGGTCCTAGTAAAATAGTCAGGGTACTACAAACCTACATGGGAGCCCCTAGAAAACCTAATAGACACTAAAGTAATAGACTGCTTCGATGATATAGATGTATGTGCTATATGATATGAAAATATCTCGCAGTGTGACAGAGTAATCCGACCTTTCCGTAGGTACAAGACAGCGCTGCTTTCTGCTTATCGCAGAGGTGGCGCTAAGGGTGCTTATAACCCCCGACGCTCCTTAATTAGGGAAAGCATGTCCGAGCCTAACCCTGTAGGGGTACCGTAGGGTCAGCGACGTGGGGGCGTCCTACGTCGACAACTGATCCCACTCGGACGACATACGAGCCAACGTATGTACGAAGGACCCCCTTGCCATATGTAGCAGGGTCACTGCATGCCAAGGGCGGCCATTAGAACCCATGCGGTTCAAATGGTCCCCTAGTATCAACCGTATCACTGCCCCTCCTCCTATGAGGATGTCCCTAGCCTCACTAAGTGACGCACGCGGAACATATAGGGTACGGGATGTGGCACGCTCACACCGCGCAAGGGTGAATAGGTAGATAGCCTGCGCAACATGTGTCATGCGCACACCTTAACACCTTCGCAGCGAGTGCGGGGCGGAGGCTACTGACTCGGGCGGGTTTCAATCCGTTACATGTTAGGCGGCTTCGCAACACCTTCGCTTCACATGCGGATCGAGATATCAGGAAACCACGAGTACGTACTTCGGTCAATCCTTGAAATTATAGGGCGAGCATGCGCGCCGGCCTCGCCAAGTAGCTTGGCTGTCCCTATTTAGTCGTGACCGTGAAGAACGTGTCGCAGAACCTCGGGGTAGTAGGAAAGTGCGCGGACGCTCTGCGCGCGCCGCTCGAAACGGCAGGAGCGCGCTCCTGGCGCGGGCCTCGTCACATTTCCATGCTAGTAGGCTAGCACGAGTGCGGTCGGCGCACATGCGTGACAGCCGCGTTATCCGTTATTGCATCATTCGGTCCCCTTGTGAGTTAACTAGAGGCAGGTACTCTGCGCATGTGGTTCGAGTTACTAGCTCAACGGTTGCGGTAGGTAACAGGGGGGCTGTTAGAGGGTATAAAAACCTCGTCGCTTCCCAAACTTTCCTGTTCTAAGACACTAACATCGACCTCCGCTCCTACTTCGCTTAGCTTGCGCCTCGCCATGTCTGCGGGTCTGTACTAGAGCTCCTTCTTCTTTAATCAATCAATTAAGATCAATTAACCCGTCTTAGCTACAATGGCTCATGTGCTGCAGACTGAGTTCGACGCTACTCGCTCTGCCCGCGATTGTCGCTCGTGTCGACGATGCCTTGACAACCTTGGTAGCCAAGCTGCATACATCTCCCCTCCGCGTGTTAGTAAGGCGTCCCCTACCCGCGAGGTATGCGTGACTTGTACTAACCGAAGCGTAGCCGAGATCTGCGTCGGCGGGTTTAATGAGGGCGGTGTCTACCGCAATTGTGTCAACTGCAATGGCAAGCATCAAAAATGCTAAGACCTCCCTGAAGAGGTGTACGGCGAGTACAACTAGCTCTGCCGTAACATCGATGACTTCTAGAGTACGCGCGACGAGGGGATTGCTGAAGGCACTCCGACCATGAACAGGCTACAGGCTAAGTACCGCGAGGCACTCGCCTACCTGCTCGGCGCCCTCTCGTGCTTCACCGCGACTACTAACCGTTCTCATGGCGGCGTTCGCTTCGACTCTCTGCTAACAGGCGAAAACGTTTGTCTGGGTCTAATCGCAGACTTAGTCTAGAAGATCTTAAAGGTGCTAACCGTTAGGGTCGAGACCTTCGCCATAGTACGCATACGGTGCAGGTGCCCTCCGAGTATGAATGCTAACTTTCTCCGCTAGGCTAACGTTAGCGTCGAGAAATATCCGACTAGCTGTCAGCGTTAGCAACTCGGGGCCCTTGCCTCTATTGACGATGACTTTGAGACGCGGATGATCCGCAAGAAGGTCATCAAGCAATTCACCGCTCCCGCCGCTAAGGCCACGCCCTAGCGCCGTACCGAGAGGCAGCCTGCCTCTAAGCCGGTCCCGAGGACTAAGCCGTAAGTTACTCACTCGAATCCTGTCGCGTGCGTACAGCTAACACATTGTAGCGCCGCCGCCTACGCCGCCTCGACGCCACTGTCTAAGAAGAAGAAGAGGGCCAGGGCCGAAATTGAGGTCAGCGACGAGGAAGCCGAGCCTTCCCTGCTTGCGACCCGCACTACGTCCGTCAAGACGCTAAGGCACAAGCCTCTAGGCCAGATCTTTGAGGATGAGGAGGATGACGACGTTCAGGATACCTTCGGTCCTAACGTGATCCCTTCGCGCTGTAGTGTCACCGCACTAGTTGCGCCTGAGGGAGACACCGAGTCCGATGATGTAGTCGACACTCATGTCAAGAAGCGCAAGATGATCTCGAGGGCCGAGCGCGACAGCCGCAAGCGCGCTCGAGTCTCTTCGCCTTCTGATGCTGAGGATGAGGTAGTCGTCGCGACTAGGCGCGGTGAGGGTGTCGCTAGTTCTCCGGCTACTATAGGCTCCGAAGACGAGCTCCCTCGCAACCTACTAAAGAAGAAGATGCCGGCCTCTCTTCGTGGCGTTGCCACCCCCGTTACTCATGGTCGCTTCAGGGTGTTTAGTGGACCCCGTGCGGGTAGGCAGTCCCTAGCGGACCGCAACAAGAAAGACTCTCCTGCTTCGGGTTCGGTTAGGAAGCCCCCGACTAGTAGTCGCTAAGCATTAGCTACGAAGCTAATCCGAGCATGTCTCTTGTTCTTCTTGGGTTTATTCTAGGTGTGCCTTTAGGCATCAATGATGTATGAGTAGGGCGTTTGCTTCTCGTTGTCGCTTCGCGCGTCATGCGCTACATACACGTGTCAAGAATTCTGCTCCGGAACCCTCATCTTCCTACGAATCGACCTTCTTAAGCCCTGCTTACGCTTCCTCCGCTCTTCGAATTCACGAATAGCTTCCGGAGCGTTCTTGCAGTCTTCGGCCAGAACCCATTGTGTGTACTCAGGTAGGTATCCTTTCTACTTTACTAGATAGTGCGTTGCGCCCTTGCGCCGCATACTGTCCTTAATACCCTCGACTTCCTACTCTTCGTTCTCTTCTGCTACTAGCATCGGGTCCGCGGGCTTTTCGCCCTCGCGCTGTACCTATGGTTCGAGTAGAGATACGTAGAAGACGTCATGCACACGATACGACGATGGCAACGATAGCCGGTACGCCTGCGAGCCTATCGCGTCGCGTATCCGGAAGGGTCCGACGAACCTTGGCGTCATCTTCTTGCTCGGAAGTTTCAGCTTGAGATTCTTCGTCGACAGCAACACCTTCGTACTAACTATGTACTACATTAGTTTAGCACGGGTGTTATTATGTTTAATCTGGGATTCTGAGGCCTTTTTCTAGTGTTCTATTAGCACCGAATGTACCTCGCGCATACGCCGCGCTGATTCCGCGGCGGCTAGCACCCTCTCCTCAGAAGACTCGTCCCGAGGCGGTTCTAGGTGTATTTCCGGATTAAAGCCATAGAGAATCTGAAATGGCGACATGCGCATAGCAGCATGCACGCTGTTATTGACTGCAAATTCCGCCATAGGAATTGCGTCGGCCTAGGCATCCTGGTTCTTAGCGTAGTAGCACCGAAGGTACTACTCAAGAGTCTAGTTCATACGTTTAGTCTGACTATTAGTCTGTGGATGGAATGCTGTACTTAGGCAGTGCTTAACACGCGCTTCAAACACAAATTCTTGCTAGTATTCACTAGTAAAGACAGAACCTCGATCCGATAGGATACTTCGGGGGACACTAAAGCGCCGTATGACTTTGTCGCGAAGTAGCCGCGCAAGCTCGCCGCTTGTGCACTTTTTCGTACATAGGATGAAGATATTCATCTTCGAGTATCGGTCGACTACTACAAGGACAGTATTAACCACATCGCCTTTCCACTTTGCTAGCGGCAAATCGGTAATGAAATCCATGGTCAAGTCTTGCCATAGTCTCTCTAGCAGTAGGAGCGCCTGAGTATCGCCGTAGGGGCGATAGCGCCGAGATTTGCTAATCTGGCACGTCTAGCAGGATTTGACATAGTCAGAGACATCCTGTTCTAGCGTAGGCTACTAGTATTTGCGTCCGAGAAGTGCGTTTGTCTTCTCTACGCCAAAATGGCCCGCGAGTTCATCGTCATGATGAATACGGAGGAGCTGCGAACGGAGTGCGCGGTTAGCGGGTATGTAGAGCCTATTGTCAAAGTACTACAAATCGCCTGACTTGGTCTAGTACTTCGGACCGCCTGCGGTGTCCTAGAGGGCTACACCCTCATTAATCAACTCTGGTTCTCGCTCTTGCAACCGCTGAATAAGTCTCGAGACTTCTTCAAAGGGTTCTTCAGACATCGCATGCTCACCGCATGTAAGCCGGTTAACTACCGCACGGATCGAGCTAGACACGGTCGCCACAACTGCTAGATGGGAGGGTTCGTTACTAGCGGGGGCCGTGAGGCCCCATTAGACCCGCAGTCGACCTACAAGAGGAGCTAACGACAGATCGCCGCCCTAAACTGCAAGCTTCGTTTGCAGCGTAGGGAGAAGCTGTTAGTTACCCTCTTCCCTGGTGTCGTAGTCCGGTCGTCGCGAAGGACCGTCGGCCGGATTCGTCTTTCCAGAACGATGCTAGATAACGAAGTCAAAGCTAGCGAGGAAAGTCGCCTACCTTGCTTGCCGACTACTTAGCTGCTTCACGCCCATGAAGCCGCGAAGGTTGTTATGGTCGGTGAGCACCTTAATAGGGTGCGCTACGCCTTCGAGGTAGTGTCGGTACTCCTTAAAGCCGTCAACAATAGCCAAAAGCTCTTAGTCGTGAGTCTCGTAGTTAAGCTTAGCGCCCTGCATCTTCCGCGACTAGAAGGCAATCGGGTACTATCGCGTACTACCTTCGTGCGACTAGAGCTGCGATATAATTGCGGCTATTGCGAATTTTGAAGCATCGGTCTCTATCCGGATCTTCGTAGCGGGGTCAAAGTGCCGAAGTATGGGCGCAGTTTAAAAAGCTGCTTTAAGTTTAGAGAAGGCCTTGCTCTAAGCCTCCTCCTAAGGCACTTTCCCTGGCTTTTTTCCTCGAACCGCGCCCTTTGCGAGGGCCGTGAGGGGAGCCACGATCTTCGAGTAAGATCGTATGAATCTGCAGTAGAAGTTAGTGAATCCTAGGAACACCTGCACTTCTCGGAGGGTAATCGGCCGCGGCTACTCCGCGATTGCGGACACCCTTCGGTCATCCATGATGACTCCTTCTGTAGAGACGATGTATCCGAGAAACTCAATCCTATCCGTCAGGAATGAGCACTTCTTTAGGTTCGCGTAGAGGGCGAACTTGCGGAGCCGTTCGAGCACTATACTTAGATGCCGCATATGCTCCTCCTTCGAGTCGGAATAGACTAGTATATCGTCTAAATACACTACGTAGCAGGTGTTAACGAGGCCGGCTAGGGCCCGGTTAATATACGCTTGGAACGTCGCTAGTGCGTTAGTCAAGCCGAATGGCATCACTGTATACTCGAAGTGTCCGTACTATGTTCGGAATGTAGTCTTCTACTCGTCGCCCTTTCGGATCGGTATCCGGTAGTAGGCGTCCTTCAAGTCGATAGACGAGAAGATGGCGGCGCGACCAAGGCGGTCAAGCGTCTCGCTAATAAGTAGTAGGGGGCAGCGGTTCTTCTAGGTTACCGCGTTAAGGCCCCTATAGTTAACGCATAGGCGGAGCATGTTGTCCTTCTTCAGGACGAACATAACTAACGCTCTAGCCTCGCTGTCGCTTCGTCGGATCCACGCGTTCCTTTGCGCCTTGTAGAGGTAGTCTCGAAGTGTTTCGAGCTACGATTCCGACATGGGGTACAGAGGTCGATGCAGAGGATTGTAACCCTCCTTAAGGTTAATCGCATGTTCCGCGTCTAGGGCCCGGGCATGGGCCGCAGCCTCTACGTCGAAAATATCGGCGTATTCCTCTAACTTAGGCGGAAGGGTAACGTTTTCCTTGACGTTCTGTATGCGGACCGCATACACGCATTAGACCTTCTTCATGTCCCTGTAGAAGCTGTGTGCGTCACGCATCCGCACCGCAGGAACTTCGCCTATGGAGCCGTAGAACTAGTTGTTAGTAGCTCCATCAACAACGACTCCCTGCTTGTAGCGCTAAGGGCAGCCGAGCAGGAGCTCCTTATCAGGAACGTCTTCGGCGTAGAAGACTTCGTTAGTCTCGCGCACTTCTCCCAAGGAGTCCGCGAGTTAGAGGCGCACGTTGTACGCGCCTCGAGCCGCTACGCCTTCGCCCCAAAAAGACTTCATGGTAGGCAGCAGGGCTCCTGGGATCGGCTTCAAACCGAGCCGTACGATTACCCTCTAGGGTATCACGTTGACCTCCGCAAGGTCATCTAACATACAGTCTACTAGCTCGAGCGAGCCATTAACTCGGACCGCGCCGGATAGGCGCTGCGCAGGCCACGAGTCTACACCATCGGTGACAGACAGCTTAGATACCCGCGGTAGCCATTCGGTTGTCTCGGGCTTGTCCTTCTTTCGCCTCCCCTCCAGGGAGGTTTCGGACACCTTGCTTACCTTCTTCCTATCACTTCGTTTAGGACAGCGAGCCGCCTAGTAGTCCCTCGCTCCACAGATGTAGCAGCTACTCGGAGGCTTCTCGCCACTGTCTTTTGGCTCGGAGGGCTTGCTCCTCCGGAATGAACTACCGCGTTAGACGTAGCCCCTAGGGCGCTTGTAATGGCGGCCCTTCGGGGGGTCCTCAGGGCTTAGACGCTTATTGTCCTTACCGCCCGATTTTCCATTTCGCTTCAAGGTGATTTCCATACGTGTCGCAAGGGACACGAGGTCTTGCCGAGTTGTCAGAAGTTCATGAAAAGTCATGATTGTGTTCCGAAGATTGTCATTAAGTTTGACAAGCAAGTGCCGCACGCGTTGCGTCTCGGTATAGGGTAGCATCTGTCCCTCGAGCGTGGCGAGATAGGTTGCGAAGCTAGAGGTTGTTTGTCCCTTCCCCTGCTTAGCCTTCTTGTACTCGACGGACACGGTAAGGGCGCGATTCCCCGGATCCTCGACCTAGTCGACACAGAACTAGCGAAAGTCCGCCCATGTATACGTTCTGTCATAGACCCGCATAAGGTCATACCGCTCATGCTAATTGTTGCGAGGTTCCTTATCCTCTTCGAGCCACATCACACTAAAGGCGACTCGTTCGCCCTCTGTGGAATATCCGCGTAGGTTGAGCACGAAAACTGCCTCACACGCCTGCAAGAAAGTTCGAGCCTCCTTTAAGGTGTCTCCCTTAAACGGCTTCGGGTTGCGTGCGTTACGACTACCTCCTAGTTAGCCTACTATGGCCCCGAATTTAGGCACTAAGTTCGCGGGCACACGCGGAGGGTCTGCGCCTCCTAGTAAGTTGTCTTCGCGGGTCCCTGGCGTGAAATCTCGCTGGATTTCTTCGTCCGCTAGTTCGTTAGTACCGCTTATGGCGACGTCTTCGTCGTCCTCGCCGTTGTCGCTACTAGGAGCGGTGCGGCTCCGGCTCTGGTTCGCAAGGCGGTTCGCGACCTAATCGACAATCATGGCTACAAGGGCCGGGTCGATAGTCGGGGTTAGCTGCGGTCCCTATGCGGGGGGTCTATTGCCTAGTCCGCCGCGTAATTGTCCTCTAGCGGAACCGTCGCTCGATGCAGTGTCGCTCGCAGCGGTTACTTCTGCGGGCTAGTTACTCGGGCCAGCTTCGCCATCGCGGGCGCTCGGGATGGCGCTCGCTACGCGTTAGTTGCGAGTTCGTAGTGCTCTAGACATATCGTAGTATTCTCTGCTAGACTGCAAAGCAGGGGGGAGAAAGCAGAACTGATATAGATGTATGTGCTATATGATATGAAAATATCTCGCAGTGTGACAGAGTAATCCGACCTTTCCGTAGGTACAAGACAGCGCTGCTTTCTGCTTATCGCAGAGGTGGCGCTAAGGGTGCTTATAACCCCTGACACTCCTTAATTAGGGAAAGCATGTCCGAGCCTAACCCCGTAGGGGTACCGTAGGGTCAGCGACGTGGGGGCGTCCTACGTCGACAACTAATCCCACTCGGACGACATACGAGCCAACGTATGTACGAAGGACCCCCTTGCTATATGTAGCAGGGTCACTACATGCCAAGGGCGGCCATTAGAACCCATGCGGTTCAAATGGTCCCCTAGTATCAACCGTATCATTCGAGCAGACTTAGGGAAGCGCGGAGAACAACGACGGCCCTAGAGAGAGGTAGGGCAAGAAGAAAAAGGAAACGAGATGTAGGACTTAGCAAAGGGAGTCTAGCATTCGTAACAAGGAGTACAGGCGTTTAAGAAGGACAAAAGTTAGAGGGGGAAAATTGACATTAGGTAACTATATATACAACAAAAGAAAAAACCCCCCTAGCTGCAGGCCCCCGCGCTAAGGATAGAGGACCCTAGCGACAATCATGCGGGATTGTTACTAGGGGCCCCGCTAGCGGGGCTAGCCCCCCTGCCGTCTAAGGGGCCCTCGCCAGACCCCCTAGACCCGCCGACTAGGCTGCTGTCAGAGTCCCTAGCCTCTTAGTTAGGGCCCCGCGTAGCAGCGCCAGACTGACGCTAACGAGGGCTCTTGCCCTTACTAGCAACGTTCTCCCGCTACCTACCTAAGGTAAGCGCTAGTAGAACGCCCCTAGACCTTCTGAACTATTAGCGCGTAGAAACACACAGAGTACGGGATGAACTTACAGGAGGCGTAGGAGACGTAGGCGAGGGCGGGGCTAGCTAGGTTAGCGGAGCATTTTGCGTAGATACTAAGTAACGTGTACAGGGCTTTGCAGTTTAGGCGCTTGCTAGCGTAGCGCTAGCAGGCGCGGGCTCAGGTAGACTAGACAGATTTATTAGCTAAAGCCGGGCATAATAACAAGGACTCTAGAACATACCGATTATAGGACGCAATCTACACCCTAGAGGGCGTAGTCGACGTAGTAGATTGCGGGGGCCATCTAGTTCTAGTTAGTATCGCCCGGAATCCCGGAGAAAAAGCCAGAAGGTAGGAGAAAGAGGGAGGGGCTTACGGTTTAAGGTAAGCATGTAAGAGAAAGGAAGTAAGAGTGATAGCGAAGGGCGCTTTTTATATAGTAAGGGACATACTAGCATGGGCCTAGGAGCGCCCCTATAATGGCTTAGATGGCGATGAATAGAAGTAAAGTAAAGAGAGGTAGGAAAGTAAAGTAGATTTAAATAAGCGAAGTAGAGTCTAGGAACCCGGCAAGACTAGGTAGAGGCCAGGCTATAGGCACAGGAGAACAGGGAGCGTAAGAAGTGAAGTAAAGTAGACTTAGACAAGTAGAGTAGACTTAGACAAGGGAAGTGAAGTTAGGAAGCCGTGTCAGACTAGCCGTGATCCGGACTTTATGTGCTAGAAGGAAACTAACGGATTCCTTGCTGTAAACAAGAAGAGGGGGGGGGGGGTAATGTAAAGGGCGAGGCCCTAAGTCTTGGCACAGGCTAGGGCCTATGCGACGCGACCCCTGACGAGGCCGGCTATAAAAGACCGGACAGCTAGCAGATAGTCCCTCTCTCTCCATCGTACTTGTTAAATACTACATGAACCCCTGTGTATATGTCGTTTACCTATGACACTATAACTTATAGTACTCCTATGACTATACTATAACTCATAGCACTTAGGACCCTCATGATCCTGTAACCTACAGTACTCCTGACACTTATAACAGTACTAGAGAATCTCCTATGTATTTAGGAACGTTAAGATAGCCTTATAGCTTTAATGCGTTTAACTTATGTTACATACTTACTAATTAGAATTACCTTTATACTAATCATTCTATCTTAGCTCCTGCTTATGTTAGCTCTCTCTAAAGAAGCCTTGGCTTACATGTAATAAGAAGTTACCTGACTACCTGTCGCGAGTAACTATAACAATATTCATAACTAAATAGGGACAGCTAAGCTACTTAGCAAAGCTAGCGCGTATACTCGCCCTATAATTTCAAAGATTAACTAAGGTACGTACTTGTAGTTTCCTAATATCTTGATCCGCATGTAAACTAAAGGTATTAAAAAGCCGCCTAACATGTAACAGATTTAAAGATTAACCCTAGGGTAATCTTTAGACCTAAGTTAGTAACCTCTGTCCTATATCTACTACGAAGATGTTAAGGCATATGTATAACATATGTTATGTAGGCTACCTACCTTTTTACTCTTACATAGTATAAGTACACTATATCCTATACCCTATGCGTTCTACATACATTACTTAGTAAGGCTAGGGACATCCTTATAGGAGAGAGGGTAGTAATATAGTTAATACTAGGGGGCTATAGGAGCCGCATAGCTTCTAATACCTACCCTTAGCATGTAATGACCCTACTACATAGTAAGGGGGTCCTTTATACATATATTAGCTTATATGTCATCTAAGTAGGATTAATGCCTAACATAGGATACCCTTACGCTACTAACCCTATAGTACCCCTATAGGGGTTTCCTAACACTATAGTACCTCTATAGAGTTAGGCTTAGACATGCTTTTATAATTAAGGGGCATTAGTAGTTATAGTTACCTCTAGCGCTACCTCTATAATAAGTAGAAAGTAGCGCTATCTTGTACCTACTAAAATGTCATAAGGGTAGGTACTAATAGCAGGAAGGGGATTAGGTGTTAGACTCGCAGAGTAGTAAAGAATATTAATAATAGTAATTAACCTTGTAACTAACTATCTCCCTTAGAGGAGAGGATTAAAATTAAGCACGAAGCTCCTAACTGCCTGTCCTGAAGCTATCCCTATATACTAGAGAGACAGGGCAGTTCTGCTAGATCTGTTAACAGACCTATTAGACCTATATCTGTAGATCTGTAGACTAACCCTATAGATCTAGGTGTCTGTCCTTATGTATAGCAGATCCTTTCTCTTATGTAAGCCTGTAGATCTGTAGACTAACCCTATAGATCTAGGTGTCTATCCTTATGTAATAGATCCTTTCTTCCCTACATGTGTTATAACTCATGCTATAGTGCTTGTAACTTATAACCTTTATAACATAAAAGGTTAGATTACTCTATTATACTACGAGATATTTTTATATCATATAGCATATATATCTATATTAAATACTTACTATGTAATAGTAGTATAAGTTACTACTTTTCCCTTTCCCCTTCCTCTTAATTAAGCTTCTTCTTATAGCTAAGAGTAATATGTTACTACTATAATGTTCTGCGGCTTATGTCATATCTATTTACAGACAATACATTATTAAGTATCTCCTTGTTAGTAGACTGCTAGCACTAGTATTAGTACTCTATAAGGTAGTTAACCTTTACTATAACTTTACCTCTAATATAAGTTATATATTTACAGAAGCCCTATTTATTAAGCTGCCTTGCGAGGCAACTGCGACTAATAATCGTCTGTTCTTCTTGCATGATTGTCTCCTAGATGTCGACATAGTAGACACTAATAGCTATAGCTTACTACATATACTTGTGCTAGTGCGGCTAGTCAATTATCTGTGGCATGGTGAAAACGACAACGATATTGGCGCTGATTGATTATTACTGATGAATATATAGGTCTATATAGGTATTAGAAGGTCAATCCTTCATGAGGCCGTCAGCCAAGAACACACCTCATGTGAAATTGGCACATTTGGACCGCCGTCCACCTGCAAAGGCCTCCCCTATGCAGGTTGTTGAAGGTGTTTATTGCCATTTTCTTGCCTGCGTCCTTCGTCGCAGACATAAACATGCTATACGATTCATGCGGGACTGCAGCTTGATGTGTTCGCAGTCAAGTGGCATTTCGCGTGACTCAGGAACCCTTGTTCCTGCTCTCGTCGACTTCTCCTTCTTGATACCTACCTTATGACCGCGACGAGACCTCACATGTCTATGAGCATCCGACTATAGCTACCATTGCATTTGCCGGCCAATCTCCACCATGGCGACCAAGACACTAGCTGGTCAAGTCTTTGATAGGACCGCCTTCGATACCGTCACCCGCCGGCGTCTGTTCTTCACCGAAGCCTTCGAGATTTATCGCACCGCCGGCCTTGTTGGCGACAGTCGTGGCCTCTACGACTACGGGCCCCCTGGCTGCAGCCTGCAAGCGAATATCGTCGATTTATGGCGGAAACACTTTGTTCTGGAGGAAGATATGTTGGAATTAGACTGCACTGTTCTCACCCCAGAAGAAGTCTTCAAAACTAGCGGACACGTCGACAAGTTCGCAGACTGGATGTGTAAAGATAGTGTGAAAGGCGATTATATTCGTGCGGACCATCTGTTGGAGTCTGTCCTGGAGAGGAGGTTGGACGACGACAAGAGGGCGCGAGCAGCAGGCTCCAATACCAAGCAAAGCGCCGACAAGCAATTGGACGATGCTGTGGTCCAAGAGTACGAGAACATTCTCGCACAGATCGACAATTACGATGGGGACGATCTGGGCGCTCTAATAAAGCGGCTTGATATACGGAATCCAGATGGCAACAACGAGGTTCTCCCACCAGTTCCATTCAACCTGATGTTCAAGTCCAGCATCGGACCAAGCGCTGCCGCGCCCATCTACCTGCGGCCCGAGACTGCGCAAGGTCAATTCCTCAATTTTCGCAAAGTACTCGAGTATAACAACAACTCCATGCCTTTCGCATCGGCCTCGGTCGGCAAATCCTACCGCAACGAGATCTCGCCGCGATCGGGCTTGCTTCGAGTTCGTGAGTTCTTGATGGCTGAGATCGAGCATTTTGTCGATCCTCAGGGCGACAAAAAGCATAGCAGATTCGATGATGTTGCTAGCGTCCAATTGCCACTTCTCGATCGAAACACTCAGCTAGAAGGGAATTCCGACCTCAAAACGATGGAGATTGGCGACGCTGTACGTCAAAAAGTCGTCGACAACGAGACCTTGGGCTATTTCCTTTCGAGAATCCAAGCGTTTCTGCTCAAGATTGGGGTAGACCAATCGAAACTTCGATTTCGACAGCATCTTCCAAATGAGATGGCTCACTACGCTTGCGATTGCTGGGATGCGGAGCTTCTCACCAGTTATGGTTGGATTGAGTGCGTAGGATGCGCTGACAGAAGTGCATACGACCTCACCGTGCATATGCAACGTACCAAAGATAAGCTGGTTGTTCGGCAGCCTTTGTCTGAGCCCAGAGTCGTGACAGAGTGGCAGGCCCGATTTGACAAGAGAGCACTGGGAAAGACATTTCGCGGGACCGCTAAGCTCATTGAGGAGGCCGTGTGCACTAGTGGCCAGCAGACCTTGGCTAAGTTTGCTGAGACATTAGCAGGCACCGGCACGATTTCAGTGAACGTACCAGGTCAAGACGCTGTTACACTTGGGAAGGACATCCTGAAGATCGAACAAGAAACCCGCACCGAGAATGTCCGCGAATACGTGCCTAATGTCATTGAGCCATCTTTTGGCATTGGGCGCATTCTCTACAGCCTGCTGGAGCATGTATACTGGCACCGCGAGAATGATGTTGCACGTGCGGTTCGTACTTTAGAGCTCACATATTCTGCTCACAGTTGACTGACTTCTCCTTCTTTTCCCATAGGTTTTATCGCTCCCTCTTTCTGTGGCGCCGACGAAGGTCTTGATCGTCCCTCTTTCGTCCCAAGCAGCATTTGCTCCAATCGTCCGCACGATTTCCCAGCGATTACGAAGGCTTGGCATTTCAAATCGCATCGACGAATCAGGCGCCAGTATTGGAAAGCGATACTCCCGGAATGACGAGCTTGGGACCCCCTTGGGGATCACCATCGACTTCGAAACTGTTAAGAACGGGTCGATAACGCTCAGAGATCGCGACACCACCAATCAGGTACGCGGATCGCAGGAAGAGGTCGTCGGTGCAATACGCAGCCTTGTCGATGGAGATGAAACCTGGCTGGACGTATCTAAAAGGCTCCCGATCTTTTTAACGCGGGATGCAGAGGAATAAGCAATCGCTGCCGCGTCGTGCTGCCTTAAATTTGGGTGCTATTACTGACTCTCTGGCATCGGTGCACGCGCCGACCCAGAGTAGAGTGACACATCTCGACTGTGGAGTCGAATTGGGCAATATCAAGCCAAGCATGTCACAAATGAGCAAATACGAACAGTCTAGCAGCCAGTGTAGACGACCAGTACTCCATCCCCAGGTATGCACAACCAAAAGCTAGTGTACAAGCACACGATTCATCCATTGCTGAGCATTCCGAAGTCCTAGCTGATACTTAACAGATACGTCTCACGCGGCCCGGCGCCATGAGCTCCATCTCACTACCTTGCAAATTGCGATACTTCCCATCGCAGCACCTGTAGTACTTAACGCGAGCAGGTCAGTGTAATGTACAGCTATCTGCCCTCCTCGGTTACTTACGAGGTCTCCCTCATCTGGCGGCCATTTTGGTAATCCACTATTGAATTCTGCTCGTTGATTATGCAGACGTTGTTTCGAGGGTAGAGCGGATGCTTTGGCCCATAGTGGTGGACCTTTATTTCAAGCCTCCGAGCACAGACTTCGAATCGTTGTCGGTTAGCTATCGGCCGATGGGGCGCACGAAGCAATGCAGAGAAGTCGACTAGCCTCGATCATGGGCCCGGAGCTCGTTGCGGGCTGCCGTCCTGCCTTCTCTGGTTTCTCGGACCAGCTCGAAGTGGACTTCGCAACAAACATGCTAGTCTAGAGGAGGCCTCGCAGCATTGTTAGAATCCTAGACGCAGAAGCGATGATGTATGATACGACACGTGACCAAGTCTTTGTAGGCGTTTTGTCAACTTTTGTTGGGTTTCCCGTGAAGCGATCGGAACCACCGGCTGCCCGTGCAATTCTGTCGTCCTTTTCCATGGTAACACAAGCTCTTCTATGATCTTGTTGCTCGATTTAGACGCCATTGCAATGTTGGCGTTTCACATGGCCGCGCATGTCGAGGCCGCTATTGAGCGCCAGCACATGAATGTGTGAATGGGGCTGTTCATACTCATGCCGCAGGCGCGCGTCAGTGTGTTAAGAATAACCTGCAACAATGCGTCCATCAGGACAGTCAACTGTCCAACACTCGTGTGAATATTTGTGACGTATGTGGAGTATTGATATGGCAGAGCGTTGAAGAGTCGGCCTTGTGCATCTTTCCCATTGGGTCGCGGCATTGGCTTGGCTCCAGGCAGCAGCTGTTCGTCCTCATGGTGCGGTTGGGAGAAGGCAAAGCACATCCTTCCCGGACACCGAGCTAGCTGCAGCGGATGTAGACGCCGTGACAACGAACTCCCAAGTTAGAAGGCGGAGGTCTTGCAGGCTGGAATGACAGCTTGCACCTCTATGGAACCGACCTTGCAGCTTCTTTCGCGGCTCTTTGCCATCTAAGGGCCCTTTCGGTTGCTTCAATCGCGCCTCAATCGCGGCGGCGCGATTGAGGTGTTGGCGCGATTAGCAGATCCTTTCGGTTGAATCTCAATCGCGGTCGTTCGCTTGATTATCTAGAAGTGGTATGGTTAGCTAGTCTTGGCATGTTTTACGAGATGTTAGTCTATAGCTAGATTACGCTTTAGCACGCTAAGACTATTTACCTCATTCTTTACAATACTAATAACTATGCCATTAAACACTTGTTCTTAGCACTAGTTATAGTATTAGTATTCCCTACTCTATTACTATTAATTGCTGCAGTTGTAGTTATTCTAATCATACTATGTGCTATACTAGTGCTAGCTCTTTCTTCGCTAGTAGTAAGTAGTATTCTTCCTTAAAGCTACTATAATACTACTTAAGGAGTATGTCTAGTTAATACTACTTAGTATTTATAGTGTTTATAAGGATGTAGAGTGTAGTAAATATAAGACAAGGCAGTTACTAGTATAACAAGGCTACCTATTTAAACACATGTAATACTAGCCAGACTAATTAATAGCATTATTAGAGCTTACTAGCCTTAAGGATAGTCACTAGATTAGTTACCTTTAGAAGCTTATTATCTTCCTGTATATTGTTAGCTCTAGCTACAATTATTCGACTATAATAGAGCTGTTTTATTACTTATCTTCTATAATCTATGTAGTCTTCTACAAGGTACTTAAGGTAATAGTACCTTTGTATAGGTAGCTTGTTAAACTAGCAGTTATGTCAGACATTTAAGAGCTTGTAGTAAAGGACGAGATTAGCGTGAAAGATAAGAGGGAGGGTAAATACTAGCTATGGTTTTAAGGAGTAGTTAGTACTCTTAATAGCTCGCATATCTACGCCTTTGTCAAGTTAGGAGATTAAGCGCTATACTGTAATTATAAGGGGTTCCTGTTAATTAACATGTTAGTAGTAGTTAATTATAAAAGGCGCTTTACCTTTATATACCCTAGGTAGGAAGGATCTACTTATAACAGTTGTGTGTTAGTAGCTACTAAGTCGTTAATAACAGACAGGCTACAGGTACTAGTTAGATGCTATTATCTAGCGGATGCTAGCTATACTAACTCTGCTATGACTTTAGTTCCCTATAGGGGTATTAGGTATTACTTAAAGGAGTAGTATAACGCGAAGGACACGCTATAGACGCCTAAGGAGCTCTTTAACCTTTGTTACTCATTACTTTATAATGTTATAGAGTACTACTTTAGTATCTTTAAAAACTACTTTAGGATCTTCTAAACTACGCCTTTACTATATAATATAAAGGACCTTAATTAACTAGTATATACCTGTACTACTCTTTACAACTTCCTAACTAACACGTGCTTAGTTATAGACAAGCGTAAGTACATAGTACCCTTTAAGCGTAATGCCTATAACTACTATAAGGGTACTTAACATAGTATGTTAATAGACAAGCACAAGATGCTTAAGGTGTAGTAGCAAGCTCTTGTTAGCGGCTCCATGATAGTTAAAAAGCGTGAGATTATTACAGAAGATATGTAGTCTACATACCTAAGGTATAAGAGCCAAGCGCATGTAGTAGATTTTAATAGGTAACAAGGCATACGTTATGTTAATTAATTAGTATAGTGTTATAGGTAACAAGCGAGGTATTATAGGAGTTGTTTCTCGCGGCAAGGTGTCATAAGGGTAGGTGCCGATAGCAGGAAGGTAACTAGGTATTAGACTTATAGAGCTATAAAGAATATCGACAATAGCAATTGTCCTTGTAACTAACTATCCCCTAGGGAAAGGGAATTAAATTAAGCACGAAGTTCCTAACTGCCTATCCTAAAGCTATCCCTATATACTAGAGAGACAGAGCAGCTCTGTTAGATCTGTCGACAGACCTAACAGATCCGTGTCTGTAGATCTGTAGACTAACCCTATAGATCTAAGGGTCTGTTATCCTATAACAGATCCCTTCTCCCTTGCAGGCCTGTAGATCTGTAGACTAACCCTATAGATCTAGGGATCTGTCCTTACGTGACAGATCCTTTCTCCTATGACTATGCTTATAACTCATAGTCCTTAGGACCCTCACGATCCTGTGACTTGTAGCACTCCTGACACTTATGATACTATCCCCCTCTTAGCCTAGCTCGTCCCTAAGCTACCTTATTAGTGCGAGGTTTCTCTTGTCATTTCCTTTTGTGCTGTTATGTCTTCCCTTTCTACATTACTACCTTGTGTCATCCTAGACACTAACGCCCCTTTAACGCAGAAACGCAAACGCCGCGCAAATCAAATCTATCGTTAGGGCTAGGATAGCATGAAGTCCTATACTTAGTGTCAAGAGTTAAAGCTTGTTTGTTAGGTACACATTTCCTTAGGGAAATGTTCGTAGTGTCACTTTAGCAACTGTCGAAGTTACGACGCGAAGGTAACAGAGGTCAAATAGAAGAAGTTAGGTGATTAGCGGAAAAGACTAATTACTAATCTCGATCGTGCGAAGGTAGTCCTAGCTAAGGCTTTGCAGAAGATGATAGAGGCGCATGTAAAGGAGATACGTCTTCGAAAACAGTTAGATGCGGTCGACTAGGAGGTCGAGGATAGTCGCGCTCTTAAGGAGCGGGAGATTAGGGAGGATGAGGCCGAAGAACAGGCTCTCTCGCAGGCTAGGTTCCTTCTTGACCTAGATCCTTCAGCGGGTCTCGCTCTTAGTCCTACGACATAGAGCGTAATAGAGGGTTTCGCTAACGCCTCGTATTAGGGTTTCCTAGATGGCGTAGTAGCTAAGCTGATCGACAGCGTACCGCAGGAGTCTAGTCGTGGCTTAGGATCTTCTTCCTAGGTTCGTTCCTTTCTCGAAACTCCGTATCTTTTGCTAACAGTTTCGCAGATGTTCTAGGGGTTCCTAGGTGTTCTTAGTACTCCTATATCCTTCCTATTTTACTAAGTACTCTTACTGTCCGTCCTGCTAGCGAGTGTTAACAATCTTTTCGACAGTATACTCCGGTTCTTCTACTTTAGGGTTAAGTAGTAAGGGTTCTGTTTACAGTGTAGCGTCTAGCGCTACTTGTTCTAGCAGAGAGACATAGAACACAGGGTGTATTCTCATCTGCTCAGGTAGCTATAACTTAAAATTAAATGGTCCCTTCTTAGCCTTACTCCTAAATAGTCCTAGTTTTACAGCGTCTAGTTTTTTACTCGGCTTGTCTAATTTGATGTGACGGCAGAGGAGGTACACCTTGTCCCCCTCCTTTAGAATTAGTCCCTTAATTCTCTTACGATTCGCATACTATGCCATGTTATGCTAATAGAACTGCAGGTCGAGTCGTGCTTCTGTTTGCAGTCAGCGTAGATGTTCTACTCGTCCGAGTGCTACTAGGTTCGGATTACTAGCTAAGACATCTAGGATGTCTTCTATAGCTAATCCATACGCCATCTGAAATAGCGAGAGTCCTATCGACTCTACTAGCGTACTATTATACGCGAGCTATGCTATTAGCAACAACTCTACCTAGTTGTTCTAGTCCCTATTCACATATGATCGAAGGTACTATTCTAACGTCTAATTTAGACGTTCTGTCTGTCTATCTGTCTAAGGGTAGAAGGAAGTACTTAGTCGATGTTTGACCTAGAATTGTCTTATTAGGGCTCTCTAGAAGTTAGAGGTAAACACGGATCCTCGATCCGTTACTAGGTCCTATAGCATGCTATGTAGTGCTACTACCTATTTGATGAAGACATGCGCGATATCTTTAGTCTTGAAGTCTTCGCAGTAAGGGATAAACTTCCTAAACTTAGTGAATTAGTCGACTACTACTATGATCCTATCGAAGAACTTATTCGTAGCGGGTTCTCTCGACTAAGGTAGTTTAACGATGAAATCCATGGCGAGCGATTCCCATAGCTGTTAAGGTACCTTAAGTAGTCGTAGTAGCCTATACGGTTTATGATAGTCGTGCTTACTTTGTTAGCAAGTCACACATCGACAGACGTAGTCCTCGATTGCCTTGCTTATCCTAGGGAAGTAATATTCTTGTCAGAGAATTTGCTTCATTTTAGACACTCCTAGGTGTCCTGCCTAAGGTACATCATGTTAGAGTCGTAGTAGCTCTAATCGTAAAGACGTTAGCACGTATACTAATCCTTGAAACAGAAGGATTCTGTCTTCGTCTTCCTAATCCTCCTGTCTATTCATGTCGTCGCGGACAGCAAGTGCAGTTAGGTCGTAGACTAGCGCGTTCTTCAGGTCGTCCTGAAATTCACTAGTCTATGTAACAGTCGTAGCCGCGAGTCGGTTAACTCCTAGCGTGCTATCGCTATTTTCCTGGAGAATAGCATGTTTCTCCTACTTCACGCCCTTCATGTAGTCTGTCTAGCGGCTAAGTGTATCAGCGCGTACGTTATCGGTCCCCTTGCGATAGACGATCTTGCAGTTAAAACTAGAGAGCTCCTTACTCTACCGAACCTGTCGTCAGTTTAACTCTTTCGTTGTTATGAAGTATCGCAAGTTCTTATAGTCTGTGTAGACCGTGACCTAGTGCTTAGAACCTTCTAAGTAGACTCGCTAGGCCTTGTAGGCATCTACTATAGCTAGAAGTTCTTTGTCGTAGACGTCGCATTAGAGTTCAGGTCCAGACAATTTCCTCGAGTAGTAGGCGACTAGCTGTAGTTGTCTACTCGGTCCTAGTTAACTTAAGCATGCCCTAAGTGCTACGTCGGAGGCATCTGTTTCGACTATGATAGGCTTATCTAGGTCGAATACAAGTAAGATTAGCTAATCTGTGACTTGTCGCTTAAGTTCCTCGAAGGCATTCTGTTAGGCGTCGTCCTACACGAATAGTGTATCCTTCGTAGTAAGAGTCGTAAGTAGTGCCGTAATCTTCGAATAGTTTGCTACAAATCTTCGGTAGAAGTTAGCGAACCTAAGGAAGGACT
The DNA here is from genome assembly GCA_021401465.1 of Teratosphaeria epicoccoides. NCBI lineage: Eukaryota > Fungi > Ascomycota > Dothideomycetes > Mycosphaerellales > Teratosphaeriaceae > Teratosphaeria > Teratosphaeria epicoccoides. The sequence goes on along the minus strand of JADDMT010000001.1, from coordinate 127,848 downwards.
ATACTTCCTTAACATTAGTTAGCGTAGGCTACTCTTTTATGACTTAGACTTTCTTAGTGTCTATCTTGATTCTATTCTATGCTACTACGTAGCTAAGGAATTATACTTCCTGCTTATGAAACTCGCTCTTCTAAGGCTTAACCTTTAACTAGTAATCCTAGAGTTTCTAAAGTACCTTGCGTACATAAGTCCTATGTTCTTCGATCGTCTGTAAGTAGACGAGGATGTCGTCTAGGTATATAACCACAAAGACGTCGAGGTACTCTCGTAGCACGTTATTAATAAATGCCTGCTATGTAGCCAGGGCATTTGTCAACCTAAATAGCATGACTATGTACTCGTAGTGTCCGAACCTAGTTCGGAATGTAGTCTCCTATTCTTCGCCTTCCTTAATTCGAATTCGGTTATACGCTCTAGGTATGTCGAACTTCGAGAACTACATTGCTCCTTATAGGTAGTCCTGCAATTCTGAGAGCAAAGAAAGCGGATAACTATTCTTTATCGTGATGTCGTTTAATCTACGATAATCTACGTAGAGTCGCTAGTCATCTTCCCCCTTAGGCACAAACAGGATCAGATATCTAGCTAGGGACTACGACTTGCGGATGAAGCCTTTCTAGAGGTTGTCTTTAAGGTACTTCCGGAGAATCTCTAGTTTCGCTGCTAACAACAGGCGAACTAATTGCTTCGTTAGTGTCTTGCTAGGGAGTAAGGGTATCCTGTAGTCCTACTCCTAGTATTCTAGCAGAGCTTCTTAGTTAGGTTCTTCCTCGAAAAGAGTAGCGAACTAATAGGGAAGGTGTGCCGACCTTTCACTACTACCCTACATGGCCAAAAGGCTTAGTAATCAGTCCTGTGACAGGGCTGATTACAGTCGGCTACATATACACACACACTGCAACCCGAGAAACATCCGCGAGGTCACGTGACGCCAAGCCTGCGGCTAGCACCCGTACGTCTGGCATCTTAGATATCCGCGAGGTCACGTGACGCCAAGCCTGTGGCTAGCACCCGTACGTCCGGCATCTCAGATATCCGCGAGGTCACGTGACGCCAAGCCTGCAGCTGGCGCCCGTACGTCCGGCATATCACAAACTCTTTATACTTATTAGGAACTATGAATTCGACCTTGACTTCTAATTGCGTTACTTTAACCTATAGGACGTGCACTTCCTGTTCTAGATCCTTGATAGTAGCTACTATCTTACTTGAAGTCATAGCACATATTTTGATCTTGCCTAGTACGTCGTGTACTACAGGTAGAGGTATCGATCTTAAGAGTTCCGGGAACTAGATCCTCTCATTCTTCTAGTCGAGATAGGGGTTAGCGTTTCTTAGCTATAGTAACCCTAGTACTACATCCGAGCCTAGTGACTCCGTGATGTCGAACTAGAGCATCTCTTAGTAGCGTCCTATCCGCAGAGGCATCATCTCGGTCTCTTTGTCAACTACTCCTTAGTTGTACGTGACTAGCTTTCTATTAATCGCTTGTAGCGAGAAAGCATTTGTCTTTGCCTGTAGCTTTATCCTAGCTGTCCTAGCGAACTTAGGCATCATGAAGATTCTAGTACATCCTGAATCTATTAAGGCCCTAGCTAGCGTCTCGTTAATGTGTACCTATACTCTAAGGTTATTCGCGTATCTGGCGCCGATCGCGGCATATTGTTGCAGCCCTGTCTAGTCTGTCCGTAGGTCTAATTCTGGCGGACCTCGTCGTTTCCCGAATAACTGTCTTCACGGACTAGTTCAGGGATCGTACGGTCTCGGCTTCTTCTCTAAGCGTTACTGTTCTCTAGCCTAAGAGGTCGTTCTTGCCCTTAGCCTCGCTGTCCCTATGCGTTTCTTGCGTACTCTATCTTTAAGTAGTAGACTCGGAGTCGTAGCGCTCGTGAAATCTGAATACCTTCTTAGGTTAGGTAGCCTCCCTAGGGCGTGAACTCTACCCCGAACAGTACAATTTCTTGGACAACTTTCTGATGCGTGTGAGGTTAAGCTACGACTAGTAGTCTCCTTAGGTGTCGTCGCATACAGTCGGCTAGTTCGTCATACTAAAGCTAGTTAACATGTTGTACTCTATTAATCCATAGGTAAGCTTAAGCCTACTAGTTCTGTATAATTCGGATAATATCGAGCCTGATGTCATGCGGCAGCATGGCCTATTACTCTATGCTCTCGTCTTCCTCGGAATCAGGAATGACGGCTTCGACAATCTCGTAGTTGTCGTCTGAACCTTCTTCTTCTTCTTCTAGCTCCTGTTGCCTTAGGACTGTCATACTAGAAGGTGTACCCCTTAGCGTACAGATTGACTATGCCTTGTTTCGGCTAGGGTACTATCTAGAACCATCTTTATCACTTATGTGAATTCGACAATTGTCGTCGTAGCACATAGTCTAAGTAAGTGCGGCATAGTCCGGTTCTTAAGTAGTAGCGGCCTTTCGCTTAGGTGCTGTCGTTGTCGCGCAAGCCTGCTCTATCCTAGGCGGCTCTTGTCGTTACTTCTTAGCAAAACATTTGCGGGCAAAGTGTCCTTTCTTTCTACAGTTGTAGCACTCGAGATTACTCTTGTCGAATAGCTTCTTTAGACTATTCTAGGGAGGAGAGCCCTTCTACGGCTTTCCTTAGGGTCTATTCCTCGGACGCCCCTTAGTCGCATCTAACTCTACAGGTTAGAGACTATAGTAATCGCTTTGCCATTTTAGTACTAATCGTTAGACCTTATAGTTAGCCTGTGCTAGCTTGCGATTTCTATGTTGTCGTTCTTGCTGTCGTTCCTAGATGCGATTATCAATTCTAATCGCGAGATCGCTTATTTCCTTAAATGTCGTTAGCTAATCTCCTCAGGCAATTTCATCTTTAACCGTCTCCTTTAGTCCCTAGTAGAACTAAGCGGCTAAAGCATTATCATTCTAGTCGACTTGAGCAGAGAGGGTCTAAAAGTCCGCGCGGTACTTGATAGCGGAACTGTCATGAGTGTCAGGAGTACTATAGGTTTCAGGATCATGAGGGTCCTAAGTGCTATGAGTCATAGGTATAGTAATAGGAGTACTATGAGTTATAGGCATAGTCATAGGAGAAAGGATCTGTCATGTAAGGATAGATCCCCGGATCTGTAGGGTTAGTCTATAGATCTATAGGCCTACAAGGAAGAAGGGATCTGTCACGGGATAACAGACCCTTAGATCTATAGGGTTAGTCTACAGATCTATAGACATAGATCTGTCGGGTCTGTCGACAGATCTAACAGAGCTACTCTGTCTCTCTAGTATATAGGGATAGCTTCAGGATAGGCAGTTAGGAGCTTTGTGCTTAATTCAATTCTCTTTCCCTAGGGGATAGTTAGTTACAAGGTTAACTGCTATTGTCGATGTTCTTCACAGCTCTGCGAGTCTAATACCTAGTCACCTTCCTGCTATTAGTACCTACCCTTATAACATTTTGAGCACTACTTCTAAGGAAGCATCAGGGGACTTATTAAGCGCTTGACATACGCCTATGTTAAGTAGTTCTTCAGCTATTAGTTTAACTTCTAGCGACAATCAACCGACACTATAAGAACAAGTTGCTACTATACCTCAAATTACGTAGTAGCTTGAATCTATTCACCTTAGCGAGATAGCTCTAGCATCTGTCGTAGGTTTAACTACTAGGAATAGACACGGCAACAACGGCTTCAAAATAGGAAGCCCTACAGAGTTTACAGGATAACGATCTTAAGTCGAGATGTTTATCCTATAATGCTAGTTAGCATTTAACATAGATACGGAACGGTTTACAACACATTATAACCGAATGATGTACATTATCTCTTACCTAAAGGGACTAGCGTTCGAGTTTATCTAGCCTCATCTGACGGATTATCTAGATCACGTTAGTAACGTCGAAGCCAGGAAGACGACAACTAGGGAGATTCTCAACTTAGACAAGTCTTTGTTTAAGGCATTACGCGAAGCGTTTAGGCTCGGTAATAAGTAACTAGAGGCCGAGAGAGCTCTCCTAGGAATCTAGCAGAAGGGTTCCGCTATTAAGTACCGCGTGGACTTTTAGACCCTCTCTGCTTGAGTCGACTAGAATGATAATGCTTTAGCCGCTTAGTTCTACTAGGGACTAAAGGAGACGGTTAAAGACGAAATTGCCTAAGGAGATCGGCTAACGACATTCAAGGAAATGAGCGATCTCGCGATTAGAGTCGATAATCGCGTCTAGGAACAATAGCAAGAACGACAACATGGAAATCGCAAGCTAGCACAGGCTAACCATAAGGTCTAACGATTGGCACTAAAATGGCGAAGCGATTACTATAGTCTCTAACCTGTAGAGTTAGATGCGACTAAGGGGCGTCTAAGGAATAGACCCCGAGGAAAGCCGCGGAAGGGCTCTCCTCCCTAGAATGGTCTGAAGAAGCCATTCGACAAGAGTAATCTCGAGTGCCATAAATGTAGAAAGAAAGGACACTTTGCCCGCAAGTGTTTTGCTAAGAGGTAACGACAAGAACTGCCTAGGATAGAGCAGGCTCGCGCGACTATAACGGCGCCTTAGCAAAAGGCCGCCGCTACTCGAGAACCGGACCATGCCGCACTTACTTAGACTACGTGCTACGACGACAATTGTCGAATTCACATGAGTGATAAAAATGGTTCCGGATAGTACCCTAGCCGAAACAAGGCACAGTCGATCTGTGCGCTAAGAGGTACACCTTCTAGTGCGACAGTCCTAAGGTAACAGGAGCTAGAAGAAGAAGAAGAAGGTTCGGACGACAACTACGAGATTGTCGAAGCCGTCGTTCCTGATTCCGAGGAAGACGAGAGTATAGAGTAATAGGCTATGCCGCCGCATGACATTAGGCTCGATATTATCCGAATCATATAGAACTAGTAGGCTCAGGCTTGCCCATGGATTAATAGAGTACAACACATTAACTAGCTTTAGTATGACGAACTAGCCGACTGTATGCGACGACACCTAAGGAGACTACTAGTTGTAGCTTAACCTCACGCGCATAAGAAAGTTGTCCAAGAAATTATACCGTTCGGGGTAGAGTTTACGCCCTAGGGAGGCTACCTAACCCACGAAGGTATTCAGATTCCACGAGCGCTACAGCTCCGAGTCTATCACTTAAAGATAGAGTACGCAAGAAACGCGCAGGAATAGCGAGTATCACGGGTAAACGACGTATACACAGGGGTTCATGTAGTATTTAACAAGTACGATAGAGAGAGAGGGACTATCTGCTAGCTGTCCGGTCTTTTATAGCCGGCCTTGTCAGGGGTCGCGTCACATAGGCCCTAGCCTGTGCCAAGACTTAGGGCCTCGCCCTTCACATTACCCCTCCCCCCCCTTCTTGTTCACAGCAAGGAATCCGTCAGTTTCCTTCTAGCACATAAAGTCTAGATCACGGCTAGTCTGACACGGCTTCCTAACTTCACTTCCCTTGTCTAAGTCTACTCTACTTGTCTAAGTCTACTTCACTTCACTTCTTACGCTCCCTGTTCTCCTGTGCCTACAGCCTAGCCTCTACCCGGTCTTGCCGGGTTCCTAGACTCTACTTCGCTTATTTAAATCCACTTTACTTTCCTACCTCTCTTTACTTCACTTCTATTCATCACTATCCGAGCTATTGTAGGGGCGCTCCTAGGCCTATGCTAGTACGTCGCTTACTGTATAAAAAGCGCCCTTTGCTATCGCTCTTGCTTCCTTTCTCTTACATGCTTACCTTAAACTATAAGCCCCCCCCTCTTTCTCCTACCTTCTAGCTTTTTCTCCGGGATTCCGGGCGATACTAACCGGAACCAGATAGCCCCTGTAATCTACTACGTCAACTGCGCCCTCTAGGGCGTAGATTGCGTCCTATAATCGGTATGTTCTAGAGTCCTTGTTATTGTGCCTAGCTTTAGCTAATAAATCTGTCTAGTCTACCTAAGCCCGCGCCTACTAGCGCTGCGCTAGCAAGCGCCTAAACTACAAAGCCCTGTACGCGTTACTTAGTGTCTACGCAAAATGCTCTACTAACCTAGCTAGCCCTGCCCTCGCCTACGTCTCCTACGCCTCCTAGACCCGTTCCTAGGACGCCGACAGGTATGACCTACTCCCTAGGGGGTTTTACACAGCTAACATTACGACAGCGCTACCGCGCATAACGACCTGTCAAAGGTCCTTAAGGCCTAGAGGGCCTTAGGGCCTTTATAGTTAGCAGGTCTACTGTCCGGGTATTTTCTATTAGTGTCCTCCATGATTACGCCGCTAACCTTGAGCAGCGTCGTGGCCTAGGAGGTCATAGGGACCGTAGGTGCTACTGTCGCCTAGTAGGGCCTCCTGTGAGTTCATCCTGTACTCTATGTGTTTCTGCGCGCTAACGGTTCGGAAGGTCTAGGGGCGTTCTACTAGCGCTTACCTTAGGTAGGCGGCGGGAGAACGTTGCTAGTAAGGGCGAGAGCCCTCGTTAGCGTCAGTCTGGCGCTGCTACGCAGGGCCCTGACCGAGAGGCTAGGGACTCTGACAGCAGCCTAGTCGGCGGGTCTAGGGGGTCTAGCGAGGGCCCCTAGTGACAATCCCGCATGATTGTCGCTAGGGTCCTCTATCCTCGGCGCGGGGGCCCGCGGCCAGGGGGGTTTTTTCTTTTGTTGTATATATAGTTACCTAATGTCAATTTTCCCCCTCTAACTTTTGTCCTTCTTAAACGCCTATACTCCTTGTTACGAATGCTAGACTCCCTTTGCTAAGTCCTGCATCTCGTTTCCTTTTTCTTCTTGCCCTACCTCTCTCTAGGGCCGTCATTGTTCTCCGCGCTTCCCTAAGTCTGCTCGAAGCAGTCTATTACTTTAGTGTCTATTAGGTTTTCTAGGGGCTCCTATGTAGGTTTGTAGTACCCTGACTATTTCACTAGGACCTTGTGTCCTCTTCCCCTTCTCTTGTCCCTCGCGTAGAGTACCTCCTCTACTAACTACTCCTCGTGTGACTTAAACAAAAGGGGGTCCGGCTGTTTGTCGTCGTTCTCCTGCCTAGGCATAGGGTCTCTGCTCGCTAGTCTTAGTAGGTTAGTATAGAACACTAGGTATATATTATTTAGGAGCCTAGTTAAGCGGATAGAGACTAGTGATAATACTTTAGCTACTATGTACTTCGCATGCTTAGCGTCTAAGCTTTTCTTAGGTCTCTCTGTAGTGTAGTTCCGTAGATCTAGCTAGACCTTGTCACTAACTTTATAAATTAGGGCGGGGTTTTGGCGTTTATTAGCGGACTCCTCCTATTCTTACACGGAAGCCGCCATTGTTACTTAGCAGATTCCCGTTATGTCCTGAATCTTTCCTACAAACGCCCTTGCCCTCTTGGCTACTTTTAACGGGCTAGGCCCTACGGGGTCCTCGGTTAAAGGTATAGGGCCCTATGATTCGTAGCCGTAGGTAGCGAAGAAGGGGCTCATGCTAATTCCTGAATGATACCTCCCGTTTAGCGCTAGTTAAGCTATAGGGAGCCATCGCTTCTAGTCGGATTGCTTATAGTTAATATAGTTCCGGAGGTACACTTGTACCTCTTAGTTTAGGCGTTTAGGGCCTCTGTCTGTTTATAGGTAGTACGCGGAGCTTAACTGCTAGGACATGCCTATTCCTTTACAGAAGGTCGTCTAGAAGGTGCTAGTCTAGTTAGTACCCTGGTCGCTCGTAATAGCCGTTAGCATTCTATGGTACTAGGCCTAGCAATCCATGAACTTCTCCGCGCATTCCTCTGCTTTCATGCTAGGCATTACCTGTAAAACTATATACTTGCATAGGCAATCCTTAATAACCCACAGGTATCGACATCCCTCGGAATCGGGCAGGTCCGTCATGAAGTCCATTAAGATCTCCTAGAAGAATCTGTCAGGAACTAGTAATAGCTTTAGTAGTCTGTGCTTGTACTCTCTCTACACCTTGTTGCGACCATAGTAGTCGAAGTTCCTTAGGAACCCTAGACATGTTTAGACAGTAACGGCTAGTAGAAGTCGCGCCCTAGGATCATCGTCGTAGCGTCCCGTCCTAGGTACCTATACACTGTAGTGTCGTGCACAGACTAAATGAGCTTCGTCTTAAGTATGTCGTTGCTTTCGTCCCTAGAGTCTAAGGTCTTGCCCCTAGGCTGACTGTCGTTTGCTCCTAGGACCTATAGTTTGTCGCGGTATCGCAGGAAGCCCCTCTTGTCAATCTTGTAGTCCCCCGCTTGTAGTTTTAGCCTCGCTCCGGCTAGTAGCGCCTAGGAGCTGCCCTTTACTGCTTTTAACACCGTTAAGTACAGCTCGTCTTTCTCTACTGTAGCTGCCTATAAGTCATTAAGGGTGCCGTCCTAGAACGGCCTAATGGGCTCCTAGTTAGAGGTTGCGGAGTTAGCGAGTTGCTGTTTGTTCTCTACTACAGTAGTAGGTAGTAGGCTAGTCGAGGTAATTAGTACGACGTCTCTGCTCTCGTCTACGGGGTCCGGCTAACTCTCTACAACTTCTAGGTCCAAAAACCTCTTAAACCGTGATTCCTTATCTTCTGCCCCTAGCGTGTCCTGTTCTCGTCTCGACAATGCGTCTAGGACTACTCCTTTAGCGCCTAGGCGATATACTAAGGAGAACTAGAATTGCGCGAGGGTCTCATACTACCGTATCTGCCGCTTGGACAGCTGTCGCTTGACCATGAAGTACTCCAGGTTTTTGTAGTCTATAAGAATAGTAAAGGGCCTACACGACTTCAGCTCGGGGCCCTAGAACTTGAGGCTAGATATCACGGCTAGCATCTCCTTGTTATAGATGTCGTAATTAATCTCCGCCTTATTAAGTTTCTGCAAGAAGAAGCCTACTAGTCTCTAGACTCTGTTGCTTTCTTGTAGGAGAGCCGCCTCTAACGCAAACCCGCTGCAGTTAGTCTCTAAAAAGGTCGGCAGCTCTAGGTTCTATTAAGAAAGGACTAGCGCTAAACAGAACTTCGCTTTTAGCGTTCTAAACGCGGACTCCTCGAGTTCCCCCTAGGAGAACGGTCTGCCCTTCCCTGTAAGCGCCGTTAAGGGCCCGGCTGTCTTTGAGTAGTTCAGGATGAACATCCTGTAGTAGTTAGCGAAGCCAAGGAATCTACGGACTTCCTTTTGTGTTTTTAGCCGTTCCTAGTTACGCACGGCCTCTACCTTTTCTGGCTTAGTCCCTACGCCTTTTCCGTTAGCATGGATCATGAACCCTAGGTACTTGATATCCTTTTTGGCAAACTCGCTCTTCCCGGGGTTAAGGTAGAGGCCCCCGTCCTAGAGCTTCTAGAGTACTCGCGTTACTTTAGCGAAATGGTCTTCTCGCGAACTGCCGCTATATATGATAACGTCGTCCATGTACGCGGAGGCGTAGTCGTCTAATTCCTCGCGTAGTAGTGTGTTAATATATCGTTAGAACGTTGCTAGAGCCCTAGATAAACCGAACGGACATACTAGCTATTTAAATGAACCGAACCTCGTGCGAAAGGCTGTCTTGTACTCATGGCCTTTCGCCATACAGATTTGGTAGAAGGCTAACACTACGTCTACCTTAGTAAGCTACTAGGCGCCCGTGAGGTTCCTCAAGGTCTCCGGTATTAACGGGAGGGGGTACCTATCTTGCTTTGTGATCGCGTTAAGGGCGTAGTAATTGTAGTAGAACCGGAGCCCTCCTCCTAGCTTCTAGACAAAAAGCATAGGAGCTATAGCCTCTAAGTTAGTAGGCCGAATGAATCCCTTCCCTAACAGTTCGTCTAAGGACTTCCTTAAAACAAGTAGTTCCTCCTTCGACATGCCGTATAGGGGTCCCCATAGTAGAGCTAGTTAGGATCTATCTAGTCTGTCGCGGAGTTTGATGCGGTAGTCGATGCTAGGGCGGTATAGCGCTAATTTTTCCGCTTCTTAGCAGCAGAATAGCGGAGCTATGTGCTAAAGCTCCGGAGGTAGCGCCTCTCTTAACTCGTCTAGCGTCGGATATTCCTTTGCCTTTAAGGCCTCTGCGACATCCGCTATCGTGGTCGCGTATACCCGGGTAAAGTTCCTGCGGTCCTCGTATTCTCAGTAGTTCTGTCCTTCGTCTATCTACCGTCCCGCTCTCCTATGCTAATACTGACGCCTTTCTGGCGCGGTCCGCACTTTATTGTAAGCCTTCTAGGGGTTCCCTAGTATTAGGGGGAAGGCTAGATCCTTTACTACGTATGCGTACACTAGTTGCTAGAACCCCTCGATTTCTATCCGGAAGGCGACTACTCCTTCTACTACGGAGTCTCGCATCGAAGCTGTTACGCCCCTCGCTATGCGCGACTCTTTGCTTATTAAGCTTAAGCCGAGACCTTTTACTAGGTCTCCGTTAATTGCAGCGTAGCATTAGTACCCCTTATCGATAAGAGCTGATGTCCTAGTATTATTTGCTAGGACTACATTAGTATAAATCAGGTTCCTGTCCATGGATCCCTTAACTCTCTCCTATCCTTCTGCTAATGTCTCCGTTACTCCTGCTTCCTGACTCTAAGCGGGAGTTAATCTTTTCCCAAGTTTTTCCTCCTAGGTTCCTCTGCTATTCTATTGTCCTCTAGCAATGGCGACACTCTAGTTGTGTTGATCCGGGCTAGGGGTATAGCCGAGGCGTAGGGATACCCCTTAACTTAGTGTCTAGACGCTCCGTAACGGTAGTACAGGTTATTCTCCTAGCGTTTCTCTCTCTCCGTAGCGTCTACCTATTTAGCGCGTTGTTTTCCCCCGTTGTTTTGTCAGGGTCCTTTGCCGTCATATCGGTCTCTAGCGGTACGAGTCGGTGCCATGACCGTATCCCTATCCGCGTCTATTCGGGATCCGACCCTAGGGTTAGGCATCTACATAGCAGCCGCGGGAATACCTTCAGAGTCCTTGTTCTTTTCCCTTAACTACCTCCTATAGGCCGCCTTGAACTAGTCGGTTGCCTCGGAGTTTGTCATGACCCTTTCGACCTCCTCTGTAAACGCGTAGTAGTCCCCCTTATCTCTTACGTTCGCTATGTACATCCTGGCGGGATTCAAGAACGAATTCTTGAGGTATCCGATCTTCGCGTTATCTGTCTACTAGTCCCCTCCTACTAACAGCAGGAGTTCGTCGAATTCTAGCTAGTGCTCGTGATATAGATATATGTGCTATATGATATGAAAATATCTCGCAGTGTGACAGAGTAATCCGACCTTTTAGTAGGTACAAGACAGCGCTGCTTTCTGCTTATCGCAGAGGTGGCGCTAAGGGTGCTTATAACCCCCGACGCTCCTCAATTAGGGAAAGCATGTCCGAGCCTAACCCCGTAGGGGTACCGTAGGGTCAGCGACGTGGGGGCGTCCTACGTCGACAACTGATCCTACTCGGACGACATACGAGCCAACGTATGTACGAAGGACCCCCTTGCCATATGTGGCAGGGTCACTGCATGCTAAGGGCGGCCATTAGAACCCATGCGGTTCAAATGGTCCCCTAGTATTAACCGTATCACTGCCCCTCCTCCTATGAGGATGTCCCTAGCCTCACTAAGTGACGCACGCGGAACATATAGAGTACGGGATGTGGCACGCTCACACCGCGCAAGGGTGAATAGGTAGATAGCCTGCGCAACATGTGTCATGCGCACACCTTAACACCTTCGCAGCGAGTGCGGGGCGGAGGCTGCTAACTCGGGCGGGTTTCAATCTGTCACATGTTAGGCAGCTTCGCAACACCTTCGCTTCATATGCGGATCGAGATATCAGGAAACCACGAGTACGTACTTCGGTCAATCCTTGAAATTATAGGGCGAGCATGCGCGCCGGCCTCGCCAAGTAGCTTGGCTGTCCCTATTCAGTCGTGACCGTGAAGAACGTGTCGCAGAACCTCGGGGTAGTAGGAAAGTGCGTGGACGCTCTACGCGCGCCACTCGAAACGGCAGGAGCGCGCTCCTGGCGCGGGCCTCGTCACATTTCCATGCTAGTAGGCTAGCACGAGTGCGGTCGGCGCACATGCGTGACGGCCGCGTTATCCGTTATTGCATCATTCGGTCCCCTTGTAAGTCAACTAGAGGCAGGTGCTCTGCGCATGTAGTTCGAGTCACTAGCTTAACGGTTGCGGTAGGCAACAGGGGGGCTGTCAGAGGGTATAAAAACCTCGTCGCTTCCTAAACTTTCCTGTTCCAAGACACTAACATCGACCTCCGCTCCTACTTCGCTTAGCTTGCGCCTCGCCGTGTCTGCGGGTCTGTACTAGAGCTCCTTCTTCTTCAATCAATCAATCAAGATCAATTAACCCGTCTTAGCTACAATGGCTCATGTGCTGCAGACTAAGTTCGACGCCACTCGCTCTGCCCGCGATCGTCGCTCGTGTCGACGATGCCTCGACAACCTTAGTAGCCAAGCTGCACACATCTCTCCTCCGCGTGTTAGTAAGGCGTCCCCTACCCGCGAGGTATGCGTGACTTGTACTAACCGAAGCGTAGCCGAGATCTGCGTTAGCGGGTTTAATGAGGGCAGTGTCTACCGCAATTGTGTCAACTGCAATAGCAAGCATCAAAAATGCCAAGACCTCCCTGAAGAGGTGTACGGCGAGTACAACTAGCTCTGCCGTAACATCGATGACTTCTAGAGTACGCGCGACGAGGGGATTGCCGAAGGCACTCCGACTATGAACAGGCTATAGGCCAAGTACCGCGAGGCACTCGCCTACCTGCTCGGCGCCCTCTTGTGCTTCACCGCGACTACTAACCGTTCTCATGGCGGCGTTCGCTTCGACTCTCTGCCGACAGGCGAAAACGTTTGTCTAGGTCTGATCGCAGACTTAGTCTAGAAGATCTTGAAGGTGCTAACCGTTAGGGTCGAGACCTTCGCCATAGTACGCATACAGTGCGGGTACCCTCCGAGTATGAATGCTGACTTTCTCCGCTAGGCCAACGTTAGCGTCGAGAAATATCCGACTAGCCGTCAGCGTCAGCAACTCGGGGCCCTTGCCTCTATTGACGATGACTTTGAGACGCGGATGATCCGCAAGAAGGTCATCAAGCAATTCACTACTCCTGCCGCTAAGGCTACGCCCTAGCGCCGTACCGAGAGGCAGCCTGCCTCTAAGCCGGTCCCGAGGACTAAGCCGTAAGTTACTCACTCGAATCCTGTCGCGTGCGTACAGCTAACACATTGTAGCGCCGCTGCCTACGCCGCCTCGACGCTACTGTCCAAGAAGAAGAAGAGGGCCAGGGCCGAAATTGAGGTCAGCGACGAGGAAGCCGAGCCTTCCCCGCTTGCGACCCGCACTGCGTCCGTCAAGACGCTAAGGCACAAGCCTCTAGGCCAGATCTTTGAGGATGAGGAGGATGACGACGTTCAGGATACCTTCGGTCCTGACGTGATCCCTTCGCGCCGTAGTGTCACCGCACTAGTTGCGCCTGAGGGAGACACCGAGTCCGATGATGTGGTCGACACTCGTGTCAAGAAGCGCAAGATGATCTCGAGGGCCGAGCGCGACAGCCGCAAGCGCGCTCGAGTCTCTTCGCCTTCTGATGCTAAGGATGAGGTAGTCGTCGCGACTAGGCGCAGTAAGGGTGTCGCTAGTTCTCTAGCTACTATAGGCTCCGAAGACGAGCTCCCTCGCAACCTACTAAAGAAGAAGATGCCAGCCTCTCTTCGTGGCGTTGCTACCCCTGTTACTCATGGTCGCTTCGGGGTGTTTAGTAGACCCCATGCGGGTAGGCAGTCCCTAGCGGACCGTAACAAGAAAGACTCTCCTGCTTCGGGTTTAGTTAGGAAGCCCCTAACTAGTAGTCGCTAAGCATTAGCTACAAAGCTAATCCGAGCATGTCTCTTGTTCTTCTTAGGTTTATTCTAGGTGTGCCTTTAGGCATTAATGATGTATGAGTAGGGCGTTTGCTTCTCGTTGTCGCTTCGCGCATCGTGCACTACATACATGTGTCAAGAATTCTGCTCCGGAACCCTTATCTTCCCACGAATCGACCTTCTTAAGCCCTGCTTACGCTTCCTCCGCTCTTCGAATTCACGAATAGCTTCCGGAGCGTTCTTGCAGTCTTCGGCTAGAACCTATTATGTGTACTTAGGTAGGTATCCTTTCTACTTTACTAGATAGTACGTTGCGCCCTTACGCCGCATACTGTCCTTAATACCCTCGACTTCCTACTCTTCGTTCTCTTCTGCTACTAGCATCAGGTCCGCGGGCTCTTCGCCCTCGCGCTGTACCTATAGTTCGAGTAGAGATACGTAGAAGACATCATACACACGATACGACAATGGCAATAATAGCCGGTACGCCTGCAAGCCTATCGCGTCGCGTATCCGGAAGGGTCCGACGAACCTTGGCGTCATCTTCTTGCTCGGAAGTTTCAGCTTGAGATTCTTCGTCGACAGTAACACCTTCGTACTAACTGCGTACTACATCGGTTTAGCACAGGCGTTATTATGTTTAATCTGGGATTCTGAGGCCTTTTTCTAGTGTTCTATTAGCACCGAATGTACCTCGCGCATACGCCGCGCTGATTCCGCGGCGGCCGGCACCCTCTCCTTAGAAGACTCGTCCCGAGGCGGTTCTAGGTGTATTTCCGGATCAAAGCCATAGAGAATCTGAAATGGCGACATGCGCATAGCAGCATGCACGCTGTTATTGACTGCAAATTCCGCCATAGGAATTGCGTCGGCCTAGGCATCCTGGTTCTTAGCGTAGTAGCACCGAAGGTACTACTTAAGAGTCTAGTTCATACGTTTAGTCTTACTATTAGTCTGTAGATGGAATGCTGTACTTAGGCGGTGCTTGACACGCGCCTCAAACACAAATTCTTGCTAGTATTTACTAGTAAAGACAGAACCTCGATCCGATAGGATACTTCGGGGGACACTAAAGCGCCGTATAACTTCGTCGCGAAGTAGCCGCGCAAGCTCGCCGCTTGTGCACTTTTTCGTACATAGGATGAAGATATTCATCTTCGAGTATTAGTCGACTACTATAAGGACAGCATTAACCACATCGCCTTTCTACTTTGCTAGCAGCAAATCGGTAATAAAATCCATGGTCAAGTCTTGCTATAGTCTCTCTAGTAGTAGGAGCGCCTGAGCATCGCTATAGGGGCGATAGCGCCGAGATTTGCTAATCTGGCACGTCTAGCAGGATTTGACATAGTCAGAGACATCCTGTTCTAGCGTAGGCTACTAGTATTTGCGTCCGAGAAGTGCGTTCGTCTTCTCTACGCCAAAATGGCCCGCGAGTTCATTGTCATGATGAATACGGAGGAGCTGCGAACGGAGTACGCGGTTAGCAGGTACGTAGAGCCTATTGTCAAAGTACTACAAATCGCCTGACTTAGTCTAGTACTTCGGACCGCCTATAGTGTCCTGGAGGGCTACACCCTCATTAATTAACTCTAGTTCTCGCTCTTGCAACCGCTGAATAAGTCTCGAGACTTCTTTAAAGGGTTCTTTAGACATCGCATGCTTACCGCATGTGAGCTAGTTGACTACCGCACGGATCGAGCTAGACACGGTCGCCATAACTGCTAGATAGGAGGGTTCGTCACTAGCGGAGGCCGTGAGGCCCTATTAGACCCGTAGTCGGCCTACAAGAGGAGCTAACGACAGATCGCCGCCCTAAACTACAAGCTTCGTTTGCAGCGTAGGGAGAAGCTGTTAGTCACCCTCTTCCCTAGTGTCGTAGTCTAGTCGTCGCGAAGGACTGTCGGCCGGATTTGTCTTTCCGGAACGATGCTAGATAACGAAGTCAAAGCTAGCGAGGAAAGTTGCCTACCTTGCTTGCCGACTACTTAGCTACTTCACGCCCATGAAGCCGCGAAGGTTGTTATGGTCGGTGAGCACCTTAATAGGGTGCGCTGCGCCTTCGAGGTAGTGTCGGTACTCCTTGAAGCCGTCAACAATAGCCAAAAGCTCTTGGTCGTAAGTCTCGTAGTTAAGCTTAGCGCCCTGCATCTTCCACGACTAGAAGGCAATTAGGTACTATCGCGTACTGCCTTCGTGCAACTAGAGCTGCGATATAATTGCGGCTATTGCGAATTTTGAAGCATTAGTCTCCATCCAGATCTTCGTAGTAGGGTCAAAGTGCCGAAGTATAGGCGTAGTTTGAAAAGCTGCTTTGAGTTTAGAGAAGGCCTTGCTCTAAGCCTCCTCCTAAGGCACTTTCCCTAGCTTTTTTCCTCGAACCGCGCCCTTTGCGAGGGCTATAAGGGGAGCCACGATCTTCGAGTAAGATCGTATGAATCTGCGGTAGAAGTTAGTGAATCCTAGGAACACCTGCACTTCTCGGAGGGTAGTCAGCCGCAGCTACTCCGCGATTGCGGACACCCTTTAGTTATCCATGATGACTCCTTCCGTAGAGACGATGTATCCGAGAAACTCAATCCTATCCGTCAGGAATGAGCACTTCTTTAGGTTCGCGTACAGAGCGAACTTGCGGAGCCGTTCGAGCACCATACTTAGATGCCGAATATGCTCCTCCTTCGAGTCGGAATAGACTAGTATATCGTCTAAATATACTACGCAGCAGGTGTCAACGAGGCCGGCTAGGGCCTAGTTAATATACGCTTAGAACGTCGCTAGTGCGTTAGTCAAGCTAAACGGCATCACTGTATACTCGAAGTGTCTGTACTACGTTTAGAATGTAGTCTTCTACTTGTTGCCCTTTCGGATCGGTATCTGGTAGTAGGCGTCCTTCAAGTCGATAGACGAGAAGATGGCGGCGCGACTAAGGCAGTCAAGCGTCTCGCTAATAAGTGGTAGGGGGCAGCGGTTCTTCTAGGTTACCGCGTTAAGGCCCCTATAGTTAATGCATAGGCGGAGCGTGTTGTCCTTCTTCGGGACGAACATAACTAACGCTCTAGCCTCGCTGTCGCTTCGTCGGATCCACGCGTTCCTTTGCGCCTTGTAGAGGTAGTCTCGAAGTGTTTCGAGCTACGATTCCGACATAGGGTACAGAGGTCGATACGGAGGATTGTAACCCTCCTTAAGGTTAATCGCATGTTCCGCGTCTAGGGCCTAGGCATAGGCCGCAGCCTCTGCGTCGAAAATATCGGCGTATTCCTCTAACTTAGGCGGAAGGGTAATGTCTTCCTTGACGTTCCGTATGCGGACCGCATACATGCATTAGACCTTCTTCATGTCCTTGTAGAAGCTGTGTGCGTCACGCATCCGCACCGCAGGAACTTCGCCTATGGAGCCGTAGAACTAGTTGTCAGTAGCTCTATCAACAACGACTCCCTGCTTGTGGCGCTAAGGGCGGCCGAGCAGGAGCTCCTTATCAGGAACGTCTTCGGCGTAGAAGACTTCGTTAGTCTCGCGCACTTCTCCCGAGGAGTCCGCGAGTTAGAGGCGCACGTTGTACGCGCCTCGAGCCGCTGCGCCTTCGCCCCGAAAAGACTTCATGGTAGGCAGCAGGGCTCCTGGGATCGGCTTCAAACCGAGCCGTACGATTACCCTCTAGGGTATCACGTTAACCTCCGCAAGGTCATCTAACATACAGTCTACTAGCTCGAGCGAGCTATTAACTCGGACCGCGCCAGATAGGCGCCGCGCAGGCCACGAGTCTACACTACTAGTGACGGACAGCTTAGATACCCGCGGTAGCCATTCGGTTGTCTCGGGCTTGTCCTTCTTTCGCCTCCCCTCCAGGGAGGTTTCGGACACCTTGCTCACCTTCTTCCTATCACTTCGTTTGGGACAGCGAGCCGCCTAGTAGTCCCTCGCTCCACAGATGTGGCAGCTACTCGGAGGCTTCTCGCTACCGTCTTTTGGCTCGGAGGGCTTGCTCCTCCGGAATGAACTACTGCGTTAGACGTGGCCCCTAGGGCGCTTATGATAGCAGCCCTTCGGGGGGTCCTTAGGGCTTAGACGCTTATTGTCCTTACCGCCCGATTTTCCATTTCGCTTCAAGGTGATTTCCATACGTGTCGTAAGGGACACGAGGTCTTGCCGAGTTGTCGGAAGTTCATGAAAAGTCATGATCGTGTTCCGAAGATTGTCATTAAGTTTGACGAGCAAGTGCCGCACGCGTTGCGTCTTAGTATAGGGTAGCATCTGTCCCTCGAGCGTGGCGAGATAGGTTGCGAAGCTAGAGGTTGTTTGTCCCTTCCCCTGCTTAGCCTTCTCGTACTCGACAGACACAGTAAGGGCGCGATTCCCCGGATCCTCGACCTAGTCGACACAGAACTAGCGAAAGTCCGCCTACGTATACGTTCTGTCATAGACCCGCATAAGGTCATACCGCTCATGCTAATTGTTGCGAGGTTCCTTATCCTCTTCGAGCCACATCACACTAAAGGCGACTCGTTCGCCCTCTATGGAATATCCGCGTAGGTTAAGCACGAAAACTGCCTTACACGCCTGCAAGAAAGTTCGAGCCTCCTTCAAGGTGTCTCCCTTGAACGGCTTCAGGTTACGTGCGTTACGACTACCTCCCGGTTAGCCTACTATGGCCCCGAATTCAGGCACTAAGTTCGCAGGCACACGCGGAGGGTCTGCGCCTCCTAGTAAGTTGTCTTCGCGGGTCCCTAGCGTGAAATCTCGCTGGATTTCTTCGTCCGCTAGTTTGTTAGTACCGCTCATGGCGACGTCTTCGTCGTCCTCGCCGTTGTCGCTGCCAGGAGCGGTGCGGCTCCGGCTCTGGTTCGCAAGGCGGTTCGCGACCTAATCGACAATCATGGCTACGAGGGCCGGGTCGATAGTCGGGGTTAGCTGCGGTCCCTATGCGGGGGGTCTATTGCCTAGTCCGCCGCGTAATTGTCCTCTAGCGGAACTGTCGCTCGATGCAGTGTCGCTCGCAGCGGTTACTTCTGCGGGCTAGTTACTCAGGCTAGCTTCGCCATCGCGGGCGCTCGGGATGGCGCTCGCTGCGCGTTAGTTGCGAGTTCGTGGTGCTCTAGACATATCGTAGTATTCTCTGCTAGACTGCAAAGCAGGGGGGAGAAAGCAGAACTAATATAGATGTATGTGCTATATGATATGAAAATATCTCGCAGTGTGACAGAGTAATCCGACCTTTTAGTAGGTACAAGACAGCGCTGCTTTCTGCTTATCGCAGAGGTGGCGCTAAGGGTGCTTATAACCCCCGACGCTCCTCAATTAGGGAAAGCATGTCCGAGCCTAACCCCGTAGGGGTACCGTAGGGTCAGCGACGTGGGGGCGTCCTACGTCGACAACTGATCCTACTCGGACGACATACAAGCTAACGTATGTACGAAGGACCCCCTTGCCATATGTGGCAGGGTCACTGCATGCCAAGGGCGGCCATTAGAACCCATGCGGTTCAAATGGTCCCCTAGTATCAACCGTATCACCTCTCTTGCTTAGAGGAGAGTCAGTTACAAGGTCAACTGCTATTGTCGATATTCTTCACAGCTCCCGAGTCTAACACCTAGTCACCTTCCTGCCATCGGCACCTACCCTTATGACACTAGAGAACTAGCGACACCCTTACTGCGCCTAGTCGCGACGACTACCTCATCCTTAGCATCAGAAGGCGAAGAGACTCGAGCGCGCTTGCGGCTGTCGCGCTCGGCCCTCGAGATTATCTTGCGCTTCTTGACACGAGTGTCGACTACATCATCAGACTTAGTGTCTCCCTCAGGCGTAACTAGTGCGGTAATACTATGGCGCGAAGGGATTACGTCAGGACCGAAGGTATCCTAGACGTCGTCATCCTCCTCATCCTCAAAGATCTGGCCTAGAGGCTTGTGCCTTAGCGTCTTGACAGATGCAGTGCGGGTCGCAAGCGGGGAAGGCTCGGCTTCCTCGTCGCTGACCTTAATTTCGGCCCTGGCCCTCTTCTTCTTCTTAGACAGTAGCGTCGAGGCGGCGTAGGCGGCGGCGCTACAATGTGTTAGCTGTACGCACGCGACAGGATTCGAGTGAGTAACTTACGGCTTAGTCCTCGGGACCGGCTCAGAGGCAGGCTGTCTCTTAGTACGGCGCTAGGGCGTAGCCTTAGCGGCGGGAGCGGTGAATTGCTTGATAACCTTCTTGCGGATTATCCGCGTCTTAAAGTCATCGTCAATAGAGGCAAGGGCCCCGAGTTGCTGACGCTAACAGCTAGTCGGATATTTCTCGACGCTAACGTTAGCCTAGCGGAGAAAGTCAGCATTTATACTTAGAGGGTACCCGCACTATAAGCGTACTATGGCGAAGGTCTCGACCCTAACGGTTAGCACCTTCAAGATCTTCTAGACTAAGTCTGCGATTAGACCTAGACAAACGTTTTCGCCTATTAGCAGAGAGTCGAAGCGAACACTGCCGTGAGAACAGTTAGCAGTCGCAGTAAAGCACGAGAGGGCGCCAAGCAGGTAGGCGAGTGCCTCGCGGTACTTAGCCTGTAGCCTGTTTATAGTCAGAGTACCTTTGGCAATCCCCTTGTCGCGCGTACTCTAGAAGTCATCGATGTTACAGCAGAGCTAGTTGTAATCGCCGTACACCTCTTTAGGGAGGTCTTAGCATTTTTGATGCTTGCCATTGCAGTTAACACAATTGCGGTAGACACTACCCTCATCAAACCCGCCGACGCAGATCTCGGCTACGCTTCGGTCAGTACAAGTCACGCATACCTCGCGGGTAGGGGACGCCTTACTAACACGCGGAGGGGAGATGTGTGCAGCTTGGCTACTAAGGTTGTCGAGGCATCGTCGACACGAGCGACGATTGCGGGCAGAGCGAGTAGCGTCGAACTTAGTCTGCAGCACATGAGCCATTATAGCTAAGACAGGTTAATTGATCTTGATTGATTGATTGAAGAAGAAGGAGCTCTAGTACAGACCCGCAGACACGGCGAGGCGCAAGCTAAGCGAAGTAGGAGTAGAGGTCGATGTTAGTGTCTTGGAACAGGAAAGTTTAGGAAGCGACGAGGTTTTTATACCCTCTGACAGCCCCCCTGTTACCTACCGCAACTGTTAAGCTAGTGACTTAAACTACATGCGCAGAGCACCTGCCTTTAGTTAACTTACAAGGGGACTAAATGATGTAATAACGGATAACGCGGCTGTCACGCATGTGCGCTAACCGCACTCGTGCTAGCCTACTAGCATGGAAATGTGGCGAGGCCCGCGCTAGGAGCGCGCTCCTGCCATTTTAAGCGGCGCGCGCAGAGCGTCCGCGCACTTTCCTACTACCCTAAGGTTCTGCGACACGTTCTTCATGGTCACGACTAAATAGGGACAGCCAAGCTACTTGGCTGACAAGGCTAGTGCGCATGCTCGCCCTATAATCTCAAGGATTAACCGAAGTACGCACTTGTAGTTTCCTGATATCTCGATCTACATGTGAAGCGAAGGTATTGCGAAGCTGCCTAACATGTGACAGATTAAAACCCGCCCAAGTTAGCAGCCTCCGCCCCGTACTTACTACGAAGGTGTTAAGGTGTACGCATGACACATGTTGCGTAGGCTATCTACCTATTTACCCTTGCGTAGTGTAAGCGTGCTACATCCCGTACCCTATATGTTCTATGTGCGTCACTTAGTGAGGCTAGGGACATCCTTATAGAAGGAGGGGCAGTAATACGGTTAATACTAGGGGGCCATTAGAACCGCATGGGTTCTAATAGCCGCCCTTAGCATGCAGTGACCCTGCTACATATAGTAAGGGGGTCCTTCGTACATACGTTAGCTTGTATGTCATCCTAGTAGGATCAGTTGTCGACGTAGGACGCCCCTACGTCGCTGACCCTACGGTACCCCTGCGGGGTTAGGCTCGGACATGCTTTCCCTAATTGAGGAGCGTCGGGGGTTATAAGCACCCTTAGCGCTACCTCTGCGATAAGCAGAAAGCAGCGCTATCTTGTACCTACTAAAAGGTCGGATTACTCTGTCACACTGCGAGATATTTTCATATCATATAGCATATACATCTATATCATAGGAAGGTCGTCTTCATTATGATGAAGACAGAAGACGCTAATTAGTTAGGCTAAAAGAAGGTTAATGTCAAGTACAAGACAGAAGACTAGTACACCTAGGCATTCTACTAAGGCCTGTAGAATACATACGACATAGAGCTATCGTATAACGAGTTCTCTCTACAGTTTAGACAGCGTCTACAGGGCGAGTTCGGCGATGTCGTCGTAGGAGCCCGTAACAACTTGGCTACTTTGAATGGCATAATGAACAAGCCGTTCATCGTCTAGTACTACGTGCAGAGGAACGAGATGCGCTAACAAGTGCATATGTGCATCTTGACACATGTTTCTGAGGCTATAGTAGGCTAGCGAGCAGGCGGGCGTAGAGATATAGTAGTGTTCTAAACAGGGGTCTAGCCGTGTTTCCTGAAGTCTGGCGAGCTAGCAGAGATAGTATTACTTATAGTTTACTTGTTTCTTAGCTCCTATGAGACTAGCATGCTAGTAAGAGCTGCAGTCCCTGCTAATTTGATACGGCAATAGTAGGTAGATATGATTTAATAGTAGCATATTTTGGTCGTAGTAGCTGCTTAGCTACTACTAACATAGCGGGTAGGTATGTATGTATTTACCGGAATTCAGATGACATTAATGCGGACCTCTACAGTTTCGTGTACTCTAAGCAGTTCGTACTCTACATGACTGTTGTAGTTACTTAGCTGCCTCGACTTCGGTTTCTAGCAGTCAAGAAGTATGAGGGAATGTTAGAGAGCGTAGAGGTCGAAGACAAGATCGTCGAATAGGTTGCGGACTAGATGCGCCTCTAAGCGTATGAGGAAAGGCATAGGAGGATGTAGACGACTTACAAGCTACAGCCATCGACTATAGAAGGCTTCGGAGACTACCTACAGCGCAGAGATGGCGGCGTAGTAGCTAGTATAGTAAATGAGCTATATAAGGGGGCAGTCTGAAGACAAGTTTCATTCTAACTACTACATATCGCTAACACTTAGTAGTGATGCCTGTCGCCGGATTGCACGGCTAGGAGTAGGGCTAAGTAGACGTACACGTCAGAGGAGCGTACGAGTGTAGGTAAGTAGCGATCGAGTAGAAAGCCGTTAAATAAGCACGCCTACGAGTAGGCATAAGTAGGAAGGCTAACGAGCCCGTGAATCGAGTGGCTAGGAGTAGGGCCGAGTAGGCCGAGCTAGTAAGATACTGCTAGTATACTACTAGCACCTACTTAGCTAACTTAGCTCTACTCGGTCTACTCTTTGTACTTCGTACTACTTAGGGGTTAGGTTTTCGAGATGAAGAAAGGACTAGTTAATTTTGAGTTACAGCTACCCGAGCAGATGAGAATATACCCTGTGTTCTATGTCTCTCTACTAGAACAAGTAGCGCTAGACGCCGCACTGCAAACGGAACCCTTACTACTTAACCCTAAAGTAGAAGAACTAGAGTACACTGTCGAAAAGATTGTTGACACTCGCTAGCGGGACGGACAGCGAGAGTACTTAGTAAAATGGGAAGGATATAGGAGTACTAAGAACACCTAGGAACCCCTAGAACATCTGCGAAACTGTTAGCAAAAGATACGAAGTTTCGAGAAAGGAACGAACCTAGGAAGAAGATCCTAAGCCACAACTAGACTCCTGCGGGACGCTGTCAATCGGCTCGGCTATCACGCTATCTAGGAAACCCTAATATGAGGCGTTAGTGAAACCCTCTATTACACTCTATGTCGTAGGACTAAGAGCAAGACCCGCTAAAGGATCTAGGTTAAGAAGAAACCTAGCCTGCGAGAGAGCCTGTTCCTCGGCCTTATCCTCCCTAATCTCATGCTCCTCGAGAGCGCAACTATCCTTGACCTCCTAGTCGACCGCGTCTAACTGTTTTCGAAGACGCATCTCCTTTACATGCGCCTCTATTATCTTCTACGAAGCCTTGGCTAGGACTACCTTCGCATAATCAAGATCAGTAATTAGTCTTTTCCGCTAATTGCCTAACTTCTTCTATTTGACCTCTGTTACCTTTGCGTCGTAATTCCGACAGTTACTAAAGTGACATTACGAACATTTCCCTAAGGAAATGTATACCTGACAAACAAGCTTTAACTCTTGACACTAAGTACAGGACTTCATGCTATCCTAGCCCTAACGATAGATTCGATTCGCGCGGCGTTTACGTTTCTGCGTTAAAGGGGCGTTAGTGTCTAGGATGACATAAGGCAGTAATGTAGAAAGAGAAGACATCACAGCACAAAAGGAAATAACAAGAGAAACCCCGCACTAATAAGGTAGCTTAGAAACAAGCTAGGCTAAGAGGGAGATAGTATCATAAGTGTTAGGAGTACTATAGGTTACAGGATCATAAGGGTCCTAAGTACTATAAGTCATAGTATAGTCATAGGAGTACTATGAGTTATAGGCATAGTTATAGGAGAAAGGATCTGTTACATAAGGATAGACCCCTAGATCTATAGGGTTAGTCTACAGATCTATAGGCCTATAAGGGAGAAGGGATCTGTTATAGGATAATAGACTCTCAGATCTATAGGGTTAGTCTACAGATCTATAGACATAGATCTATTAGGTCTGTTAACAGATCTAACAGAGCTACTCTGTCTCTCTAGTATATAGGGATAGCTTCAGGACAGGTAGTTAGGAGCTTCGTGCTTAATTTAATTCCCTTTCCTTAGGGGATAGTTAGTTACAAGGACAATTGCCATTGTTAATATTCTTCACAGCTCTGCGAGTCTAACACCTAGTTACCTTCCTGCTATTAGCACCTACCCTTATAACACTACTCCTTGAAACTATGGCTAGTATTTACCCTCCCTCTTATCTTTCACGCTAATCTCGTCCTTTACTACAAGCTCTTAAACGTCTGACGTAACTGCTAGTTTAACAAGCTACCTATGTAAAGGCACTATTGCCTTAAGTACCTTGTAGAAGACTACATGGATTATAGAAGATAAGTAATAAAACAGCTCTATTATAGTCAAATAATTATAGCTAGAGCTAACAATATACAGAAAGATGATAAGCTTCTAAAGGCGACTAATCTAGCGACTGTCCTTAAGGCTAGTAAGCTCTAATAATGCTATTAATTAGTCTAGCTAGTATTACATGTGTTTAAATAGGCAGCCTTGTTATACTAGCAACTGCCTTGTCTTACATTTACTACACTCTATGTCCTCATAAACACTACGAATACTAAGTAGTATTAACTAGATGTACTCCTTAAGTAGTATCATAGTAGCTTTAAGGAAGAATGCTACTTACTACTAGCGAAGAAAGAGCTAGTACTAGTATAGCACATAGTGTAATTAGAATAACTATAACTGTAGCAATTAATAGCGATAGAGTAGGGAATACTAATACTATAACTAGCGCTAAGAACGAGTGTTTAATAGCATGGTTATTAAATTAGTATTGTAAAGAATGAGGTAAATAGTCTTGGCGCGCTAAAGCGCGATCTAGCTATAGACTAACATCTTGTAAAGCATGCTAAGACTAGCTAACCATACTACTTCTAGATAATTAAGCGAACGACCGCGATTGAGCTGAATCGCGCTACCGCGATTAAGATTCAACCGAAAGGATCTGCCAATCGCGCCAACACCTCAATCGCGCCGCCGCGATTAAGGCGCGATTGAAGCAACCGAAAGGGCCCTTAGGAGTCAAGACGACCTCGGCTGTCACAGTCCGACTCGTCTCTATTGCACCTGTGAACATTCCTGATTCGAACATTCATGTGGATGCCCACGCAGTGACGGCCCTTATTCCCGTCTCAAGCTATATAAATTCGAAATATGATGGACAGCGTGCAGCTGAGACACCGTATTGACACAGCCTTCGCATTGTCCATACTTTGAGGCAACTATTCTTTTACCAGACTGAGTGTTATCCACCAAAGACGACGCAGCATTGATGCGATGGCTGAGAGCGCTTCTTCCGGATGGAGGGAGCAATTCCCTGCTAGTTCTGGCTCTCTCCACACTATTGCTCTCCATGTACTTCTGCCATGCACCGCCCGGTCGAACAACGAAGCCTCCTAACGCTACTGTCGCAAATCTAAGCAGAGTAGTCCCGAAAGATGGCCTCCCCTTCTCGCTCCTCAGCCCACCTCGCGCCTTGTCGTGCCTGTCTCTTCTCTCGATCGAATATCTTCTGCGCCTCTCTTCTGACTCCCTCTGCGCTTACCTCAATTCTAATTCTGACTTCAACTGCTCAGACGTGATATGCGGCGTTATGGACGATTGCATTCCGGCAACCAAATCTTTGAACTCCAGGCCTTGCAACAGCAGGGCCTGGAGCGCATCGTTACCAGCGCCGTGAAATCCCTGAGACTACTGGAGCTAAAAGGACGCCTGGGATGGACGCCAGGATCCTTTACATGGCATTGATGCTTTTAATGTTCACTGTTTACATCCGTGTCCATCACACCTGAAAACTTGACATCGGCAGACTCAGGATTGAGGAGGTCAAGTCCACAGTAGGGCTCACAGCGAAGGACGACACATCGCTGCTAATTGTCTGACCTACAAGAATAAGCTTCGTCTCTGGTACAACCGCCCTCGAGCTTTCGGTGGCGCAGTCAGTCAGGATATGGATGAGATCTTCGCGGGCTTGTGCCAGCGACAAATATCTTTTCTTGGCAAACAGGGAAGTGCTCATGCGAGTTCGAGGGTGTCGCGTGGTGTCAATCACCTAATGGTGATAAGTCATAAACGGAATCCAGCCCTCGAGATGCTGCTTCGGCTTGAGACCAGCGATATCGCGTACAGCGGGAGTGGCCAAACCTGTTTCCACGACGTGATCGATCAAGTCTCGACGCTCCCATTCGTAGTCTAGGGAGACGAAGACCGCGTTGGCCCGCAGATGGCAAGAGATGGTGCGGAAGAGTGGAAGATGGATGGTGATGTGTGTGTCTTGTGAGGCGGATTGAAAGTCGAGTTCAAGAAGATTTCGCGTGCGTCCACCCTCCAAACTCAATCTGTCCATCTTCCATTTGCGTTCTATAGGAGGCATGGCATCTTGCATAGCAGCACATACGTACTCGCAGAGATGCAGCCCTGGGCGCTCGTGACTCCTGCTTCCCGTGGCATAGGCCTTGAGCTCGCCCGCAGACTGCTCCAAACGACCAATGTACCAGTGGTAGCCACAGCGCGGAAGGATCTCGATCAGACAACAGAAATCGTCCTGGCTGGACTCAAAGACGTCAATGAAGACAGACTCCATATCATGCAGCTAGACGTGCTAGGTACCCTTGCTCTATCCATCTTCGCAACGCGGGCACTAATACGTATCAGAGGAAAGTTCAGTCTCTGCAGCTGCCTCCAAAGCCTCCGATATCTTCCCCAAGAAAACCCACTACCTCCACCTCGCCTTATGTGTTCCAGGAATACTCTGTCCCGAGAAAGCACCTTCCCAGATCGACGCCGCCAACGCCCTGCGCACCTTTCAAACCAATACGCTCGGCCCTCTCCTCATCCTCAAACACTTCTCTCCCCTCCTCCCGCGCAAAGCTACCAAACTAGAGCCCATAGATGGCTTGCCAGCGCAGGCCATTTGGGCGAACATGAGTGCTCGAGTGGGAAGCATTACCGACAACGCGTTGGGTGGATGGTACAGCTATCGCGCGAGCAAAGCGGGCGTGAATCAGCTGACCAAGACTTTCGATAACTATTTGAAGGCGAGTGCGGGCGAGAATGCGATGAGCGTGGCGCTGCATCCGGGCACCGTGAAGACGGGGCTGAGTAAGGAGTTCTGGGGCAACGTGAAGGAGGAAAAGCTCTTCTCTCCGGCCTACGCGGCAGAGAAGCTGACGCAAGTCATCAAAAGTCGGAAGATCGAGGACAGAGGAAGGTGTTGGGACTGGAAGGGCGAAGAGGTGCCTCCGTAGGCTTGCGAGCGTATGCTTTGCTCGGCCTTTTGTTCTTGCATTTCTATGCCCATCCCATCGAATGCGTCACTTGTTCAACTCATCCGCCCTCTTCTTAAGCTCTTCTTTGCTCGCCGGCTCCCCAAGATCCTGTCCCATCACAGGCCCCGGATTCGCCTTGTGCTGGCTGATCGTTGCCTTGGTCTGCTCGGCCGTATCCTTGGCGCCTTGTGTGCCTTTCTGAACTGAGTCGTCGGGGTCCTCTAGTGGTAACCATCAGCCTAATTCTTGTAACTCAGGAAAGAGGGGCATACTCGGCCTGAACTTGGCGGGTTCTTGCACAATAGGCATAAGAGCAGACCTCAACTATCCACTCGTTGTATGAATTTCGCGATGGATCAATCAACCCTCCGGCGAATTGCTGGCGGATCCAAAGTACACGCTCTTAGGTTTCCGTTCCGTTTGCAGGTGTTTTCTCGCAAACCTCGACTCGCTCTCTGGAGATGCTTTCTCCTTGAATTCCAGTATCAATTTTCCGAGATCAGGTTTTTACGCAAGATACTCGTTGAGAGCAGCAACCTTTTGCTTGCTTGGCGCGGTAATCATGGACTCGGAATGTAATCCCGATAAGTCATAAGAGTATGTATATGCAAGCATCAGATGATAAACATTGAAGAGCGTGGGGTGGAGGATCATCACCGACTTGAACGATACCCTGAAGCATGACAGACGTTCAAACACGACAACGTCTGCTGGAGAGTTCACAGGCGCGCTACTCGAGTGAGCGAGAGAAAGTAGAGTGTGCAAGTTCGTTGAATGAGCGTCCATTTACTCGCAATCTGTGTTTCCAGCGTCCTCCAATTGCAAAGTACCACAAACGAAAGCATCATCAACACAGTGACCGATCCAGCTGATCCGGTACCCCCGCCTCCAACACTGCCAACTCAGGAAAACAAGCGTCCTCATGTCCCGTCATCGTTGGCCACCTCATCTCCCTCATATCGCCTCCTCCTCCGCCAATGCTATGCCGACTGGCGATGCATTTACTTCTGCCGAAGAAGTTAGTGATGATCAGTCCAAAGCGCGAAGAGATATCGATCGTAACAAATTTGGGACACGACATACGCAGGTGCAGCTGCCCTTTGCGCAGTTGCAGTTTGCGTTGGAGCAAGCGCCACAGCCACCCATGTTGATTGAGTTGATTTGTTGCTTAGAAAAGCGTTGTATGGTTTGGTTCGGGTTGATTGTGGTGGTGATTGGTATCTGTTATGCTTTGTGGATGACCTTGATGGACAAGAAGAAGATCCTAATTGTGATCAGGAGCAGGATTATATATCTTCTCAGCCGGCCTGCCCGCAAGTTCTATGGCCTCTTTGGGAGCTAGAGCGGAGTGTTGCCTCCGTGCCCGCGTGATGCGTTGGTCCATGCACGACGAGATTCAGCATATGGGCGTGGGGTGCTCGGCATGCATGAAGTGTCCGGTGATATTACTTGACTGGGAAAACCGATCGTCCCACGCGCCTAACGCGCCAGCCTAGTCTGACCCTACTGAATGGCACACTTTTTCAATGGCTAATCTCTCCAACACAGTCGGTTGCTGGTGCAAAGGTTACATCAGGATTTTGCCAGACGGAGTGGCGTCCAACCTGCGATATCGAAGATGGCAATTCATCGACAGCGCCATGCCGCGCAGTCAAGGGTAGTCGTCTGACAATGTATGCTGCGATCCGAAGGCCGGTGCGCGACGCCGCCTGCCACGGGGTTGAGGCTTTACTGGCATGAGGATGTAGCGTGCAGAGGTGCAATGTCGTTGGATTGGCCAAAGCCATGAGGGGTTTTACGCATGCAGCTTCCAGAGCGAGCATCTCAGCAAATCCAGTCGGCCCCGGATGCTTGTGATCTCAGTAGAATTTGGTCCAGCGATTAACACATGCTGAGTTGTCAAATGTATCTACGCTGGGTGAACGATTCTGCGGAATTACCGCTTGCCATTGGTCAAGGTTCATCACGCAACCACTTGCAGAGACACAGCAGGCCAAGCATTGCTAGTGCTTCGCTCCCGTCGCCAAGCGAATTAGTCAACATAAGGCGTACGTAATAGGATGGGCAGCTTTTGTTGTCTCATACAATTAAATGTCTCGGGTGATTTCGCACTCTCAAACAAGTGCTGAACAAGGCATGCACGCCTCGGCGACGCTCCTTGAGAGGCAAAGATACCGCAGCCCCTTGCTTGGGTGATCATGACAGTAGATGTCAAACGGGACACCATATTGGTACAGCTGCAGCGTCAGCTCTTCGGTCATTGGGATGAGAGTTCGTAAAGTTTCAGCCTTCCTGGCACCCACTCAAAGACGTGGGATGGCGTGGGTGCGCTGCATACTGAGATGTATATCTCTTGTCCACACGCATGCGACGCGTCACGATGCCGCGTTCGATGTGTGATGGCCGGCCGTTCGAAGTGTGATAACCTGCCGTTCTTGGACAATATTATGGAGGAGCAATCCTCCGCACACCGCCCTACCAGGACCAGCTCCGGACGCTTGTTGCCATTTTGTCAACGAGCAAACACTTCCACCAGGTCATGGACAGGGAATACAGCGAGGACGGTCTGACTGCCTTGCCCGTGCTGACCCGTCAGCAGCCATTATTGATGCGCAAAAGAACGAGATCCACTTGGGTCAAAGCAAGCTGTCTCACCCAGTGCCAAGCAGGTGCTGTTCCATTGGCTGCGAAGCCATGCCACCGACGAGCGTCATCGCGCACATGGTCGAGTTCATGAAGGGCAACATAGACGTCGCCGCGGACAAGCTTTGGCTGCGGTCGCTTGAAACGATAGTGTGCCACCAGTGCAGTCGTGCACGGGTCGTCGTTCTTGTCGATTATCGTCAAGTAGACCGCTCCACTCCTCGTCGATGTCACCGTGCCTAAGAGCCTCCACGTGCCCAGTCATTGGAGAAGATGTCGGCACACACTGCCACCATGCTTACCAAAAGCTCAGACCAACATCTTGACACCTTGCCACTTCCTCCCAAAGCTCCCTCCATAGCCCAATTCGACGACACCCTTTCCCACCCCCCACGCTCTTCCTTGCATCGGGTAGTCGAGCTTTGCTGGAATCTTGGTCTTGATCAACCCGTGCCACCGATCACTGCACACGCTCTTGACGTTGCACAAGCCCCGAAGGCCCTCCTGGCCCGCAAATCGTCCGTACCCTGATCCTCGTACACCTCCAAACGGCAGCTGTACGGCGTAGTAGACTGCAAAGTCATTGATTGCGACCATTCCACTCTTGGATGCCTTCGCCACGCGTCGAAGTTGCGCACGGCCTGATGACGAGAATGTTGGGCCGAATACGCTGCAGCCAAGACCGTAAGATGTGCTATTGGTGATCGCAATTGCATTGTCAACGCTTGAGGCGCGCATCATCACACAGACAGGGGCAAATAGCTCCTCCTGCGCGATTCGCATAGACGACGAGACGTCGACGAGAAGAGTGGGCTCGAAATAGTGAGCTGTTGGATATCGAGGATGGTCATATCTGTGGCCACCGGTAAGCAGCCTTGCTCCTTGCACAACGGCTTCCGCGATCAATTGTTCGAGACGATCAAATGATGCCGGAGATACCATCGCGCCCACGTCGATACAATCCATTCCGGATGAGCCGGTGTCCAGATCGTTACCAACCCGTAGATTTTTGATACGCGGCTCAAGCAGTCGTACTAGGCGGTCGTAAGCATTTGGCATGGCAATAATCCGTTCGATACCTATGCAATTCTGGCCGGCTGACTGGAAGACGCCACGCATGATAATACTCGAAATGCGCTGCATCTCGACCTGACTGACAACTATCCCACGAGGATCGTCGAGGACAATGGCAGCGTCTTTGCCACCAAGCTCAATGCAGAGAGGCGTGAGAGATTTGGCAGCAGATTTCGCGACCTCGTGTGCGATCGGCCGGCTACCAATGAAGGTAAGGTGGCCAATCCCGGGATGACTTGTCAAATAAGAAGCAGTCTGCGGCCAGCAGGAGACTGTGTGGACCAGGTCGGGGTCATGACCACAGGCAGCGAGAGCGGAGCGGACAACGGTGGCATAGAAAGCCGAAGACCATGATGTCTGCTCGCTGTTCTTGATAATCACGGCATTCCCAGAAAAAAGTCCGCTGATTGTAGGACCCATAAGGTTGTGGAAGGGGTAGCTGGACATGTCAGTGCTCCTGTCACATCAGTATGAATATCTGTGCAACTCACTTCCAGCTCACGCAAGCAGCGACCACTCCCACAGGCTCGTAATAGACCCGATTCTGCTTGTAGAACATCAGAAGATTAGTAGGCCTGTCCTCGGCGGTAAGCGCCTTCTCGCCATGATCAATCGTCCATTTCAGCTTCTCGACCGTTACAAGCACCTCGCCAAACAATGCGTCAACTCTGGTCTTCCCGCTGTCCAAGCAAGCCACTCTCACAATGTCATCCTGGCGATCCAAGATAAACTTGAGAAGTGTTCTCAGAACCCGCCGGCGCGCGGCAAACGAAGACTCTGCCCATCTCTCCTGGGCCGAAGCGGCCTTCGCTATCACTCTGTCAATTCCATCAGGTGTTGCGGGATTGACAAGACCTAAAAGCTGGCCTGTTGCGGGCGCGTAGCATTGTATAGCTGAGCCAGACACCTTGATGGTCGACTCCTCTAAGATGCGACCTTTCCAATCCGGGCAACAGGCCTCAGGGGTTGGAACACTGAAAGTGACCGCCTTTTCCGCATCCCTCCGCAAGAGCTTGTGTACCAGCCATGCGATCAATGTCGCGACGGCGATGGCAAGGCGAGTATTGACGTCCAATGGGTGGTCATGCTGCAGGATAGCCCAGTCAAGCGCCATGAGCCACAGGCTGTGATTTGTGCTGCCAAAAAAGAAAGGTTGATGACCAAGCATGAAATTCGTGGTCGGCTAGGTCGGCGTCCGCTCCGACTTCGCCATTGCTTCCGCAATATTCCGCATGGCGTCAGCGGGGCTCTATGTTGGATCAAGACGCAGGGACACCTTGAGCGAAATAAAAAAGAAAAGAAAAAAAGCTGCAGCGTGCAGCAAGAACGTCCGGGTTATTGACAGTGTAGACATACAACGAAATCGATACGTAAGCAACAGTCAAAATGCCTCCTCTCAAAGTCGGCGAGAAGTTCCCGGATGGCATCCAATTTGAGTACGCGGATTCTGCCTCGTGCTTTACTCCACAGCTATGCTGACAACCTCATCGATGGGTGCCCATTACCGACCCTGACCCAACGTCCTGTGGCCTGCCACAAACATACGATGCTTCCAAGGAGTTCAACGGCAAGAAGGTCGTGATTGTGTCAGTGCCTGGCGCCTTTACACCCGGCTGCCAAGCGAACCATATTCCACCCATCTTATCGAACCTCGACAAGTTCGCCCAGAAAGGCGTCGATCTGGTCGTCGTCATTGGTTTCAATGATGCATGGGTCATGAGTGCCTGGGCAAAAGTTAACGGCGTGAAGGGCAATAGCAAAATCTTGTTCGTAAGTATACCGACCCCTTGAACCAGGTCGGAGATACAAATGAGTCTGAGACTCATTTCCAGATGAGTGACACGAAGAGCTTTTTCAGCAAAAATCACGGTTGGGACGCTGGAATGGGTGAAAGGAACGGCAGATGGGCCATGGTTGTTGACAGGGACGGGACGGTCACTTATGCTGAGAACGAAGATTCTCCCCGGAACGTGTCGGTGAGCTCACGGCATGCTTTGAAATTGCGCTTGCGTCCGCTGACTCCAACGAAAGGTTTCCGGCGCCGATGCTATTCTCTCAAAGCTGTAATTGTGTCGGTCTGCTGTGTGTCGCGACATCACGCGTGGCAACACAGAACGTGCGCAGCGGCGATTCCTCGCAGGTTCTGTCTCTCCCGTGGACGGACTCGCCAACGGCATTTCCGTCTCTGAACTGCTATACCGCCGCTCAATGGATCTTCCGCATGGTTTGCGAATGCCCTCTACCCTGCTGGTAGGGTCTAACCACGCATTGCATGCGCTGAAGCTGGGAGACCGGCGAGTCTCGGAATGCCGCTGTGAAAATATGCGGATATAGTACTCTTCTCGGATAATTAAAAATTTGATAGGACCGCTCCGATCCCATTTGTAGAAATGACCGCTAAGGAGTGATGGGTCCAGCATAATGAGACTACACAAGCTCTCCCGTCTGATAGCGGACGTCTCATTATGTCCACCATGCCTAGGCAGGAAACGATGGCCTTGTTCCTAGTTGCATCTTCTCTCCGACTGCAAAAGACTCCCATGTTCTCGCATAGTCATAGCTTGCGGTGTCGCTGTCGGGAATGCACAATGCACTCCTGAAACCATCCTTTGTTCAGCATGGGGAGGTAGTCACGGTCGAAGGAGAGGGACGAGAAATGCAGCAGAAGAGACTACTGTACTTGGATCGTGATTAAAAACCCGTCTGCAGCTCGGCAAGCAGTGATGAGCCAGACCACTGTGTGTGTCCAGAAGTCGCGTTTACTCTATGCGGCAATGAACGTTAAAAGCGCCCGTACCGGTGAGTGCATGTACCAATTGCAGTCTGCAGCATGACCCAATCATCTTTTCATGTAAAAGTAGCTCCACGCGATCACGGTTTCATCTTTGAAGCTCTGCGGTAAGCTGGGTGACTGGCTGCCTTGAAATCAGGCTTTGAGCTTATCTTGATATCTGGCCCTGCGTATAGGCGATCGCTTGAGTTAAAAGCTTATATGAACGAGGCCTCAAAGTCTCCGCACTTGGTTTGATCCTATGGCGATAGCAACGCTGTGCTGCTGCGCCATGGAAGTGCGCAGGCAATCGGCACGCAGTCTATGATCGCCTAATGCTCTATACCGTGAGGCGAAAGTCAAGGCAAATATTTGTGTGCAGGATCAGGGGCAGATTCATGGAGTCATCGCAAGCGTGGCAGTGACGGTAGTGACAACCGAGGCGCGAGGAGTTGATTGCTGGCCGAGTTTGCTTGTTCTGCCTGCAGATTATCTAGGTATCGGCAGGCTGAAATAGCGCGCCTTGTCGAGCAGCGAGCACGACTTTGCAAGATTGAGTCCCAGAAGCATCATTCCACGTCCACTACGCCGCAATGCAACAGGCGTGTTCACAGCTTTCGACCAATCTCATCCATTCCTGCTGAACACCTATGCCTCGCGCCCATCTACCGTGAGAACAACGCACATTCGTCGAATTCGAAAACATGGTACAGGCCCTTCGCGGTGCCTAAAGTGAACAAATGGAACGCCGAGTAGTTTAACGGTTTCCGCACTATGGTAAGAGGAGCGGTCGCATCGTATGCGTCTTACACGACGCATATCGATTCAGGAGTTCCATCGAAGCATCGATCGAAGCCTTGCTGAAGTTCATTTTGCTCCGTTGACTTGTTACTTTGCACGTAGCTGAGCTAGTAGAGCTTTTGCGTCTTTCTCAGGAGCAGTCTTGAGTGCATTGATGAGATCCATCGCGGAGTCCAGAGAGGCCTGGCTGAGTTTCAACATGGTCTCTAATCGTTGGTACTCCGGCGTATCTTCCTCATCAGTTTCGGGTCCAGATATATCCTGCTTGATCTCAGTCTGTGGCATCAAGTGGTTGTCTGGGTTCGTCAATCACGCACCTTCTTGTATCTAGCAATATTGCTTGAATTCATGCCGTCTTTCCCACATTTATGCTTCTTCGTACTCTTAATTGGAGGCATTTTGGGTCGACCGGTGTAGTGGGCGTTGCGCATTCGAAAAGATAGCACATCTGTGTCTTCGTTATGACACGTGTAGCAAGCCTCCTGTATGCCGGTTGCCTTTGTGAGACGATGCCGCATGTGACGTGGTCATGATGTTGCCAACGCCGAGATGCACGGGGGAAGAGATTCATGCGGAGCCTACCTAACACCATGAGCTGATTGGAAACGAAATGCAGATTGTAATTTCAGCTGTCTTTCAAGAGTAGTGTCAAGTTGGGGTGAGCCTTTGCGGTGGTCAAGCCGGTGCCGTAGGTGGGCTCGATCAACGGAAGGCCTCGTCGTCGGACTGCCAGCACGGAGTACGAAGTACAGTAAAGTCGGGCGCCGATATGACTCGAGAGACTTCTCGCCATTTGAGGAACGCATCAAAGTTCGTGATGAGCACCTTCCCTTATGTCTGGTGTACATGTAGCCTTATCTGAGATAAGCATTCTACCGCTGGATGGAAGTTGTGAATGCCGCAGGTCCTATTCCTAATATCAGGAAAACACTTGCTGTGCCAGAGCTCCCACCAACAGACGTACAGTGTATCCGGAGATCGTCTGATCCGAAGAAGAGTGGAGCGCACACTCTCATTGGCTGTTTGACCAACGACACCTTGCCGAGGTTGCGTCTTGGCATGGATTGCGATGTGATACTTGAGGAGTTGATTCCCCAAGCTCAGCCTCCACACTAATACCTACTACCTATCCATTGCCCGTCATCTGCTTTTCTCGCCGTCCCGGCTGGATGGTCACTCCTTGGCAATCGCCTTCGAGCCGACTTGCCATTACAAAGCGATCAAAAGCAGCCATCTGGTGTCTCAAGAAGCGAACGAAACAGACCACGGAACTCTCAACCCAGTGCATCCAGTCGGCCTGCCAGTGCCATTGACAAGAACAAATCACGTCATACAATCTTCCATGGGTCGAGCACCGCATCTCTTGACTAGTCAAAATCGCACAATGAGAGAATCCACGGCTGGGCGCATGCACGACAAGCCCAGAGGCCAGAATTTTGCGAAACGGATTCCCTGGCTCTGAAGGCGGTCCAAATGCACTGTCAAATTCGGATCTGCTGTCACCGGAAGTACCGGCCGCTCGGCACATGGCACCCTTGAAATAGCAGCGGATCCTAACATGCTACATGTATGTGGTGGGCGCTGCAGAACACGAGTCTGGCGTTCCGAGGCAAACATGTGATGATCTGAGTGGCTCTGTGGTCTCCCTTGGCTCAAGACTACATTGACCATCCGTGATTCACCCAATGCATGAGCTGTCTCACTTCGCGACCCTGTGCTGCGATCCAACAGCAACGCCATTTGTCGCGAAGTTTGCTTTGGGTCCACGACAGCCGCCAGTACTCCGCAGTGACGAGGTTGGCGGGCTGGACAAGGATCGCTCTGGATCTAATCGCAGCAGCGCTGGCAATGCTTAGTTCAGCCAACTTGGCTTTGGTGCGTTCAGACGCCATCGACGAATGTGGCATGATCATTCAGCAATCCATAGTTTATTGTTTTCTGAGTGAAGTCCGAACGGGTACGACTTTGGAATCCACCGTTCCCGGACTGCATCCCTGCTGCGCACCAGTACATCTGATGCTATCATCCTATCAAACGCCTTAGCATGACGACACGCAAGGCACGAATGTTAATACGCAGCTTGTCGGTCGTAAGAGCTAATCGATCACGAATTGCTCAAGTTGATAACACCTTTGAGAGGGCGCTTTGGTCCACCGTCTGTGTCGACGAAAGGGCTGCCAGGCGAGCTGTCAACGGTTTGAGCTGCAGAGTTCGACATAGGAAACATTAAAGGATGCGATGCAGGTCAGATGACCTGTGCTCAGCGTTGCCTTGTGCTTGAGCCGTGTGCTTGTTACGGCCACAGCAAATGAAGCTTTGCAAAACTAGATTATGAGCATGCCTGGAGGTCTTACTTATTGCTATGCCCATGCCCAATCATTGTGTAAGCTATTCACATCAGCAAAATATCGATACAAGACCAGTGTAGGAGCATACGATCGGAAGTGCTATGTGCAAGAAGTGGAACAATTATAAAGAGCAACCTAAAAATGGTCTCTTCACCCGTGTCCGGCCAGCCACTTTGGTATCCTCGTGCACTGTGCAGAGACTGTCCCTAGCACGGTGCTCGATGGCTCAAGACAGGCTTGATCCTACTGAAACCACAGCCGGGCTGGCGCTCAGAGGCCGTCAAGCAGCAGCCGTAAACAACATGCTCGCGCTCCAGTCAGGTCATGTTTGAGAAGCCGCTTCGCACACATCTTGCCGATCTGGGCAGTGATGATTCCATCAGTCAACTGACTGGTAGACCGTATGATAGTCAGTGTCAACAAATAATGCGCGGGCCTGAACATCGCAGGCATTCAACAGTGTCATTCTTCAATTTCACGCAATTGACACGTAGTCAAGATTGTCGAAAAGTAGTCAGCCATCTGAATCAGTCAGCCGGCTGGTTGAGTGATGGGGACGGCTGGCCCTGTAACGACTACATACCTCGCGTTACCTTCTGACTCTTGATGAGCTTGTACACAGGACCATGCGACGCATCCCGAGGCAGCGAGGCGATTGTCAGCAGAAGGGACTTGATGCTGTATGCCCGTCCTGCGTCAGAGGCCGTCGGGGGTCACCCTTTCTACAATCGGCACTATCCGGACGTCCGAAACTTTGTAGATGGCGACTGCAGCCTAATTTGACGTACCTACGGAAAGTCCACACCACTCAGTTCTGCATAGATTGCCATCAAACGATCTTGCTTTGTCTCATCAGCCGCACCTTGATGCGGATTCTTCACGCCATTGGTCCCAAAGTAAATGCCCGTCTTCTCACCCACCATCTTCCCTCCTCCACTCGCGAAGTCAGCCATAGCTTTGGCCGGAGCACCAAGCTTCCCTGGTGCTCCAGCTCCACCCATCTTCGTTTGCACCCATCCTGGATCCAAGCTCCCTGTCTGAACGTCTGGCCACCTTCTCGCGACCGCGTTCGCCAGCATGATGTTGTGCAACTTGGAGTCGCTGTAGGCCTGAAAAGACTCGAAGCGTCGCTCTTGCCAGGTAAGATCTTTGAGACTGTCATCGCCACCAGAATGTAGGCCCGAAGTAGTGTACAGGAGCCGTTTCGGCTTTTCCATCAAGGCCGTTAGAAGGTACGGGGCCAGACTGTTGACTGCAAACGTGCTGGCGAAACCGTCTGCAGTCTTAGTATCACTGTTCGATGGCCCCAAACCCAGATTGTGCACAACAGTATCCCATGGTCCAGCTTTTTGTGCCTTCTCAGCGAGGTCCTTTGAGCCAGCTATGGTCGAGATATCGCCGATGATGACACCCTGCGCTTTCGGCACAGCCTTTTGTGCATCCTTGGCCCTAGCCTCGCTACGAGCGTGAAGAAAAACTGAGTGACCCTGTTCCGAAAGTCGCCTGGCGGCGGCCGCACCAATGCCGTCGGAAGAGCCAGTGACGAAGATGCGTACCATGATGCGTGATGTTGGATGGCTGCAGTCCTGATCAGACACCGGGTGGCAGTTGCCCGTACTTTCTCAATTCGTGTTGCCTTCTGGCTGGTGGTCGGTGGCCAAACTTGGCTATAACACGGGCAATATGGGTAATTGACCTTTCGTGCGCACTGGTATTCCATGCGGTCTCTGCAGGTGGTGATGTCACACGGACATTGGCGCCTTAAAGCCGGTCAAAGCATTGGACCATGGTCCGACCATGCCACGGACGTGGTAGTCTATTCAAAATCCCTCTGGGGTCTTCGATACGCGCGTCAGGATGAGCGGCTGCAGAGGTCGATGTGATTCTTGGTGCTGATGAACTCTTCAGCATATCCTAGGCATTAGTCTCTATCAGACTTGCTAACACGGCCGAAGGGCTGATGATGCTTTCCCCTGTCGGCAGAGGTGATGGAATCTTGACTCCACTGTCAGGAGGCTGACAGGTCATTGGCCGATGGAGAACTGATCCAGGCTTGTTGTTCTTGGTGTGAAGGCGCCGTTTCTTGGAAGTGCTTTTTCAAAATTTGGCCAATTTGGGAGCTTCACATACAGTCGACTGGCAGCAGTGACGCCGTCTGTGCCCACTTACTGCTCATTGACCTCCTGCGAGCGATATCTTCTGGTCCGTCTTGCCGTTTCGGCGTCCTTTCAACACCATGAGAACCGAGCTCGAAGGACGGAAGCTCTCTCAAACAACACTGAGCAGCCTCTCGACGATCTCCCTAGCCTTGCCCGGCTCGACAGTGCCTTCCTCTGCCTTTCTAACCATTTGACCAACGAACCACATTAACTTTCCTGTCTGGCCCTTGAGCAGATCCTTTCTCACGCTCTCGACCATCTTCGGGTTCCCGTCGATGATTGCTTGCGCCAAAGCTTCATATTCGTCTTCATTGAGTGGCGTTAACCACAGACCCTCCTCGGCGATGATGCCGATGACATCAGGGCGCGCATCAGGGGAGGCATCGAAGAGAGTGCTTAAAAGTTGCTTGGCGGTTCTGGCGGTGATGCGTTTGCTGCTCAAAAGCACCAGAAGGTTGGCAAGCTCTGCGGAATTGATGGAGAGGTCGGACCAAGATTCGAGATCCTCTGCGGCAGCGAGCAGGCCGCCAATTTCGTGCAAAATCCAATTCGCCACCATTTTACCAGCCTGTACGCGGTCTAGTACTTCAGCATTGGACACTATCAGCTCGACTGTCTCCTCTAGAAAGTCGATCCGCGCTCCGTCATCCAGTTCAGACAGGGTTTTGGCGTCCTTTTCGCTGACTCCGTACTTCTCCATCAGGTAGGTCACTGTCTGCTCTGGCAAGTGCGGCAAGGAAGTCCTTAAGTGTTCGATCAGCTCGCCGCTGATGAGCAAGGGTGGCAGATCAGCATCGGGCATGTAACGGTAATCCACCTCGCCCTCCTTGCCTCTCAACCTCCTGGTCTCTTTCTCTCCCAGAGTCCATCCTCTCGTCTCACCCTCAATGATACCGCCAGCCTCCAAGACTGAGATTTGTCGATCCCGCTCTGCAATAACGGCCCCTTCCACCGCTTTAAAAGACGACAGATTCTTGATCTCCGTTCGTTGACCTAGGCCACTTACCCCACTGTAGCTTGATCCAGTTCCCTCGGTGCCGCGCTCGCGAACAGAGACATTCACATCTGCTCTCAGACCGCCAAGTTCCATTCCTGTAACACATGAATCCACCGCCCTGAGAATGCCCTGTATTTTCCTCACAGCTGCTGCTGCCGTCTGTGGGCTGTGAATCTGCGGTAGGGTGATGATCTCGATCAACGGATGTCCCGCTCGGTTGAGATCAACGTGGTACGTGCAAGGCGGATGATGAGTCGTCTTGGCGGTATCTTGCTCCATTTGGATCTGCTTGATGCCAATATCCAAGCTCTCCGAGCCTGGTGGAAGATCGGACGCCGGTACGCCATCCGCAGTTGAGAGAGAAATGGTACCATCTTTGGCAAATGGCTGGTAGTACTGCGTGATCTGATAACCATTCGGCTGGTCCCAGTGGAAATAGTGCTTGCGATCCCAGCCACTCTTGCGCTGAATGCTGCAGCCCAATGCTATGGCAGCCCTCAGCGCAGGCAGCAGAGTCGCGATCTGGAAGTGAGGCTGTGCTCCGGGTAGAGCAGCATCAAACAACGCAACTCGGCTATTGGACAACCCATCTCGGCCTTCTGTGGGCGCGGATGAGAAGAGTTTAGAGGCCGTGTTGAGTTCAGCATGTATTTCGATCCCGATCGTGAGCTCCCATTTCTCTACCCATGTACTTATTGCAGGCTTTGTCCTTCGACTTTCAGCTTTCTTCCGCTTTGCTTCATCTTTCAAGTGCTTTCTCAATGGGACAATTTCATGTGCCCGGGGGGCCGCAGTGGTGAGTGTACGCGCCAAGACCCATTGTGAGCAGATGTAGGCGCGTGGCACTCGCCCGGGGGCCCTCACAGTGCTTTCAAGCGTAAACAATGAAGGCTTTCGGCACGGTCGAATCGCTAAAGACTTCATTGCCTGTGTTATGATAATTTGAAGTCGTATTCGAGGTCTGAAAGAGACTGGCTCCCAAGTCAGACGTTCAGCGACGCCACATGTTCGGTGACTTGCATGTCATTGCGGCTTGTGACGCTCTCCTACCGTGATATAAAGAATTACATAAAGCTTGAGAAGGAGGAAATAAATGCAGGGTAGCGCTGCCACTTCTTACGCGAGATCTTCATCAGCCTCGTCAATGACGTGCCTCACGCCCCTTCAGCGAAACGGAGTTGAAGGCCATATCTACATCGTTCTACTTACACACTACCGGCGTGGACTGTTCACTGCAAGGTGCGCTGAAGCTCGAATCTTGCATACAGCGCGCTCTGGTTCTGGCTCATTGTGTGATGATGCTTGACGTGCTCCCAGAGTGAGCTCACATTGGCGCCTCCCGAGGCTCGCATTGCTGTCACAGTCCATGTTCTCCATGTGGGCAACCCAGAGAACGGACGCTCTTATGGCTCACAAAATCTTGGAATTCTCTTTTCCAATCTGTATCCGACGACTCTCTCAAGCCTTGTCGTAATAATGTGCCATCTCCAGACCCGCTCTCTTGAACCCACACTTGACATAGAAGCCCTCATTCGCCTCAGAACAGTCCAAGATCGTCTTATAGCAGCCCGTGTTCTCCGCCACGTAGTCAAGAGCCTGAATTATCCTCAATCCCAACTTCTTGCCCTGCTGATCCTTGGCAACCGCAATGTCCTCGATATGGCCCACGACGCCAAGATGATGGATGCTATTCTGCCTGTCAGCTATCCTCTCTAGTGTGATGTCCTGACATGTCACTTGCAACTTGCGCTCAACGATCAGAGCTCCTGTCCCTACTATCTTCTTGTCTCCGTCCAAAATCACCAGCACATGATAACCCCCAGCACCAGCTTTCATCTCGTCAAAACGTCCCTCAAACTCTTGCTTGGTGACCTCGCCGACATGTGTCAAAACTCTCAGCACATCCAGGAACCCTAAGTCGAAGTCTGCTCGTTGCAATGGCCGGACAGTGTATCCCTCTGGAAGCGCACTCGCTACGGCGGGAGAGATGAGCTCGGGTGAGAAAAGGGTCTCTGCCTCGGCAGCTCCGTTTGTCGTGGCCATGGTGTAGATACTCCTGTGCGCACGGGTATTTCTGGTTATGCGCAGCACCAAAAGATTTGAGCATTCAGCGTCTCGATCCGGTCGAGTTCGTCGATTCAGACAACGAAGAAAGTCAAATCCAGGAGACAAAAGGACGGGTTTCAGCCGCAGTCAAAAGAACAGTGGA
This sequence comes from Teratosphaeria epicoccoides, assembly GCA_021401465.1. Classification (NCBI taxonomy): domain Eukaryota; kingdom Fungi; phylum Ascomycota; class Dothideomycetes; order Mycosphaerellales; family Teratosphaeriaceae; genus Teratosphaeria; species Teratosphaeria epicoccoides. The sequence continues at coordinate 85,103 of JADDMT010000001.1, read as the reverse complement.
GAAGCTGCAGCTCCGTCATGTTGCACCTGCCGTCTCCTGACGAGATGACAGGACTGCGTTTGTGGATGCTTGGGGATAGTGGGCGGCGGCTGCGGTCCGAGCCATAGCCAAGACGCGTGAGAAATTGATCAACGAGCGTTTGCATTAGTGAGCGATACTCGTACACTATCGAATTCTCACCTTCTAGTAGAAGTTGCCACGCGGCACTGCACAATATATGCCAACACAAACCGCCGACAAGACAAATGCAGCCAAAATCGCCTGAAGAAAGATGGTATCCTGGATCTGCCTGAGTGCCGGTTCTTGAATCCAGATCTGGCGATCAAAGACTTTCCGAATGATATTTCGCTTATCGTACTGGGCGATCCAAGGCGCGTCTTCAAATGAGTTTCTGCTGTCGCTAACGAGTGTGTCCTGCGACACACGCTTTCCGTCAATCATGTCATCGGGTTCGTCTGAGAACAGCTCCCAAGGTCGAAGGTGACGGTGATGCAGACCGTGCAGCACCACGCACATGCCTTTCCATGCCGCGATGAGGGTCGCAATGCCGACATAAATCAGGATGACCGGGAATACTCGCCAAGGTCGACTGGCATGGCTGAGGGTAACAAGAAGGTCGGCGATCAGACCAGCTGCAACACAGAAGACACCAAGACCTCGAGCGAATACCACACGGGGTCGATTGCCGTTGCAGATGGTCCATCTGATGAAATTAGGATGTGATTGCTTGCGTAGCGAGTATTCGATTGACGTCGAAACTGATTTGAATGCTGACGGGTGTGTAGTCTGCTGTAGAGCATGCATGGCAGCCTGTCTTTCTGCATCCGAAATATTTAGCTCCCGAGGCCCGCCAACATTCAGATATATACTAATGATGCGGTCGACCTCGTCGCGATATGGCATAATCGTGACTGCCAAGGTCAGCCATCAGCAGGCCTCTCAACTCTCGAAAGATCGCCACTTACAAGGTTTCCACTTCAAGCCGGCTTCGTCGAAAGCCTGTTCAGCCTTGACTGAGTGGATGTTGCTACCTACTCGCGTTTTGTCGTCGCTCGTGGCCATACCGTACTCGGACACACCATAGCGTGACTCGTCAAGGATGAGAGAATCTTTTGTGTCGAAAGGATTTATCTTCTCGTGTCTCGACTTCGACGCGCCGTCGGCGAAGTCGGTGTCTTTGAGCAAAGCAGCTACCGTCGGGTTGACTCTCCTTGGTCTTACGCTGTTGGAAGCTATCTCGGTTTCCGCCTGCTCAGCGCTCCAGGCTGGCGCGAGCTTCTTTTCATTCTCAGGGAGTCTCTCCCATCGAATTTGGTAGTCCTTGAACCATAGGAAGAACTGGAGATTCTCCGCAGCGTGTTCGATGTAGAGAAGGTAGTTCATAAAGTCCCGGATTGTGCATGGCTGAAGAAAGTCAGCGCTGTAAGAGCCGACGCGAGCAACTGCAAATCAAATTTGGTCGTTCTATTACGATCGATCGACTCACTGGACAGACACCTCCAGATATGATGCGGTCGAAGGAGAGCGCCTCTGGTATGCCAGCACTCATGCCCAAGCTTCCAGAGGTGATCGATTCCTTGATCGACTTCTCCTTCTGACTGCTGCTTAGCGACGGCTGCGAACTCTGTGAAGACAATACATGAGACGGCCGACGATAATAGAGTGAGTAGACCATGACTGCTGGTATGAAGAGAGCAGCCTATGCGGTCAATGCTTTCAGTAGGTATGCTTTTGATGATCTCGCGGACGATCAGTGTTGGCAAGTGAGATGGTGAGAAATCAATTGGCAGAAGGCCAAAGAGGTCTGGTACAGTTTTATGGCAGAAGACTCCACTCGCGACCTAATCGAGTAGAATAGGCTTACGGCAGGCTCTGCGCAAGAGGTTTTGGCGTTGGCGCCGCTGATGCATCAAGCCAACGCGCGATCCAACTAGGGCTTGTTCGTGGCTGCCAAGTGGCAGACAGATGGCGACGGTGACCGAACCGCGATGATAACAGGACACGTCGAATGTTGGACACTGAGGTCAACGGAGTCGCCTGATGTTACTGCAGTGCGCCGATCCAGAAGGCGCATGGGAAGCGTCTCCGAAGATGAGAAGAGGTCGCTAACTACTTCCATGGCTTCCAGTCAGCCCAGATGCTGCATGTCGTGTCGAGGTATGGCCGAATCTGCAAGGGTGGTCGCAGGAACTGGTGTAGCTGGCTTTCACGTATATCAATAACTTTTGCGTGAATGACGCAAGACATTGCATTTCCATATACTCGGCCGCTCATGTCTCTGACTACGACCATCGGTCTGCATGGAGGCGCATATATCGGTGTTCCATTTTGACAGCGGTAAAGGTCACCTTGGCCTTCAGCTTCCATCAACATAAGTGATCGTGGAGTAGCGAGATGGCGCAATATATTTTCAGAATGTTCCGGAATTCACCCCTCACACGGGCAGGTCCTCGGAGGCTTTGGATGCAGATGCCATTGGTGTGTGGTGGCGGAACCGATGAATGAAGCGTCGTGGAGCAATGACCTGAAGTCCATGAAGCCGAAGATGAAGTCCTGCAGCATCCCTGGCCTCGTTCGGCAGCTTCGGCTCTGCCATGGCTTAAATTGGCAGTGTCTGATCACGAAATGTCATGAACCCGGACGCACGGAGCACGTTCTTGAATTTGTTTGGACCTGTCCACTCCATGCCACGATGTTCGTCACATCTTCAGCTTTGTTTCAGCGCATCGCGAGCTGCACTCATGGTTGTGGGGATCGCAGATGCGCTTACTGCTCATTCTGCCGCAGCGTACGGTCTGCACAGAGCGCTTCGACAGGATACCGCCCTTCGCTCTCATTTATTGAAGCACACGAGCCAGCCACAGTCTTGGCTCGCTAGATCTTGCCTATTCGATCGCTTTCTCGGATCCGGGGACTTGACGAACGCAGATCTTGCAGCTTCACTGGGTGCAAGTCTTTCAGGACTGCCTTCCATCATGGCACGGCAAACGGCCTCATTCCTGCCTATGGACTCGCTCTGCTGATGAACAGCGCCGAAATTGAGGTCTACCAGACCAGAGTACGGTAGATCTCTTATAAAGCCTGGACACCGACCAATCCTCTCACGTATTGCCATACGGATCGCTTGATGCAACCGTCGTGCCTCAGGGGAATAAGAAGTTGAACCTCAACTGAATTTTAAGTTTGCTGAGAGCTCTCGTGGGGTTGATCGAGGCTCAAGGCGTCCTTGGGTGTCCAGTAGGTTATTCTATGGTTCGGCTTGATCATCGGCCTGTTCTTTCCGATTGCATGAATAATTCTTGCGGCTATGGCGTTGTGCATGCGTACAGCCGCAGCAGTGGCGGCGGCATCATCAGTCATTCTCTGCCCAAATTCTGCCGCCCCTGCCGCTCATCCATTCGAGAGACACGTCCAGGGTACACAAAAATATGCTCATACTTGCAAGACATCCGATCCCAGCGCATGCTACCCCCATGAAAAGGGCGAACGAATGGCCTTCGATGGAGGCTGTACAAGTGCCAAGCTTGTATGGGACCGCGGCGCTTTGCGGAACAAGGCTGAGCATAGACCCTTGTGCGGGATGCTCTCCATTTCCTCACGTCTTGCTGCCACCCTGGTCCGGCCTGGTGCCAAGTCGTCCATTGACCAAGTCTCAGTGTATAAGAGGAACCCTCGCGATCCGATATTCAATCTGATCTCACACTCACACACTGGACTCGAGCTATTGTCAAAAACAAAGATGAAGCTCGATATAGGCTTACTAGCGATTTTCGCTATCATCACGCCATTCAGTTCAGCCTGGGTTTGTTAAGCTACAAATACTCGGGTCGAAAATCTGACTAACTGGTGCTGTTTGACTTCAGTACTGCCAGAAGATGACAGGAACGGGCGGTGGTGGCGATGGCATATGCTTTCCCGGTAAGGGGGAGAAAGGACCCTCTCAGTACTGCATGTCGGTGTGCAAGCCCTTTTTTCAGCTAGACAGCTTCAGTACACGCGAAGGCTGATATACATGCGTTCTAGGAATTTCCGTGTTGGAAAACAGGCGACGAATGCCATCCTAATACATACTCCGACCTGAGAGCCAACTGTGGGCATGTCAGATGATGGTCTCGTCAAGTCGGGCTGTCGAGGGCGAGCCAGCATGTGAAGGAGAGAGCAAGGAGGTGAGAGCGACACAGATGGAGAGGTGATTATCCGCGGACTGCCAAGCATTGGCAGAAGCTCAATGTGCAAGCGGACCTGGCAGACCTGTCTTCAATGAAATTAAATGGTCAGGGGTTTGCCTGTGGCAAATACGAAAGTCTTAAAGGATGCAGCGCCAAGTTTCGTTCACAAAGTCTCGGTGCATAGGAGCAGCAGGATAAGAGTCACTCGATGGCAACAACACTTAGCAAGATGCCCGGGTATCGTTCTTGGCAGATGCTGATCTCTGAGAGGCATCGCTATCGGTGATCTGGCTGAATGTACCCATCTATTTCCGCCCTTGACTAACTTCAAGCGCTCGTTTCCTAGAATCGTGCACCCTGTCATTCCGCCCCGCCGCGAAGGTGTGTGAAAGTAGGAAGGGAGCTTCGAGCATCGATCTGCAGTCCACGCTAACCCCGGAGCGCGTTCCGCGGTATTGCCCGATTAGGCGAACGTTGAACCTTCACGTTTACAGCGGAGCGGACGGCGCGCTCGAACAACGCCGCAGAGGCTTGCGCACCGCACGATCAGCCGGGCTGGGCTGCAAACAGGCTCTCCAGCACGTGGCCGGTACCAGCGTATGCAAGACAGCGTGTAATACTGCCGTGAGATTTGGAAGATGCTACCAGACCTGCATGACGCCTCCGGCCTTCTCAAAGCAGCGTACCGCATCGATCGTTCCAAACCAGTATTCCATACGTAATGTCACCGATCTGGACTGTGCCATGTGCTTGATATATGCTCGTCTCCTCGCCGTGCGGGTCCAGGCCTGTATCGCCATGCGTCTCATTTCATTCCTAGTAGCTGGTTTCGCATGTGCTCAAGAGTTCATTCCCGAGTCGATCCAATCTTCGACCTCGCTCTTTGACAGGGGGAGTGTAGCGTCCCGATGCTATGTAAGTTCTCTCCAACCAACGGCAGCCACTCCTGCTGATTTAAGCAGGTTAGCTGCATTAACGAAGCTGTGGCTCTCTCATCATGCGATGCAGACAACGCTGCATGTACTTGTGCCGATAAATCCTTGATTCAGCGGACAAGCAACTGTGTGCTTGTCAATTGCGACTTGTCAGAGCTCCTTGGTATGGTCGATCGAGTCATGTCCGGTCGTGATCTCTGACGAAAGTGCAGTCTGGCAGAAGCAGAGGGCCGGAAAATGCAATCTACCCATCCGAGATCAATCGACGGCGATATTGGCAGCGGAGTGGTTTTTGTTCAGTCTGTCGATATTGGCCGTCGGCCTGCGGGTTTTTGCACGACGGCACTTTTCCACTGGATTGGGCTGGGACGACTTCCTGATCTTCATCTCCCTTGGACCCTTGACTGCTACAACAATATGCCAGACAATTGGTCGGTCTGCAATAATGTCGAGTGTGAACGCTAGCTGACGTCTTACAGCCGTCCGCACAGGGCTCGGGCGGGACATATGGGCCATCGAATTTAAAGAGCTTGAGGTGTTCTTGATGGTGAAGATGGGCCATATTCCCACAAATACTCCGCCTTTGCTGATCACGCCGAGCAGTGCCGCTTCCTTGTCGACATTCTCTTCTACTTCCAAATTTTCTCAACAAAGGCTTCAATACTCTGCCTCTACCTCCGCATATTCCCGGCGCCGCTTAATGCCAAGTTCCGGACATACTGTTTCATACTCCTCGGACTAGGCCTCTGCATCACTATCATTTCATTCTTCACCTTGTTCTTCGCTTGTCATCCTATAGACTTGTCCTGGCGAAGCCTGTGGCCTCACGTCAAGGACAAGTGCATCTATTTTCCGGCACTACCATACCTGGGGCTCGCCGTCGATGTCTTCGCAGACTTCTTGGTATTTCTCTCGCCCATACAAAAGTAAGTTGTAAACCGGAAGTGGCGCTTTCTCTAGACAGCTGCTTATCATGGACTTCCGAACAGGATGTAGGTCAGCACTTGTCTGAGTGCTGCAACTTGGACTAACGGTCGATCAGCTTGGAATTGAATCTGATGTCAAGCCACAAGGCAGTCACGATCTTGCTGTTTCTGCTTGGTCTGCTGTATGTATTGATCCTCGACGACTAGATCATGCTGACCCCACGCTAGCATAACCGCTGCTGGCAGCGTCCGACTAGCCTGGGTTCCCAACTTCGTCGGTACCGCAAACGTCACACACGACATCGTGCCGTGGGATCTGGTATCATACACCGAAGAGTCTTTGGGTGTGGTCTTCGCATGCGTACCGACATACGCAAGGATGTTCCGCGCCATCCGGACGTTCGAATATCCTGAGAGCCCAATGCGCGAAAACTTCAAGGTGAAGGTGGTGGATCAAGACTCCAGCAGTCCGTTTGGTACTTTCCGTCCACTCAACCTCAAGATCCCCTGCAGGAGACGAACAAGTAGAAATGTGGAGAGCGGTCTGGAGCTGGGAGACGCATTGCGATCAGTCAGTGCCTCGACGGACGCGATCCCAACCACACGTGTCATGGCAGCAGATTTGCCTCGTATCATGGTTACGGATGGAGGTTGTTATCAGCGACCATAAGCTTGCTCTGTGCAACCACATTCCCCGACGCCATGTCGGACGGTAAGCCAAGCCGCTCAGTCTCGATTTATGGGGTTGATGCGTTGGCCATAGCTTGTGCTCTGCTTCGAGCATCTGGACAGGTTCACAAGCTTCTGCGACACTTGGTCGAACCGAATTGGCGTTTGTGCATACACGCCGCCTTCTGACTCCGCCAGCAGTGGACAGCGACACCGGCAATCACGCCTTGCGGGCTCGAAAGAGCGAGACGATCGACGATTCAGAAGCACAGAGTCAAGCGCGACTACACAGCCGAATCAGATGTGGAATTCCAGAGCTGGAATGATGTAGCCGCGGGAACGAGTCGGTGGCAGACAATCCTCCGCGACGGTGGCAAGATCCAAGGCCGCTGCAAAACGGAATGGCAATAGGATTTGGGGATTATGGCTGTCCTGGTGAAGACGATGGTAGACGCCTCAGGGTAGCCTCAATCTCATGAAAGATGAGCGCGAACACCATTCAGCCGTAGCCAGAGCAGCGGGGTTCCGGAACCCGCCATAGCAATCGAAGGACACGCAACAGAAGTGTGTATGCACTCAGTCTGGACTCCAAGCTCTCTACTGCATCTTTATCCTTCGATCTCTGCCCAAATTATGCCACAATCCGATCAAGTCAGTACGTCGATGCTGATAATCGTCTCCTGACACTGGCTACTGGCAGTCTCACCTCTCGATGCCAGAGCGAGAATCAGTGGTTCCAGTGCGCCGATCCGCTTCTCTGAGTGGCAATTTGCAGGAGGACATCACTCAGGCAAATTGAAAGATGATCAAATCCTTCTTCCACCTTCTCAACCAGTAGTCGCGGCAGGGATGTTGGCGTTTCCTTTGTACCCTTCTGCCCACGGCGGTCTGCCATCTTGGTCAAATTTCGCCCACGAGAAGTACGTACATCCAGTCTGTCCTGGAGCATATCCAGCATGACACATAAACATGTATCTGCCTTTCGTCACGGCCTTCTTTTGTACACATCGAAGGACAGCCGGGACGTTGCACCTGCATTTCGGAGTATACTTTGGATGCAAGTAAGGCTGATAGCACCTGTATGTAATGTTGAGGCGCTTATTGCCTGCTATCGGATGAGGAGTGATTGTCTGTGCGGGCGCTACAGCATGTTTCCACTCCTCTTGCATCTCTGCGTGCATGATCAGAAGGCTATTGTGCGGGAGGTGGATGCTAATCTGGCCTTGCTCATCCGCTTGCTGCGATCCCTTGGCACTGCCCTCTTCAGCAGGAGCAACGATGCGCCTGACTCGGAACTCTCTCGCGACGCCTAGAGAGAGGCTTCCGATGACGGCTCGGGGTCCCAGGTAGGTGAGCTGATCGGAGTGGTAGCCCACGCTCTCTTTGCCACCATCGTAGCAATTCACAAAGGAAGCATTGGGTTGCCAGTCATCTGGATTCTGAAACTTCAGCTTCGTCCCTCCAGGGTAGACTTCCCGTATTCTTCGCGCTATCTCCTGATTGACTGTTTCTTTGACGCGACCTGCAGCCTGGAGCATCTCTGGTCTTGTCTCTGCCACGTCTGTAATGAAGGAGCCATTGTACGTGTACTGTGTCTTCTGGGCATCTACTTCCTGGCTGCTGTTCACGTAGAAACGCATGGTATGTGGACTCTCGACGGTGCGATCGAATAGCTGGAAAGTTTCCTTGCGAAAGGTCGGCACCTCTTCGAGCAGTTCTTTGAGCAGCGAATCGGCTTGGCTAGAAGGCAGGAAATTGTGGATGATCGAGCAGGGCGTGTGCTCCTCAATATCCTGGGCCGAGTAGAGATATAACGTCTTGCCTTTTTTCGTCATTTGCTTCGTATGAGTCGTTGATCTATAGCCGCTCTCCGGCTGAGCAAATGACGCCAATGAAGACTGATATCCAATTACTGCAGAGCGGTTCTTCGGTGAGTCCTCTCTCGGTGGCGAAAGAGCTTTGGATGCTTCTTCCACTGACCCGTCATACGCCAGGAGGCAATCCAACAAGACGTCTTGACTCTTCCTCGGATGGAGTGATGCCAAGATAGCAAGTTTGAAATCTGTAGACTGCTCGATGTCCTCCTCGTCATATCCCGAGCGCTGTGACGGCGGCGAGACGGCCGGCGTCGGCGCTTTCAAGAGCCTGCGCCTTTTACGCTGCACGAATGCATCCATCGCGCTCACTCCTGAGTATCATCGCGTTGAACATATCCGACGTGGGCAAAGCCGGCGTTGACGGAAGCACCAAAGTGACGAGAGAAGCAACCAAGGGAACACTTGAGCTTCAGGCACCTCGGCTGTACCTGCTGCATGAGGCATGCAGCGTCGTGACACGGACGAGAACGAAAGTGCTAGGTCGCCAAGAATCCACTTTCGCCTTTCTACAGTCGCGCGGTCAACAACGCATTTCGAGCATGATACTATGTAGCTCGAATCTTCTTGAGTCGCTGTTGGCGCAATTGCGGAAACGTCTAGCGGTCAGCTATTGATAGTCGACCGCATCGGTCAGTCAAAACGTTGAATTCACAAGGGACAGAAAGGAGCACTGCAGAGTCCCGCAGCCATCGACTCAACCGCAGGTCGCCCGTCACCGGTTCAACGAACATTGAGACGACATGAGGCTCCTCCGTGCTGGACATATCGACGTTGAACGTGCATCTCGCGTATCTGCGAACATCAGATTGCTGTGCCTGATATCAACCCAAATCTGTCCAAGGATACCGCATGCGACACGCAGCTTCTTCAACACTTCATGCGAGCAATGATCATCAAATCACCCACGCTCCAACACCATTTATGCCTCCACAGCCACCCCTTTAGCACCAGCTCTGCCACCATTCCTCCGATTCGTGTTCTTTACAGCGCCAGGCCGAGAAAGCGTATACTTGGCAAAAGCTCTTGCGAGCGCCTTCTTGCAGCTGACCTTCTGGGAGCCGACAAAGCTATCGACAGCCACAGCGATGGCACGGTCGATGTCGGAACTGTTGCAGTATTCAGACAAGCGCATCTTGGCGAAAGACTCTGAGATGCGCAGAATTGATTCCAGGTGACGGACCTGTTCCATGTCAGTATCTGAGAACAAATGTCAGATTGAAGATGACGTACTGTGATCGGGTAAGCGCCAGTCGCCAAACTCTCTCGTCTCATATCCGCGAACAATCTAGCAATCTTGTCCTGGTCGATCTGATACAGCTTCGGCCTACAGTGCTCACGAGCATACAAGATAAATTTTCTCAGAAGCTCTTGAGGGATTACGGTCTGCGGGCCAGCCGGTGCTGCTTGGCTCTCCTCGCCACCATCAACGTCCATTTGGCTGTCCTGCTGGGGAGCCTGCGCGCCCATCGAGGAGTTCATGACTGGATGGGCGCGGCCGTGCGAGTTGACGACAAAAGAGGCGAGGCGCTCGTCCTCGGCCGGATCGACAGTGTCGCGAACCACGCAGAGGATGTCAAAACGAGAGAGGATGGGCTCCGTGAGCTCGACATTCTGGCTGAAAGGGACCGTGCCGTTGTAGCGGCCACCAATCGGATTGGCGGCTGCGATGACAGCACAACGCGCTTGAAGGGTGGTGACGATGCCGGCTTTGGATATAGAGATGGTCTGTTGTTCCATGGCCTCGTGAATCGATGTCCGGTCCTGGTCGTTCATCTTGTCAAATTCGTCGATCAAGCAGGTACCTTTGTCCGCCAGCACGAGAGCACCACCTTCGAGTGTCCACTCCGCGGTGAGCGGATCGCGCCTGACGCTAGCCGTGAGACCGACTGCAGAAGCACCTTGTCCTGTTGCGAAGACAGCACGGTGGGCAGTGTTCTCAACGTACTTGAGCACTTGCGACTTCGCAGTACCCGGATCACCAAGAAGAAGGACATTGATGTCTCCCCTTATGCTGTGCTTGCCCTGAGCCTCCTTACTGACACCGCCGAAGAGAGAAAGTGCGATCGCTGTCTTGACGTCTTCGTGGCCGTAGATTGATGGAGCAATCGAGTCGACAATCTTCTCGATGATCATCGGATCACGAGAAAGTGCACGGATCTCGCGTTCGTCCGCCTCGGTCAGCCTGAAGCCTGCAAGTTGATCGTGCGACTTGACGACGTGATTCGCCTCCAGAATGGTAGCGAAGACTGGAAATCCATTCTTATTGTTGAGCTGCGCGTCGTAGTTGTTGCGGTAGATGCCAGTGATCTCAACCTCCTCACCAGGCTTGGCCGAGTCGATCAAGTCCCAGAGCAGAATGACTTCGCGGTGTCGTGGCAAGCGGCCTGCTGGAACAGTACCAGGCGACTCTTGCAGAGTCAACTTCTGGTAGTTGCGGTAAACAGTCTTCTCACTGTTCACAGTGAAAGGACCGCGAGACTGACAATTCTGACAGAAAGACAACTTGACCTCCGCATTGCTGTCCTGTGGAAATGGGCCAAGTGTAATGCCACACTTGGTGCAGTCGAACTTGACATATTTGAGTTGTGGGAAGACGCCAGTCCTGCGAGTGACAACTCCGGATACACGCAGCAAGCAGTTCAAATGCGATTGTCTGAGCTGGCGGAGTGTGTAAGACACCGGCAGGCCAGTCATGCGGACATGGAGCTCATTGTGGATTCGCTCGTAGTCTGGGTAGTGGTAGAGTGCAACTTCTAAGGCCACTGCATCGAAAATTGGTAGGATCTCAGTCGGCACATTGACCAAAAAGTAAGCCAATGTAGGTTTGCTCTCAGACAGATGATCCCAATCCACCTCGAGGGATTCGGCGTTGACTTCTCCAAGCGTCCTTATTCGCACACCATAAACGGACGTGCCATTCTGGTCTGTGTACTCTGTCAAGAAGCTTTTGAACTCGCGAGCGATGGTCTTGTGCACAGCCGGCTGCGCAACCCAGTCGGTCAAACTAGCAGCCTTGACATCTGCCAGTGCTTCTAGTGACAACTCCTCGTTCATAATGTCGTTTGCCATCATCTCATCGTCTTGATCCTCATCGTATCTGTGCCTTCGTCGTCTTGGCTGGCGTGTGAGATCACCGACGTCCTCTTCATCGTCAGGCAGGAAAGCGGCTGGCATATTGCGTTGGCGCGCCAACTCTCTATCTCTGCGATTCAAACGCGCTTCAAGTTGGCGTCTCTGTGCCAGATCCATGTCGTCAAAGTCGCCTTCGTCGTCAATGTCTGCACCACGGTAACCTTGATCGTCTGCGCGGTCGTAGTCACGATCAAAGTTGTCGCCGAACAGATCAATGCCAGCATCGTCTTCAGCCATCTCATCCACATCGTCGATGTCTTGAACCAATTCATCTTCGGGGTCCAAATTGTCATCTTCATCAATATCATTCTGCGGGAAGACCGGAGGTGAGGACGCCGGCGCTGCCATAGTCAGCATCCAAGCCATGTGGGCAGACAGCGAGAGACTCACGACTTGACGGCGGCGCAGCGGAAGAGGAGGGCATGTCCTCGTCGTTTTCCCTCCCACGCTTCCTCCCACTGCTGCCCGCTGGAAGGCCGCGATTAGCAGCCGACATGTTAGATTGCAGAGTCGAGCTCATTAACTAGTCCCGTAAGCTTCGGCGTGGTCGAGAACGACGCGCTGGGCAAGAGCTGGTGTGGGGGGTTGTGTGATTGAGAAAAGTGACGAGGGGCTCAAGGAAATAAGACGCGTCGAGCGCGCGCGAAGAGAATCGCGCTACAATAGTGAGTGCATTAGCGTCAGACATGATTAGCGCCAGAGAGCTCTGGGAAGATCGCGTTCTGAGGAGGGCCATTCCGTACGCTTGTGTACAACACTTGCTCGAGCAGAACACGGCGAATTCATGTGATGCAGTTCAGCAATCCAACGGGTTGAAGCGCTCGCCGAGCATGTCTCAATCATCGGAAACATCACAGACGGCGCAAGAGTACATTGCCTCCCAACTCGCTCTCGAGGCCGACGCGCGAGAAGCTCTGCCGTACCAATTCGATACTTGCACAAAACCACTCGGACCGCTCAGACAGTCGGTCTTCGCCTGTTTGACTTGCACGCCTCCACCTGCATCAAAGTATCAGCAGTTCACTCCAGCAGGAGTATGCTACTCGTGTAGCATAAGCTGCCATGGCGAGCATAATCTGGTCGAGCTGTTCACGAAACGTGACTTTGTATGCGACTGTGGGACGACGCGATTGAGCAATAGTGGCACGCCGTGTACTCTCCGAATCAATGGGAGCACAGGCAGAAAAGGCGATGTGAGAGGTGAGGAGGCGAGAATAGGCAACGAGTACAATCAGAATTATGAAGGCAAGTTCTGTGGATGCGGCGAAGAATATGACCCGGAGAAGGAGAAAGGGACCATGTTCCAGTGTCTGGGAATAGGACATGTTGAGAGCGGTGGCTGTGGTGAAGACTGGTGGCATCCGGAGTGCTTAATGGGTCTGCCCAGGATGAAGCATGAAATGCAGACTGAGCAAGCGCACACAAAAGTGGAGGCATCAACAAATGGAACGCTAAACACCGTCAAAGAGGAGCCAGAAAATGTGGTAGATCAGGCCAGCACGAATGGCATGACAGGACAAGCGCATGTTGAGCACGACGAGGCCCCACTTCCGACAGGCTTCCCTGCGGAAGATGATTTCGACCACCTTATCTGCTATAAATGCGCGAACGCGCATCCTTGGATCAAGCAATATGCAGACACTCCTGGATTCCTGCGTGCTGTCGCAGCGGAGGCTCATGTAGCCCCAGCGACCTCCAATCTTCGAAGCCCTCCAGCAGCATCAATCATGCCCACGAAGCATGCATTTGAGAGCATCAAGCGGAAAGCGGAGGATGAGGTCGAGAATGGCTTGGACAGTAAAAGAGTCAAGGCAGATGAATCCGGTAGCGCCACCGCGGCGCCTGAAACCAATGGCGATGGAAATACAGTTGATGCATCAGTGTCTGGGGCACCTAGGCATACTTATCTGCCGCAAGCATCGACAGGCAGCGTCACGATCTTTCTGAAAGAGGACTTCCGCGATCATCTGTGCAAGTGTCCCGAGTGCTTTCCTCTATTATCCAAGCACAAGCAACTGCTGGAGGAAGAAGAACCTTACGAACCACCTCTATCGGAATCAGATGCGCATGAAAATGGCAGTGTTGCAGATCGTAGCATTGTTTCCGGTTCGTTGTTGGAACGCGGCGAAGCTGCCCTCTCATCGATGGACAGGGTGCGAGCTATCGAGGGCGTAATGGCATATAACCATGTCAAGGATAAGGTGAAGGCTTTCTTGCAGCCCTTTGCGGAAAGTGGACAGATGGTCAGTGCGGAAGATATCAAGGAGTATTTTGCCAAACTCAGAGGCGACAAGCAGGCGCAGAAAGAAGCGGCGCAGGGTGCTGCGAATGATACAGGTGGCGTCAGTAGAGACCACGGGAGGGAGCAAGGTGGGTATTGAGCTCAAGCGGGAAAATGGCATGATGATCAGAAGATTGACGAGCTTGATCATGCACAGTGTAGATATTGTAATGTAATGATACCTGCAAGGAGATGTGAATGCATCCTCATGATTGCCCACTTATATTCAGTCTGCAAGCGCGCTCGGCAATTTTCCAGGGCCGATCCGCAAGTTGCGAGAGCTTCCATCTCAAGAAGGCAAACATTCATGCTGTCTCGTCATAGAAACGCCAACTGATCATTCTCAGCTTTCTTACCGTTCTGGCTCGAGTCTCGTGAAGGAAAAGCAGGCAATATGAGCGATCCACGGGAAGCATGGGCAAATCTGCAGAAGAACATACAGCGCTTGCAGCAGCAGGGCAAAAGGTAGGCTGGACGTGATGGGATCCTGTGGAAGGCTTGTATACTAAGTAATCGGGCAGATTCGGAGGGGCAGGCGGTGGTGGTCCTTCCCCTAAAGGAGCACTCGGCGGTGTCGCGGGTATCGTGCTGCTGGCCGGTGGCGCATGGCTATTCAACAACGCGCTTTTCAATGGTATGATGGAGCCGTATATAAAAGACATGTCGATAGTACGTTGCTGATCATGTAACACAGTCGATGGTGGTCACCGTGCGATCAAGTACACGAGAATAGGTGGTATTGGCAAGGACATCTATGGCGAAGGTACCCACATTCGAGTTCCGTGGTTCGAAACCCCCATCGACTACGACGTCCGCGCCAAGCCACGATCCATCGCCTCTTTGACCGGTACGAAGGACTTGCAAATGGTGAACATCACATGTCGTGTGCTGTCGCGGCCGAGAGTGGATGCGCTTCCGCAGATTTACAGGACGCTGGGTCAGGATTACGATGAGAGGGTACTGCCGAGTATTGTGAACGAGGTGCTGAAGAGCGTGGTTGCGCAGTTCAACGCCAGTCAGTTGATCACGCAGAGAGAGAACGTATCGAGGCTCGTGAGGGACAACCTGGTGCGGAGGGCGGCGAGATTCAACATTATGGTCGACGATGTTTCACTAACGGTGAGCTCTCCCACGACCATCCGAGAGAATTCCGGAGCTGACTGATAGATAGCAACTCTCCTTCTCCCCCGAATTCACCGCCGCAGTCGAAGCCAAGCAAGTCGCACAGCAAGAAGCCCAGCGAGCCGCCTTCATCGTTGACAAGGCGCGGCAGGAGAAGCAGGCGACGGTCGTGAGGGCACAGGGTGAGGCGCGGTCTGCTGAGCTGATCGGTGACGCGATCAAGAAGAGCCGATCATACGTCGATCTGAGGGAGTTTGAGAACGCGAGGAATGTGGCTGCTATTCTGGAGAAGAGCAATAACAAGGTATACCTGGATACGCAAGGTCTGGGTTTGAACATAAGTCAGACAGGCAACAATCAGGGCTCGAAGTAGAGGAGGAGCTGAATACAATGTTTGCAGTTGGGTGCGCGAAAATGTTAGATGGGTGAAGAACACCCGCTAGCATGGCGTGAGAGGGAGCTGCACGAGCCCTGTATGTATTTCTAAAGCACTCCACTTCCACTAGGTACAAGGGAGGGAGTGAGTGAGTGGGTAATCGACAAGGCTCTTCGTATCACCCACCAAGCCATAGCCGATCATGTGGTGCACACATTCCACCTCGCCTGCGCGATAAGACTGCTCGATGACTGCTTTCTCCACACGAATGCCTGCTTACCACAAGATTGACTGCTGGAAAATGCGGTTGATCCTTAAAGTACAGTCATAGACATCGCGGCTGGAATGACCAGTTCCACGGGGTCGGCCAGTCGCGCGAGGGACGGGACGGTCACATATCGCGTCAGGCTTAAAGCGGTCAGTTAGCACACATCGACTGTCGTTCACAGCTGCTCCCCCGGCCTGTTATGCTCAGAGGCGAGCTTAGGCTTCCAGCGGCAAAGCGGATGTTAAGCTTGGCTTGCGCAGCGTTGCGGCGTTGCCTTGTTCCGCCCGTTTGACCAGTGCAGGTGTACGTCCAGCTTGTTGACCGCACTGCATGTGTCTTGAATAGTCTTCACAAATATCGGGCACCCGGGCCTTGCCTTGGGTGGATAGTTCCCGTTGGTGACAAGCTCTATGGATTCGCCAGTAGCATGCACAATCCGCTCGCCCGGTCAGGCCCTTCTGAATGAGATCAATTAGACTTGTAAGACAAAGAGTAGCGAGGGAGAATGGACAATCTCAGAAAACTCAAAAGTGAAGCACGCAATAGCATTTGACGCCTTAACGCACTGCCCATGTATAATGCACTGCGAACGCAGCGCTCGTGACTGTCACATTGCTGTTCAACGCAGAATCTGGCATCATGGCATGTCCACAGAATAGCCGGATCAAGTATGCTCCCGAAAAATCATGCCCGAAGAAACAACCCACAGCCGACCGCAGCCAATGCTTGCCTTCTCTCCATCTTGCATCCACACTATCTGAGTCCTTGTTCAAATAGCGTACTTCCTCGTCCACTCCCTTGCAGTCGCCTCATACCTGCTCCTGTCCGTCTTGTAAACGTGCGCAATCTCGGGCACGAGCGGGTCGTCTGGGTTTGGGTCGGTCAACATGGAGCAGATGGAAAGCAGGACCTTGCTGATAGTAAGGGCGGGCGACCACTGGTCACGCAGAATGTCGAGGCAGATGCTGCCGTTGCTGTTGATGTTGGGGTGGTAGATGCGGGTGGTGAAGTTGACTTTTGGCGGCTTGAATGGGTAGTCTGTGGGAAAGTGGATGGCGAGGAAGAAGACGCCGCCGGAGTACGGTGAGTCGCCGGGACCCATGATGGTGGCCTGCCAGTGGAACTAGACGATGGACATCGTTGTCAGTGTGTTTCCATTGTTGTACGTGGGTAGTTGGGCCGCGGGGTATAGAGGGGCAGGTGAAACGGGCAGGCACTCACGAGATCGTCGCCGATGGGGCCAGCGCTGCACGAGGACGGCGGGTCGCGACCGAGGTCAGTGAGCTCTGTCTGGATGTTAGTGGGTGTCCGTGTATATCACTGTCTGCCTTATCGTACCCTTGTTAATACCTGTAGCCACACCGTTGGTCAGAGATTCTTGATCAAAGGCTGTTGTGATCGCTGTTGCGACCGCTGTACGTACGCTTCAACGCCATGATGAGTAAGTGTGTGTGATGGTCGTCCAGAAGCCCGATGCGACGTATGCGAGTGAGACCGTGTGTGTGGTGTGGACGGTCGAGTTGGTGGTGTCGGTGCAAATGTTGGTCTCAGCGAGATGCGCTTCTCTGTGATGTCAAAGCGGCAAATTTTCGGTTAAAGTAGGCCCGCCGCTTTAACTTGGCGAATGTCGTGTCTCAAGGACCTTGATTCGGTTTAATATGTAGTCCACGCACGTCGCAACATCACAAGTTCGCCTGACTCATCAGCTTCTACTGACGGCCACGAGGCGCACCTACATAGATTCACGCAAAGAAAGCACGCCCCATCCAGTCACTAGCACCTAATTTAGGTCACTACATCACGAGCGAGCATCAACAGTGTGAGCTGTACTAACGCTCGAAGTGTGCTTGGGTAGAAACGTCACTCCACTGCAAAAGGGCCATCTATGCACCTGTAGCTCGCTCCCACTTGATTCTCATTCGAGCTAGCCTGGTCTTCCGGAGAATACCCTGTTGTCGATCTTCGCGAGTATGGCAGTGAGCAGCTGCAGTAGAAGAAGTTCTCGCCGTATGCAGAAGCTGCAGCGCAATTTGAAAATCAGGCATATCAGTCTACCTGGTCAGGCAAGCATGCAAATGGGCCAGCTTGTTCGCAATGAGGGATCGCAGTGGTTGTCTGTGGTCTTGAAGGAACTGATCGGAGTAAGTAAATGGGTTGGTTGATGATCGGCCTCTGAGAAAACATCGTCAATGGCATGTCTCGTCACAATCGACCCGCAGTTTCAGTCCAATGGTCCACGCGAGAGATACAGGACGTCTGTTTCGTTCTGTCGCGCGTCATATCTGTCCGCAGTGAAGGGCCAGAGCCGGTCGGCAGCTGCATGTATATGTATACTATTCGCCTCGCCCGGGTCAACGCGATGTCAGAGGCAATGAGATAGAGGTGAGAAGATGGAGAATCAGGAAAATCGAGGCTTATGTAAGCGGAGCTAGACAAAGTCTCCCGTGGCTTCAAATGTTCACTGTAACGAAGAGCTACATTTACGTCGGATTGGCATCCATTCCGTTTGCCCGACCTGACACGATGCTACGTTCCTCGCAGCAACTATGGACACCATCGACAATACTGAGTGGGACATAGTCATATCGGGCACAGGACTGCCACAGTCCTTACTATCCCTGTACGCATCCTCCCTCAAACGAAAACTGACGTGGGCTGACTGACAAAAGCCCATGTGAAGTGCACTGTCACGTTCCGGCAATAGAATCCTGCATTTCGACCGGAACGATCATTACGGCGGCAACGAAGCCGCCTTGTCCTTGAGCCAAGCTGAGCAATGGGCTGCAAAGTACGCTGGAGAAGCAGAGCATCCATTCGCCAGTTTCTGTTATGCGTCAATTACAGCAGCCGCGCAGAGTGAGAGCTCCGAGAAGAAGCTTGGGTCTTCACGCGCGTATTGCCTGGCTTTGGCACCGCAGTTGATCTATGCCCGATCGGAACTGATAAGCGCACTTGTTGCGTCGCAGACCACCAACCAGCTGGAGTTTCTGGCAGTCGGGTCTTGGTTCGTGTTGAAGGCCAGCGACTCGGTTCCTCAGGCAAGCATTACCAGAGTACCTAGCGGCAGAGAGGACATATTCAGGGATAGCTCGCTCAACCCTCGAGCCAAGCGGTCTCTTATGCAATTCCTCCGCTACATCGCGACATATGAAGAACAGGAAGACTGGCCGCAGAAGAGAGACCGGAACTTTGCACAAGAGCTGGAACACACTTTTGGCTTGCCAGCTGCTTTTCATGGCCCCCTGCTGGCTCTTGCTTTGCCCTCTACCGCGACAGATTGGATGAGCATGCAAGACGTTATACCGAGGATTGCTCAGCACCTTCGCAGCATCGGTATGCTTGGTGCTGGCTTCGGTGCCGTGTTGCCGAAGTGGGGCGGCCTGGCTGAGATAGGGCAGGTGGCATGCAGAGGCTGTGCCGTTGGCGGTGGTGTATACGTGCTTGGCAAAGGCGTCAAGACCGCCACACAGACCTTCAAGGATCAGCTGTCATTGGAGCTTTTAGGAGGCGAGAAAATCACGACCAAATGGCTTGTGGGCGCTGCTGAGGATGTGCCAGCCGCAGTGCGTGACGCGACGTCTGATCTGACCTCCGCCATGTCCGTGACCACGAAAAGCATAAGCATTGTGTCGTCGGCACTGTCATCGCTCTTCCCGCCGACTTCTGAGGGCGGCGTCAAGCCGGAAGGCGCTGTTGTAGTTGTCGAGCCTGACAACGGCGAACCTCCAGTGTATATCTTGGTGCACACCAGTGAGGCTGGCGAGTGCCCATCTGGACAATGTGAGTTTCCACCCTTGCCTTCTCCCTTTCTCTTCGCAACACTTGTGACATGATGAATAACCAAACCGAATACTTATCTACATTGTCTGAATCACATTGACGATATCAAACCTCTGACAACCTGATACATCACCTCTGCTGCGCTCTTGATATCGAACTGCCAGATATGACTGCAAGTGCATCAGCTCACAAACTATCGCAGGTGTCTTGTATGCATCGACAGCAGCATCAAAGGCCTTCGGTGTCCTCGAAACCGCCGTCGGGTCCTTGCTGCGCAGTGTAGGTGAAGAAGCTGCTCCTCAGGTACTCTGGCGGCTGCAGTATATACAGCGAGTTACGAATTCTCAGCGAGCCGAATCGTCAGACCGAGCACCAGACAGCAACATTGTTTTGCTGCCACCGCTATCGACAGATGTGGTGTTTCAAGACGAGGTTATCGACCATATCAAGCAAGCCTGGCAAAAGATCACAGGCGAGGAGGACGATGCCTTTTTGCGTTTTGAAGCTCGAGAAGGTCTCGCTGAGGACGATGAAGTTGTATAGCCATGTACACATTTGATTCGAGAGGTCACGATTACCCTCTTTGACCCTCGCCGTGAACATGTGACAACGCGTGTCAATCCCGCCTCGGCTTCGCGAATCTTGAGTGGTCGCGACGCTCTCTTAGATTCTTGACCTCTACCTCCCGACACCTCTCTCGTTATCAATGTCTGCGGTAGATGCAGCAGAACATCCTGTTCGATTGTCATTACCACTTGACTTTCAGCAAGAAACATTCCATACTCTGCGCGCAGAAGATGCGCTTCTCATCCTCGCGCGAGGCCTTGGCCTACTGCGACTGACTACCAACCTGTTGCACTCCTATGACGCCGCGGGAAACAATCTCATACTGCTAGTAGGAGCAGATGATCGGGAGAACAATTGGTTCGGCGAGGCGTTGGCAGAGCATGCGGCGATCAGTGCAAGCCCGAAATGTCGAGGTCTACAACTCGTGAACACAGACATGATGAGCGTGGGTACACGAGAGAAGATGTATGCGGGCGGCGGTATCTTCTCGATCACGAGTCGGATCCTCATCGTGGACTTCCTGTCTGGGCTGCTGGATCCGGCGACGGTGACGGGAATGGTGGTGATGCATGCTGAGAGTCTGGGTGCGACGAGTCTGGAGGCTTTTATTGTGCGGATTTACAGGCAGAAGAATAAGAATGGCTTTCTCAAGGCCTTTTCCGATCAGCCAGAGCCGTTCACGCGAGGGTATCAACCTTTGACGTCCGTTATGCGGAATCTCTTTCTCAGGAAGCCAATTCTGTATCCGCGGTTTCACGTCACGGTTGCCAAAAGCTTGGAGGGCAAGAGGAAGGCGGAGGTCATTGAGTTGGAAGTGCCCATGACGGATGCGATGCGCGAGATCCAAAATGCGGTGCTCGAGTGCGTGGAAGTCAGTATCCAGGAGTTGCGCAAGGCGAATCCAGGCGTGGAGGTGGATGAGTGGACGCTTGACAGTGCGTTGCATCGGTCTTTTGATACAATAATACGGCGGCAGCTGGACCCGGTATGGCACAGGACGAGTTTCAGGACGAAGCAAATCGTACGCGACCTGTCACTGCTAAGAACGATACTCCATAGTCTGCTTACGTTCGATGCTGTGAGCTTCAACAAGTACCTCGATACCGTCCTAGCTGCCTCGTCTCCGCCGCCAGGCTCAACGAGGCAGAGTCAGAGCCCGTGGCTGTTCCTGGACGCTGCGCATACGCTGTTTGATACTGCGAAGCGGCGTGTGTATACTGGGAAGATCTCAGAGGGTAGAGCTGCAGCAGATGGGGAAGGACTGAACCCAGTGCTGGAGGAGCTGCCGAAATGGAGTCTACTGGCTGAGATCTTGGAGGAGATCGAGAGCGACATGTATCTCAATCCGCGGCCGATGGACGAGAGCAGTGGCAGCATTCTTGTCATGTGCGGTGATCAGGGCACATGCAGGCAGCTTCGCGAGTTCCTGCAAACCATGCACACCGATGATGGTGACACAGCTAATGGCA
Organism: Teratosphaeria epicoccoides; assembly: GCA_021401465.1. NCBI lineage: Eukaryota > Fungi > Ascomycota > Dothideomycetes > Mycosphaerellales > Teratosphaeriaceae > Teratosphaeria > Teratosphaeria epicoccoides. The sequence goes on along the minus strand of JADDMT010000001.1, from coordinate 63,532 downwards.
ATAGCAACCCCGAAAATGAGGATGGACTACCCAACGAAAGGAAGCCGAGTGCGAATTTCATGATGCGACGAAAGCTGCGCAACTATTTGCAATGGAAGCGCGATTTTGCGAGAGTCAGCAGTAATCTTTTTGCGGAGAACCAGAAAGCGATCAACGGCACCGCTTCACAGCCGAGCGGGCAGCCAAACAGAGGTCGGGCACCGCCGAACAAGCGAAGACGCGTACGTGGTGGCGGTAATATAGCCACGGTGCAGCGCACTGCGAGCGGCAGCGTCAGTGTTGCAGGCGACAAAGACGCACACATTCAAGCTCTGATGCACGAGCTTGCACCTAACGACATGGAAGAAGGCGTCAAACTCGACGTAGGCGCCGATCCACTGGATGATATGGAAGATTATTACGAATTGTACGATATGAAAGATTTGGTGGTCGTACACCCTTATGACGGCGACATGGACGACCACCTACTCGAGGAAATCAAGCCCAGGTATGTTGTAATGTATGAGCCGGATGCGGCGTTCATTAGGCGGATAGAGGTGTATCGCAGCAGCCACAGCAGGCAGGTGCGGGTGTATTTCTTATACTACGGCGGTAGTGTGGAAGAGCAGAGATATCTATCTGCTGTGCGGCGCGAGAAAGATGCCTTCACCAAGCTCATCCGAGAGCGAGCGAACATGGCTCTGACCTTCACGCACGACAACGCCAACCTGGACCCGCAAGAATCCTTCCTCCGCACAGTCAACACAAGAATAGCAGGCGGCGGCCGTCTCGCCGCTACCGCCGAACCGCCCCGCGTCGTTGTCGACGTTCGCGAGTTCCGCTCCAGCTTGCCTTCCCTCCTGCATGGCCGCAACCTGATGATCATCCCCTGCATGCTCACAGTCGGCGACTACGTGCTCACTCCGCAAATTTGCATCGAGCGCAAATCCATCAAAGACCTCGTTTCCTCGTTCGCCGACGGTCGCCTCTACAACCAGGCCGAAACTATGCTGCAGCATTACAAATCGCCCATGCTCCTCATCGAATTCGACGCCCAAAAGGCCTTCACACTCGAGCCCTTCGCCGACCTCTCCAGCTCCTTAGGAAGCAGCAGCATCGTCGGCAACGACCTACAAAGCAAACTCGTTCTCCTCACCCTCGCCTTCCCGCGCCTGCGCATCATATGGTCTTCCTCTCCCTACCAAACAGCCGAGATCTTTGAAGAACTCAAGAAGCAGCAGGAAGAGCCGGACCCGATCAAGGCGGTGCAGATTGGTTTGGCGGAGGGTGATGATCCAGAGGGTAGGACGTTCACTCAGGTCCCGCAGGAGATGTTGAGGGCGGTTCCTGGGGTTACGCCTAAGGCACTGCAGAGGTTGGTGTTGGAGTATAGGGATGTGCAAGCGGTGGCGAATGCGGAGTTTGAGGAGTTGAGTAGGTTGATTGGGAGGGAGAGTGCGAGGCAGATTGGGGCGTTTTTTGGGAGGAGTGTTTGGGATATTGGGGATGAGTAGTCCATATCTCCTATGTCACAAGATGCAACAGGACAGATATCTAGTCGATCGAGATCAAAGAAGGCCCAGATTTCATTCGCTCACTCTCACTCTCAATGCTACCTTGGTCGATCACAAGCTTGGTCGGTCTCACAAGTCCTGTCCGCATCAAGTCATCAGATATGCAACTCATCACAAGCAGCTCGAAATCAAGCATAAGCCCTCATCATCCAAGCGGTCTCCTGACAGAGGACACCTCTACAATTACTTCAATATACAACACCACAGGGGTTGACTCAGCAACGAGATTGATCCATCAATGCGATCGACGCCACAACCACCTCTTGTTCAGCGCTCGAGCTCAACGAGCCCAGTGATGACACCGTCGCAGCTCCAAAACAGGCCCGCTGAGCACAACATGGCAGCGCCACCGCTATCAGACACAGCCACGCCGACTCCATCAACGCTCGAGCATGCCAAAGACTCCTTGCGTGACCGAAAGAGGAAGTTCTACAAATATCGTCAGGCCGAGCGCCAGGTCATTCAGAATCACCTTTTGGATTTTATTTAAAAGGACACGGAATCACAGCTTGTGACGGCTGAGCATCGGATGAACATGCTTGTACTAAAGCGGAAGGAGAAGCTTCGTGAGCGATGGAGCGGGAAGGCCAAGCAGAGGCCGGCTAGAGAGGTGTTTCCGGAATCATGAGGTGGAGAAGAGGAGGACGAGGCGTGGTTGTTGAAGGGTTCTCGGGCATATTTGGATGAGTATCAGGGAGGTACACGAGCGGACGAGGACATGGATGATGACGAGGAGGATCTGCCGATGGGGATGGACAAGGGCGAGAGCATTGAGGAGGTCGAGGATCAGGTGCCACAGCCACGGCGGAAGGCGACTCCGCCGGTGGTCGCTCTGACGGTCTGCAGGAGGGATCACGTGATTTGGAATCGGTCTGAAGAGGTGGTTCGGCTGAAGGCAGAGCTGAAGCGGAAGGCGGATGCGAGGGCTGGGGCTAGTGGGCTGCTTGAAGGATGGCCTCTTGCTTTTGCGAAGGCTGTGGGCGGAGGCGAAGGTGGTGTTAAGAAGGAGCGGGATGGCAATGGCGGATCTGTGGCGAAGGGATCGAAGGGTCGAGACTAAAGCTTTCGGGAGTTGGGAGACTGTGGATGTGTTTACTGGTAATGGTGTATGCCAAAAAATGCCATGAGGCTCGAGAAGAGATCTATCAACAGTCAATGAAGCTGGTCTTGACCGACTTCATTGATACTCATTGCGGTGCGTCGATCTTCGTGACACCCTCACCAGTCCGTCTGGAGCTTCGCCATCGTGCGGCAAGTCAAAATCGGGCGCTGGACCAGAACGTGACATCAAGCATTGATCTGCCAGTGAGTTGATGATGGCACGGTCAATCTCAACGGTGGGTGATATGACTGCATATTCAGCATGATACTCCCAACGAGGTTTCATGTTTGCCAATCCATTTTCGTAGGCCGGGAGTGCTCCTCTGCATCACCACAGCACATCCTCTACTACTTCAACGACTTCTGCATCTCTGCTTTCTTCGCCTCCGCCTCCGCCTCTGCAGCCTTTCTCCGGTCGAGCTCCTGCGTGATGCCGAGTGCTCTGCGCCTCTCGACGTCTTGCTCCCAGACAGTCCAGACTGTGATCACATTAGCACTGCCAGCAGCAAAGAATCGTCTTCCTGTGACCTCAGCGTACTAGGCTTATCACTCTTCGAGTACTCCTTCAATTTGCAGACGAAGTTGTCGAAATCTTCCTGCCTCTCTTGTCGACGCTCGAGGGAGCGTCGTTGGAGGTCTGGGTTGTATCGCTGAAACATCTTAGTAGACGCATGATGGATGTGAGGGATACGTGAAGTACCAGGAATAGTTCTTCCTCGGTTGGCGTAACGTAGTAGATTAATGCTGGGCCTCCGATGCACAGTACGCCACCGGAAGCCAGCATTTTCACCCACGTGACGGTCTTCATTGTGGTTTCGTCTTATATCTGTCCAGGAGAGCTGTGGAGGTGCTTGTGAGCCAGTGGATGATCTTTCCACGCGCCGGTGGGCGAATAGGTAAGCAATTGATGAATTATTGATACTCGGACAAACAAGGTCTGTCGCGTGGTCCGTGATTTATAGCCGGCGGCTACTGCCCTTGACGACCGGGCTATTCTTGCAGGCGCCCGCTGGTCCCTGCCTGGTTGTTTGAATATTCGGCGCAGATCATTCGTCTTCAGACTTTACCGCAGAGCTAAGGTACACAGCCAGCTATTCTAAACACATCCCAGCACCATCTTTCCACAGGTAATATTCACCACGGCGTCCTCACTCCCCACCAACTCTTCTTGTTCCATTTCTTCTTCTTCTTCTTCCGCTTCCTCCGCGCGCCCCACGGCCAGTCGAGCAAACACCGCCTCATCCCAGCTCGAAGTCGCAGAGAACCTGACGACTGCGCGCGCGATACTCTGGCATCCCAAGTATACGCGGAAAGAGCCGCCTGATATTCGCCTGCAGCCTACCCACGTTGGCACACTGAGCGTGGGAGACCGCAACGACAGCAACATCAGCGTGAGAAGCTTGGGCGGTGGGCAGGCAGTCGAGCCAATGGACAAGCGACACCCCAACAGCTTCCAGCAGCTGGAAAAGCTGGGTGAGGGCACATATGCGACTGTGAGGTCCATTCCCACTCAGCTAGGCAGGCACGTATGCTGACAATCCCAGGTCTTCAAAGGCCGCAATGGCCAAACCGGCGCCTTTGTCGCCCTCAAGGAAATTCACCTCGACAGCGAAGAAGGCACACCCAGCACCGCTATCCGCGAGATTTCCCTCATGAAAGAGCTCAAACATGAGAACATCGTCTCACTCTACGATGTCATTCATACAGAAAACAAACTCATGCTCGTATTCGAGTACATGGACAAAGATCTCAAGAAATACATGGACTCCTACATCTCGCCCACGGGTGGCCCACGCGGCGCCCTCGACCCCGTCACCATCAAGTCTTTCATGTGGCAGATGCTGCGCGGCATCGCCTTCTGCCACGACAACCGCGTCCTGCACAGAGACTTGAAGCCGCAGAACCTGCTTATCAATCAGGCCGGGCAGCTCAAGCTCGCAGACTTCGGTCTAGCTCGCGCCTTCGGCATTCCAGTCAACACCTTCAGCAACGAAGTCGTGACGCTTTGGTACCGCGCGCCCGACGTCCTCCTCGGCTCCCGCACTTATAACACAAGCATCGACATATGGAGCGCCGGGTGCATAATGGCCGAGATGTTCACGGGACGCCCGCTCTTCCCCGGAACCACGAACGAAGACCAGCTCCTCAAGATCTTCCGGTTAATGGGCACGCCGAGCGAGCGCAGCTGGCCGGGCATCACGCAATTCCCGGAGTACAAGAACAATTGGCCAGTATACGCGACGCAGGAGCTACGGCATATTCTGCCGAGTGTGGATCGCGACGGACTGCACCTATTGAATCTGATGCTGCAAATGCGACCGGAGATGCGATGTTCGGCGCAGCAGGCGTTGCAGCACCAGTGGTTTGCGGAGCTGAACGCAAGACATGCGGCGAGTAGAGAGCAGGCGGGGTTCCGGTAGGATTGGTCCTCCTATTTCAAGAATGAGATCTGGCACAGGACTGTCGGGCGTTCACACAGAGAGGTTGACGCTAGGCGGGATGATGGATCGAATGATGAGGGTGATAGTGATGAGAAGGAGGATGATATTGATGGGTGAGTGGGATCACGGGCGTTATAATGCATCATTGGTGATGACGGGACGGGATGCATGGGGCGTTGATACCCAGCATTGGTTGGTGCCATTTTTCGGCAGGCGACATTGTTTACTTGCAGCACTGAAGGAAAGCGCGCATAGCGGCATTGTGGCATTCATGATACAATGAGACAGAACGATATCACCGACTTGGTAGAAATCGGGCTGTTGCCTCCTAGCAAAAACCGAACGAAGCTCTCTTCTATCGTGATTAGTTTGCCGTGCCTTCGCGCCCTTCATAGCACACGCTGCCGAACTCCTCCAAAAAGAGAAGTCCGCAAGTAGTAGCGGTCCGTAAACCCCATAAGTAATCATGAACAGCGTCATGCTCCACCTGACTCTCTTGTTCCAACCACTCTCCTGGTCGACTATGCCTGCGCGGGCCCTACATTCGCAATCGTCAGTTCTCAAAAATCATCAGTCCAGGACACTGCTTGCGGGTCTCCTTATCTACCTGAGCAGAAATACCAGACCTCTATCGCAGATGCCAAAGCATTCGTGAGCACCACGGGCGTCAAATGCTTGAAGTCGACATTGTATGCGATGAGAGATAGTGAGATTGTTGGGATCGTGATGAAGCAGATGTATTGGAGCAAGCCTGGGGGCAGGAATGTGGAATGGAAGGGTTGTTCCATTTCGGAGTTGGATGGCGCGAGGAGCAGGAATGTGCGATGAGGGCGCGGCTGCTTTGCGCTCACCTCAATGCTGGAGTGATGCGCGGTCCCACTTGCCTAGATCGGAACGAGAAGGTCTATGTCCGCTAGTGGGCAGTTCTGAGAGACCGCTCATGTGTGGATTGAAGTGGGCTATCGCTTCATAAGGTGGCAGACGGAAAACTTGCTTTGATCAGTTTCCTGTGCCTTCAGATCCTGTATTTCATCATTCCACCTCGACCCGTCCAGCGACACGCGCCTCATCAACCTTGCGCGGCCCGATGTATCGACTTTCTCGCGACACAATGGCAGACGGCTGGCCAAATTGCTTCATCTCAGGGTACGAGCATAGTCTCGGAGGACAGACGGGTCGGTTATTTAGGCCGCAGGTCACGGAGGAGAGATGCTCGTCTTTGCGCAGATTTTCGTCGGAGACGTAGAATTAGACTTGATTACGTACGGCTTCCCTGTTTGGTGGTAGAGCAGGCGGATTGCGTAGAGAGATGGAAGGATCTGGATTTACTGTGGCCTTTGATCGGCGTGAATCTCAGGACTAAAGATCTTTGCTACGCGGGTCTGGGGCAGGTCGATGCTTTTCTTGACGTTGCCGCTTCAGCAGAGCGCCGCGTCTTCTTTCCTGGATTACGCCGAAGATCCAGTCTGCACTCATGTTGACCTGGTCCTTGGAAGCTGTGAGACTGAGGTCGTGCTTTTTGATGAGCACATTTAGTGCGCCGGTGAGAGACTCTCTGCGTGATTCGTCCGCACGTGGCCCATTATTGAACTGGCCTTCTCGGTCGAACCCATTCTGTCCGAGCTTCCTTGCAAATGCATTCTTCAGCCGTCTCGCTGCCCATCCTCTGATAAATGCACTGTTGCTGACCTCGACTTTACATTGCACGCGCCAATGCAGCTTGTTCGGGTCGAAACTGTCGATCCGCTGTTTGATCCGTGGGAACAATGGGTGGGAGTCGTCTGCAGCGATCTCGCGTGTTGGATAAAGGGTGGCGGCATCATCGAGCGGTTTCGGGAAGGCTTGGTATTGGATGGACAAGAAGTCCGCTGGTCGAAATGAGGGCGTAGCAGCTCGCGCCGCAGGCTTGATGGAGTTTACATTTGGCTTGAGGCCATCACGAGCAGCTTTCGCTACCGGGGACATTCGTGAGAGTCGGTGTGCAACATCCAGTGCATAAAGAAGTCGCATGTGAAAGGGTGGAGCAACAGTAAATTGTGCGCTCGAGACTGCGCCACACTATGTACGGACAATCCCACCACTCGCGCCACCCAAAGTGTGTCATACCTGCAAGCGCTGGGCACTCACAAACATTCTCCCCACTCTCACCAGACACTCTTCCACCGACCCAGCTACGGACTCTTAACACCAGGCGACGAAGCCGCAGAATATATCCGAGTCAAGCACGGAAGAGCGAGGGATAACATGCCGAAGAACAAGGGAAAGGTTGGTATTATGCACTCGCCAGCGCATGGCGGGTAGTATGGTGGCGGGAAAGGCCTATACTGACCACGCATGGTGTACAGGGAGGTAAGAATAGGAGGAGAGGAAAGAACGAGAACGACAACGAGAAGCGTGAACTCACGTTCAAGGAGGAGGGTCAAGGTGAGCACAGCACTTCCTACCATACTTCCCTTCTCAACAGACACTCATGATGCAATTCAAACAGAATACGCACAAGTCCTCAAAATGCTCGGCAACGGTCGTCTAGAAGCTATGTGCTTCGACGGCTCCAAGCGTCTGGGCCACATCCGCGGCAAGCTGCGCAAGAAAGTCTGGATAAACCAAGGAGACATTATCCTGCTGTCTCTCCGCGACTATCAGGACGAGAAGGGCGATGTTATCCTGAAGTACAGCGCAGATGAGGCGAGAAGCTTGAAGGCGTACGGAGAACTGCCGGAGAGCGCGAAAATCAACGAGACGGATACGTACGGCGGAGACGAGGAGGGTGGTATCGGTTTCGATTTCGGCGAGGACGATGAGAGTGGAAGTGGAGAGGACGTGGACATTGATGACATCTGAGAGGGCGTTCACGAGGGACCGCTGGGTACGTTTGGCATATGTGGACATGTGTGCGAAGGCGTGGACGTACGCTGGCAGAGGGTGATGCGGTGCTGCTGAGCGACAATTGCTCACGCTGAACGATGCCCGTTTACGAGGACGGCTGGCCACCAGCGCATGTCTCTGGCACATGGAGAGTCAAGAAAGAGGTGGAGTTCTTATTGCGAGCATTTGAAGCGTTAGATAGGATATGACGAGCAACGAACATTCGTCTGATGCCACCCGAACATCTGATTCTTGCCTTTTCACGCCTACGCGAGCATTACCTTCCTGCCATAGGTCATGATGTATATATCTTGCGTGTATGGTGAATAGGTATCAGCGCCCAAATACTGTGCCGAAGAGCGGCGTGTTGCCCACGTCTTGGCTGTTCCTGGCTACGTCAGCCAAACATGAAGGTGCCTCTTCGGAAACTCTTCCAGTGTTACATGCATGAGGCTGTCTCAGGCGCCGATATCTCTGCTACAACAGCGAAAAGGTGGAGGAGCTCCTGCTAATCTTACTGGCACCTTTGACTAGGATCGCCAGCATTTGACGAAGGATCAGCCTCAGCCGCGGCGACTGGGCCTCAGTTGTTGGCTCACATGCTTTGCTGCACCGCACGCCCACTGGACATTGGATGCTCGATTGACCCCATGGGATAAAGCACGAGGTTTAGATCAGAGCCCGCGGTTGAACCCATAGATCGCAAAGATGCCGTCCATCCTCTCAGACGACGACAAACAGACGGTCAAGCGCACAGTACCCAAAGCCTCCAACAAGATCCACGCCGTCGCCGTCGCCAAACTGTACGTTTCCCTCCCAAGTAGCGGGCGATGGCAGGATACAGGGCTCCAGGGCGCGGCGGTGCTTGCCAACGACTTGGTCGGGAACACCTTCTGGGTCAAGCTGGTTGATATTAGCCCCTCCAACCGCGGCGTCATATGGGATCAAGAGATCTACGACACCTTTCAATACCACCAGGACCGTACCTTTTTTCACAGCTTCGAGGGCGAGGAGTGTATGTGGGGACTGAGCTTTGCGGATGAGAAGGAGGCGAAGCAGTTTAAGAAGAAGATGGACGAGAGGGAGAAGAATGCGCACAAGGCCACCAAGGCCAAGCCGTTTGCGACTGGACCAGCGCAGATTGGATATGGACAGGTGCCGCAGACGCAGAGTGTGGGCGAGAGTCATCATGGAACGGGGAGACTGGGAAGATTGTTTGGGAGACATCACAGCAGTGCGGCGGATCGCCAGCCCGCGCAGAGCATTATTCCACCAAAAGGGTTGGAGATACACGGAGGTCAGAGTCCGGCGCAGCAGCCCACACCGACCACCAGTAGGCCGGCCAGTGCAAGTGGGATTGATCTGAGCGATCCGGCCGTGCAGGCTGTCCTGGCAGATCTTTTACAGATGGGCATCACGGAAGATCAGATCGAGGAACACGCGGGCTTCATCAAGAGCTATTTGGAGCAGAACAAGGCTACTGCAGCTGCAGAGGCAGAAAAGAAAGACCGTGCGGCACGCGCGCCTCCACCACCTCCCCCGGGCAATCTAAGCCCACAGAATACTGGATCATCGGGCGGAAAGAGAGGGCTACCCCCTGCGCCACCGCCATCCCGGAGAACAGCAGGCGTACCTGCTATTCAGAAGCCACCAAGTCCGAGCCCAAGTCCGCCTCGGGAGCCAAGTCCTCCCCGACCCAGGTTCAGAGCACCGCCACCCATCGCCGATGCTGGCAAATTTGCGAACGAGCCACCACTGCCACCTAACCGGAGTAGAGCTGTTAGCAACGCTGTGAATGGAACACCCGTTCCACCGCCACCTCCACGGCCACCGAAAGAGCCCGTGGATGAAAAACCCAGCACCCGATTTGCCGTTCCGCCTCCTTTCGAGGGCAAGAGAGTGCCATCTGGTCCACCTCAGCCCCCTCCGAGAATTGGTGGCGTACCACCTACGCCGCCACCGAGAGAGGTGGCTGCTGCTCCTGGCGCTGTGCCTCCGCCTCCCCCTCCTCGCGCTTCACCAAGCACAAACGCAGGCGCTTTCGACGGAGGACCGCCACCCCCTCCACCTTTGCCTCCCTCGACTACAAGAACCGTCCCTCCTGCACCGGCTACAAATGGCGCACCTCCCCCTGCTCCACCGTTGCCGCCACCTGCTGCTTCCTCTGGCGCTCCACCGCCGCCACCACTTCCTCCAACCACCAACGCAGGAGGTCCTCCGCCTCCTCCACCTATGCCTCCGCGAGCTCCTGGTGCGTCAACGGGCGTGGACGCAGACACGGCTGCTGCAGTGCCGAAGCAAGCGGTGCCTGCTCGCGACGGTCTCCTCGCGGACATCAGAGGCGGAGCGAGATTGAAGAAAGTCAGCGATGCGGAGAAACGGGATCGAAGTGCGGCGATGGTGCCAGGGCAAGAGCCTTCGGCACCTCCAGCGGCTCCAGGAGGCGGAGGAGGCAGTGATGCGCAGGGTGGTCTCGCTGGGGCGTTGGCAAGCGCGTTGGCCGTGAGGAAGAGTAAGGTTAGTCATAGCGGTAAGTTCTGCTCTTTGTCTACCCATAGGTTTCGGCAGACTGGTGCTAACGTGTTTGCAGATGACGAGAAAGATGATGATGATTGGGACTGAGGCAGTACATAGCGCATTTCGATTGCACTGTCCATCAGGCTGTACCAAACTCTCTCGGAAAACCCCAGCGATTATTGCTCACCAGTTTTCAATTGATGTCTCGCTCCACCGAGCTCCTGTAAGCAGCCCGTAAATGTCCCTGCCCACACACTCCTTGTCTGCACACCACCATGGCAAGCCCGAACACCAAGGAAGCAACATAGAAAAAAGCAAAACGTACAGCAATGGGTATTCCCACGTCGTCACCGACCGTAGTACTAATCCATCGGTCGACAGCTTAAGTTCAGGAGAGCGGACGGGATCCTCTGTTATCTGTCGCCTATGGCCGTACGTGAAGGATTCTGGCGGAAAAATAAATTATGTTGTTAGGAAAAAACAAGGAGGCTCTTAGGAATGCTTTTCGCATGTAACCGATATGACGATTCATCCTCGAAGCAAGTATCGTGTTGGTCGGCGTGCTACCACATGTAGGCTGCTGCCTCGATTTCAAGAAAAGCAGTAATGCCAGTCCTCCCTCGACATAGAACGTGAGCGAGAAAGATGACAAAAGCGCGTTGCCAGAGCAGATCATACTATGAACGCCGTGACTCCTATGTCGTTACTGATTAATTACACGGGTCGCTCTAATTTTATGGCTCGTCAAGCACCCACACAGCAGTCGTTCCTACGGACCCCGCTATCCTGCAATGTCTATCAACTATTAAATATGCAAAATATCCAGACTTTTCCCCATCTCCGTCACGCGGGCCCACTCACGTCACCTTCTTCACCAGCGCCATCTGCAGCTCTCCTCGTACTCGTCAAATGCTCGAGAGAAATACAGCACGTCCGCCTCCCATGCTCATCCACCCTCCTCGCGTCCACCCTTCCTGCCTCTCCCTTCATCACCACTTCCCTCTCATCACCCACAGGCAGAATGATGTCCAACCCATTCTCCAACCACGGCGGCGCAAAATCTTCGATATGCAGCTGCACATCCACCATCACCTCCCCGTGAGCAGCAGAATAGCTTGTCACAACCCTCGCGCACTTCGCAGGAGGCGGGCTCACCCCATCGTCTTCAAGCCACTCATTCGTGAACCACGTATCCTTATCACCGTGACCCCGTAATGGCGGGAAGATCTCTACGCCGCGGTAGTCGTCGAGTGGCGAGCGGGCTTTATTAGCTTTGTCTGCTGGAGCCGCAACCTGAACATTCTTGCCTACAGGCACAGCACCACCGATGCGCGCGAGGATCGGGATGCTGTTTTTCCACGGTGAGGAGATTCTGTGCCATCCGCCGGCTGGGAGAAACTGGTGAGGCGCATGGGTGTTCAGGAAGCCTGGATCCGTATGGCTGTGTTTAGGAAGGTAGACGCCCGCTTCATCAATGTGGGGCTCGTAGACGCCGCCGACGAGCAGAGAGTCGCCAAGCCAGTACTGCGTCTCGCCGTCTTTGAGGACTTTACTACGCCAGATTTCTGGGTCCTCTTCGTAGCCCCAGCCTGTCCAGCGCTGGGGCGGAACGGCGGTCAAGTGAGATTTGAGCATGAGACTATAGAGGTACGGGATGATCTGGTATCGCCGTTTAATTGCTCGACGGATATGAGGCGTGATCTCGGGGTACATCCACGGTTCTATCACATCGCCGACGAAAGAATCTTGCGTGGTCTTGTAGCAATTGATAGCGAATCTGGGGCTGTGGCAACCGAGCTGGACCCAGCGGAGCAGAAGCTCGGGAGATGGTTGAGGCCCTTCGAAGCCGCCAATGTCGTGGCCGTAGCATTGGAGTAGACAGAGGCCGGCGTTGAGGGAGATGGCGTTGGCGCCGCGCATGCCGTCCCAGGAGGAAACATTGTCGCCCGACCATGAAGAGCAGGCGTACTTCATGGTGCCGGCTGTTGCTGAGCGAGTGAGGACGAAAGGTCGCTCGTCTGGGCAGACTTCGAGCAATGCGTTGTGCGAGCATTTCCCGTGGAGCTCGGTTTGCATTGCCCTGCCCCAAAGACCAATGTCCTTTCTTTTCACGTTTGCGGAATCTGCTGTTCTGCCTTCGGCCACTGCCGAGTGTTCTAGCGCAAGCTCCCATTTGTCTGATGGGACGAGGTATTCATTATTGTCGTTCCACATACAATCCATGCCGGTCTTTCGGAGTTCCTTCACGCCATTGTACCAAAACGCATATCCAGCTTCGGAAGTAAAATCAATGTGCCCGCCCTCGCCGCTGGTGCCGCCACCAGAACTCCAAAGTCGGGCAATACCAGAATTGCCCGTCCCTGGGTCCGTGAAGAATGCGCCTTTGGCTTCAAGCTCGGCATATGCGGGATGGTTCTTGAGAACATACGGCTTGATATTTGCAATGAGCCTGATACCTCGCCTGTGGAACTCGTCCGCGAACAGCTCTGGGTCTGGGAAGCGCTGTTTGTTCCAGGTGAAGACATTTCGAGTCCGGAGCGCATCTTCTGACATTGTATACCCACTGCTCAATTGAAACCCGGAGCACGGTATATCGTGCCTGACGAGCTTGCTCGCGAAATCCATCAGGGCGTCCTGGGCACGCACGCCGTCTCTCTCCGGGTCCAGCATGGAGTACTTCATCCCGCCGGCTAGATAGCCAAGTGACCAACGTGGCACAAGGAGAGGGTAGCCCACCAGATCAGCATAAATGGTGACCACCTCCTGCATTGTCTTGCCAATGAGGATATATTCGTCTAGACCGCCATAGTCCTGCCTGTAGACTTTGTAGTAGCCCCACATACCATCCATTTCTGAGCCTACGGAGGTGTAGCCGCGGGCGTGGCTTGCCGAAAAGGTCCCAACGACTCCATTGGGAGTCGCTCGTATCAGCAGAGGAATGTGCTTGTACATCGGATCAGATGTCAAGGCATCATACCCAAAGCAGTCTGTGGCTGAGAGTGTGAAATGCCTGTTCGAGAGGTCCATCGGTGCCGCCTTCTCGCCCAGGCCAAGATGAAGGTCGCCTCTGGCATACTTTGTATAGTGTGCGATGCCGGGCCCGTCCAGCACGTACGAGCGATGCGCAACATCTTCATGAAGTGGCGGGAATCCGCTGTAGCCTATTGACACGATCGGCACATCCGTCCAGTCAATTTTGGCCTCGACATCGCCACGATGGAATGTCTTCGCAAAGTCCCCTGTCTCGACGGTCCGAAGGCCGAGGGTCTCAACTTGAGGTCGGCGGGCGCTTGGAAAGGGCGGCAGTGGGTGGGATTTGGAGAAAAATGTCACTCTGAACAACCCCTCTTTGACCGATTTGAAAGCCAGTGTGGCGGGGCCTTGTAGCCCTTGTTCACTGCGAAGCTCGATTTCGGTTGCGCCTCCTGTTGGACCGGGCGAGGCGATCAATTTGTAGCGGCTTGGGACCAGCTCATCTTGGTGCGGCATCCTCCCTATGCACGTTCCAAAAGGAGGTCTCGTCAAAGTGTTCGCTGTAGACACCAGAGCACGATCCCTACATGCGGCCTTTGATCGAGTTCCGATTACCGACAACGGGCCAGAGACATCACTTGCGGTCTGGCAGAGGTGCACTATACCTAAGGTGTCCTTGACCGTGTGAGCGTCGACGCTCCTTCATCTCTACAACCATGTGGACCTATGGCAAGCAGCTCATATCATCTAGGAAGACATCTCACGTCTCGATTGGATCAGATCAGCTCCTCAAGTCGTCCAGAGCGAGCACCCGTCGAATACGGAAAAGGTTGGGCTGCGTTTGCGACCCCACACATGCAGCGAGGTACACTAGGGGGATGCATATATACGAGTTAGCTGGAGTAGTCCGCCTGTGATCGGCTAACCTTAGTATAGACAAGTTGCCGTGTACCTGCTTATCTTCTATATCTATCAGCAGGTCTGGAGGTAGAGTAGCTTCTTCTGCCGGAGAACAGTCTAAATAGCTCTCCTGAGAATCTCTGATAATCTTGTGGATAGCAGAGGGTTCATTACATTTGAGCAGAGACTACTTTGTTCAAGGATCTACGTGATTGTCAAGACTAGATAGGATGTGACTGCAGTTATACGTGGTCTGTACTTAACCTGTCTTCAGGGCTATTAGCTTATACGCCTCCCTACCGAGTGTGTAGTGATCTAAACTTGCAGGTCACCGCATGGGCGGCGTATGGTATAAGGTAAGTAGCCAGTATGGACGGCTCAATTCCGTTAACACCTGGTGGACTTGTCAATAGTAATTAACATATAAGTTAAATAACGCATCGCACGAAACTAGAGGGACCTTTGCCCAGGCCCCAGATATTACCATTTCAACAGCCAACCAATGCAACAGTCTCCCGGCCGAGCCAGAAGGATCGTCGCGCATAACAGCCGCCTTCGACGGCGTTCGCTAAAGGTGCGAAGCTGATAGCCGTTGAGTGCCTGATAATGGCCCCATTGGGTTGGTTCGTCTCTGGTGGTAGTCCTGAGTCCTCAAATTGTTTCGCGTCAAACCAACAACACCCTCTGCCAGCAATATGCTTGTGACCAACTGTATATAGAATCCACGGTATGTAGCGGGTGTCAGATCCGGCTATAGGTTCGACGTTCCTTGCGTCGTGATGGTCAATAGCGAAGAGATTCCTGAGTTCGCATTCCACGGCATAGTCTCCGGGCGGGCTGATTCGAATCTTATCTTCAACCAACCTCGCAATATCCATGCAGGTTATTATGGCTCTTGGCATATGGATTACCTGGTCGCCACTCAAACGGGAGTTGAATTTGAGAACCCCATACACAGGGCAGACGTCAGGACTCGGGCTGTCGCGCATGCTAACATTGAGCCTAGCTTTCATGAATGGTTTGTCTGAAGGCGATCTGGAAGACGGGTTGTCTGTGCTGACGTCAATTTGACGGATTACTGTTGACTTGGCTTGGACTTGCGTCGAAACGAGGACGACTTTCTCGGGTACAGCTAAGGAGCCTAATGATAGTCGGCCTGGAAGTTTTTCCTTTTCGAGCTCTTTACGATGCTAGGCAGGACTGGAGACGGCTGAGATGGCGGTGTTACATCTGGAACTATGTTTTGATTGATCCTTACCAGAAGCTATGTGAGCGAGTCATCAGCACTGGATGCTCCTTGACTATGTGTGGCGTAGAGTTGGGGTTCTGCTCAGGATCTTCGTTGCTGACCTTGCTCGAAAGCGTCTAGATTCCGCGCATTGGACAGCTCTCTCTCCACGCGGCTGACAAGGGCATGAAGCAGATGGCGCTGGCAAGTCCGATCGCACGCGATCGCAGCAGCTTAGATCGCCTGAGCATGCCGACATGTCAGGATCCTATGAGCGAGGTGACGCTCAAAAATCGCATCAGCAGGGATGCAAGTAGCAGTCTAAAGTGGCGAGGAGCAGCCTCCAGCACAGCATGCCGCGCTGCTGCACCGCTCCTCGGTAATGCATTAGGTCTCGCGAGGGGCTAAATTTGGCCCAAATGGTATTCGCAATGGTTGTGGTAGACTTCGCATACAGGAAACTTGACCAAGCGTATACGGTTTGCCTTAAAGATGACAACGAGAAGCTTTCTGACTGGCCAGCAAGGCTTGGCTGGCTTTATTGTCGTTCGAGCGGGCTCATTCTATAGGCTCAATAGGCAACTACACCTCTTCCAAGAGGATCAAGCCCGAGCGTGTGCTGCGCACGTGATCATCGATTTGGATGGGCTATGGCATAGGTCTGCCCGGGATAGCAGCTGATCTTGAGGGAATTTGACAGACAACGCGCTTTCGTGAACTTTCAGCTGTGCCCATCCGACCCTGCAACGCTCTGGAGTATGTTCGGATGGTGAGGTGCCCCGTGTAAGGCCAGCACATGCAATGCCGGGAATCGGACTTTCGCGAGTGAGTACGTACCCGACTGTCATGGCTTGTTGCCGATATTGTGCTCAGCACTGCACCCGAGATCTGGGCCATGCGATGGAATGACAGTAGGCCAGTGCAGAGTATCTGTCCATTGGGTACTCTAGGTGCCTCAACCAGCGGTCGCACGACGCTTTCCAGATGACATCGCGCTACTCTAGCGGTTGCATCAGCCAACCAATTATTGTGGACTGCTTGGATTCATGAATGACCGCTTGCTGATGTACGTGACTGCTTGTCAACGCAGTCAATTGCTCGCTGACAGGGTTGACTGTGCGATAATACCGTCAACATTGATCAATCTCGTCACACCTGTCAGCCAGTCTACTGGTTGAATGACTGATGCAATGACCGCGCTGACCTCAAGCATCTGTCAGGTTATCGTCGGTGCATTCATACGATTGACTCGCACTCTGCAGTCAGCGGTTCGGCATAGGCAGCCTTTGCTTTGCGCTCGTTCACAGTCCCTTTCCCAATCTCACAGTCTCACCCCCACTCCCATACCACAGAGTACCCTTCCGAAAATCAAGACCCTTCTCTTGGCCGACGATCCATTCACCCCCCGCCTGTCTTCCGCTTGTACTAGGCCAGTACTCCTTCATCAACCAGCTGTTGACATCATCAATCACCTTGACAAATGCCGCCACTTTGTCCTTGTCGACAGCGCCCCTTCCAGTCTGAAAGTCTTTCTTCGTAATAAACCTGCCAATGGTCAAATGCGCGGACGGAATTACATAACGACTCGCGACACTAATCCCAGTAGCTTGAGCCTTCTCGTGCAAGTCCCGACGTAGATGATGGTAGGTATACGCATGGTCAGAATCGCCACCCTCCCCAGCGGCAGGGACATAGGAAAGAGCGAGGGCTTGTGCATCGTAGCTGACGAGAGGTTTCACCAGTGTGGTATGGTGGTTAAGGGTATAGTCTGTCATCTCTGCCACGCCGGGAAGCATCTTGGCAACCAGCACATCAATCTCCTCGGCCGTCCGCGAGTGCGTGATCTCCAGCGCCGTCATATGAAGACTAGATGTAGGCATGATCCAAAGGCCAGGCGCTGCATGTTCCAGCTTGGCCTGTATCTCAGCAATCAAGCTTCGCACTTTCGCTGGCGGTCGAGCCCAAAATACTAGACAGTGTCTCCAGTCCTTGAATTCAGGCTCAATGGTAGGGTCTTCAAGCTTGGCGAGGATTTCGTCGACGGTCACGCCTGGGAAGTCCGAAGCCAGGAGCTTCTGACGTTGTTGGCTATTGCGATTTCTCCGATGCGTGTCGTAGCGCTCCTGTATTTGTATCTGTACTCAAGGTGAGCTTAAGCGCAAACATGCGACAAGACCATGGACGAACGGCGTCATTGTTGCAAGCGTCAATCAGTCCTTGATAGGGATTTTCGGTGTGCACTGGATCACGCGAGCCGGAGAGGTCCTCAAATGTGTAGTATGCTGCCATATAGAGGAAGATCAAGGCACAGCACGACTCCTGTATGTTTTTCCGTTGTCGTGACATGCCGGTCGGCGTGTGCACTATGTGTAACGGCTCTGCTTAGTCACGGCATCACGACTGGGAAATTGGTCGACGCCAGTCAATCCGTGCACATGGGAAGAAGCACCATCACCACGGATTCACGGGCCCGGACTCAGGAGACGCCATTGTTTCTTAGATTCTGTCTACGCTACCCGGGTGTCCGTCGACTCCAGATTGTCCGAGACGCCTTGGCGAGCACGACGTTCTAACTCGACTCGAGCGTCTCCAATCCGCCTGCCCTTCCCACGTCGCCGTCGCCGCCAGATCAAGCGAAACATTGCTTGCGGGACCGCACCCTCTCACGAAGAGGCCCTGTCACTCCTCTACACCTGTACAATTCGAACCTGCGACCCGACCCATCTCATCTGTGGTGCGTGCTAAGCAACTCACGAGCACCGGCGCGCCTGGCAGATCCCAAACTGGAGTCATGCCACGGGTATCTTCAGCCCCACTGTCGTGATCTGTCGACTCAAGCGCTGGGTTCTGCATAAGCCTTCGCCATTCGCAATGCGCCAGACGTCTCGAATAGAATCTCCTCACCAGCTGCAAATTCGCGACAGTGTCGTGAAACTTCTCGCGATGGCCTGTCCAGGTTGCGAGCTCCTTCTTGTGGTCCTCCGAGGCACGCTGGTGCGCACCGCAATATGGCTGCTCCTCTTCCTTGCTTCGCTGGTTGCAGCGCTCGGTACCGCCTTATGGGCGTTCTGCCCGTCTTTACCGCCAAATGCGCAGCAAGGTTGTAGGGCTGGTCTTGTAGGTATGCAAACAAGGCTGTCATAGGCCTCCTTGGCGCATTAGAATCACTTTTCTTGTACGTGCTCTTCTGTCTCTTCACCACCTTCCCGTTTGGACCGATCTCGCCAGGCTGAAGTGTGACTACATCCGGCCGTGCTTGCTGTGCTGTGTCGCTCTTTGCCATCTGCGTCTGCTTCTAGCCTCCGCCAACCAAGCAACCGTCCAGCACGCTCATCAAGTCATCCCTTTGGCCCAGCTCAGTCCCTTGCCAGTACACGTCATCGTCCACAGCCAGACCTTCGGCATCATCTGGCGCGCTGTGCTCCACAGCCCCGTTCATAGTTGCTCTCTTGCCGGATCCTATACTCAGAGACCTCGTGCTGATCTCCGGATACCGCTTGTCCCAGACGATTTCTCTTGCAAACGGGTTTTGCCGCAGGTAAGGGTCGTTGTTAAGAAAGCCAAGCCGGATGTCTTGCAGGCCCAATGGTTCGCGTTCTCTCAGAACTTCCATCTGGACAGGCAGAAGGCCTGTGGCATGCATTTGCAGAGCTCCACGCTCGATATCCTCTTCCTCTCGCCAGAGCTGTCTCCGGAACTTAGCGGTTTGTATGCAATGCTCGCCGTTGCTCCTCGACTGTTGCAACAGGCTCCCCAGCTTTTCTTTCAAATAATTTTCTGCGGCCTGGACCAAGAATTCGGCGCAAATTTGAAGAGAGGACTGAGTTCCTCCCAGGATGCCCGATTCCGTGGCAATTGGTTCTATACGCGCTTGTACCTCTCCAACAGTCGGAAACTCCAGCGTCTCCGATGCAAGCGGCTGCGCATATCGTCTTCGGCTCTCGAGGTCCCAACTCGTTCGTCCACTTCCCAAGCCACCGTCCTCTCCACCCTCAGCGCCCCTCGCACTTGTCTTGGCGGCTTTGACAGCAAGCTCATGATGATAGTCCTTGATCTCTTTCAGCCCATCACCAGTGCCATCTCTTTTGGAACCTTCTTTGAGTCCTTTGATGCGCCGTCGATCTCGAGCATGCATTCCCATGACCTCCCTTTTCAACCTCTCTTCTCCTCGATCACTTCCAACGCCCGAGCCAGCATTCTTGGAGCCCGAGCTCACCTTTTCCGTTGCTGCCACCCACGGAGCGACATCTTGCGGTGGAGCATCTCTTCCTGACGCATTTACAAATAATGCCGTGACCAAGGTATTATGCAGATGCAGTGTCGATACCGGGCTCTTTGTTGGGTCTACGCTGGTTATAACTGATTGCGCAGGTGAGAGCACAGGCGCCAGAACCCACGATAGCTCCGCTTGGTTGATATTGCCGCACACGAAGGCATTTGTAGCAATTTTATATTCAGTCCACAGGTCACCAAGCGCAGACTTCAGTTGGGTGTAGATGGGTTCCAGGTCCACCCGCGGCACTGAAGTGCGTCCGCCATTCTTTGTGCCGTTTGACTGGGCTGCGGGAAGCGTCTTGTTCGTGACAGTCGGCGAAATGGTGGGAAGGGTTAGGTCGGCGGGGTTCATGATCGCGACTGGGGTATGGCAGGACGACGTGCTCGTCTCAGTGGTTATACTGATGTAAAAATGCGTGCCCCTCCTGTTGCTTCCATACAGACAATGGTCCCGGCGCCTTCTCTGCCGCAGCAATCGATATACGCTCGTCGGCCCACATTCAGCTCGATCGCATAATGGACGGCAGAAGTACAAAGGAAGATCATCTTTGCATGTGAGCCTAATGGCGCGATGTGGAGACGGCGCGGCACGTCCCGCAGAGCCTCAATCTCCGCGCACGAATCATGCAGGCAGGCATGATGTTCCTCACTGCGAAATGCCCCCTGATGGCATCTAGAACCCCAGAGATCTCGCTTTCATCGTCGGCCATAGTCACAGCAATAGCGAGCCTGCGCGGGGTTCCATGGTACATAATTCTGTCCAACTTCCCAAGAATCTGGGTCTTCAAATGTATCGTATACAAAAGGGAGGCGTTGAGCCAAACCATTCTCGTTGCCAGGGGACGGTCCATTCTGTGCTCCGCCGATTTTGTGCATATGGACCCATGGAAAATGCCCAATAACCACTACAATCCCTGTCACTAGCCTATCTCATTTCCTGGTCTTAAGATGCCATGGGATCTATAAATTTGCGCCAATCCTGGTTGCTCGATAAGTCGTGTGATCAAATTTGTCGCTAGAACGCTGTGAACCTAATACTCGAAAACGTAGTCGTATGCACCAGAGAAGTTCGAAGATTGGCGGTCGACCTTGGAATCAGCTCTTCATCTCCTTGTTCGCTTGTGGAGGGTTTCTCTATCCTCCGGTCTCATTTTCTTTGTCCAGAGCGTCCTTGACTGCATCCCAGTCAATCCACTGCCAATGCTCTTCATGCTTGACTGGCGTGATACGCATTCTACCCAAATCATCA
Organism: Teratosphaeria epicoccoides; assembly: GCA_021401465.1. Taxonomy (NCBI): domain Eukaryota; kingdom Fungi; phylum Ascomycota; class Dothideomycetes; order Mycosphaerellales; family Teratosphaeriaceae; genus Teratosphaeria; species Teratosphaeria epicoccoides. The sequence continues at coordinate 42,430 of JADDMT010000001.1, read as the reverse complement.
ACGCCATCTTCGGGATGCACTTCCACGCTAGCTCCGACTCCAACAGATACCGGCCTACCGCTGACAGGCATTCCATACTTGAGCACACCTCTGACAATGAGCTCGAAAGGATGCTGCAGAATGCTCTCCCACCGTGCGGTTCCACCGGTCTCCGTCTTGTTGCCTGGATGCATCAAGCGCAATTCGCCCACGCTATAGTGCTCGTGTCGCTTGATAGGACTACCTTCAAATGTAAGAGCTTGATCGAAGTGGAAAATTCGGCCAAGGAGCATGGTGTGGACATCGGAGTCTAGATCGCCGTCATCTGGCGGATCAGGTCCATCATCGCGATTCTTTCCCGAAGTGGAGGGAGCATGCCAGTGTCCAGATAGATCCTGCCATGGACTCGAATCACGGTTCTTTGCCTCCGGACTTTCAGTTCCATGCCATCTCCTATCTCTGCGTCTCAACGGTTGCGTTGTGCTGCTCGTGACGTTGGGGGTCACGCCACTACCAGAATGTTTGCTCTTCGCAAAAATATTGACATCCATCTCCGTGATCGTGATGCCCAATGCGTTTGGGTTCGTGGCTCCGACCAGAAGATCCAGCATCAGTTCTTGCTCGCTGGCCAACACGTTTTGGATTCTCTTGATCTTCACATCGAACATTGGCCTGTTGCTCATAAGCAAGAAGCCAACTGCGCTCATGACAACGAGCAATACAACCAGGAGACCGAGAAGACAGCCGCTAAACCGACTGCACCAAGCACCATCACGCGCACTGTAGTACTCGTCGATCGACCTGACAGATCCGTCGCCCACATGTAACCGTCGAGCATGTCGCGGCGTCCGCGGCGTGCGTACAGTACCCATCAAAGGTGTCCGTTCGTCGTCTGCGACCACTCCTTCCATGTCAAACGATTGCTCCTTCCTGGGAAACAATCCGGGCGGTCGGGCTGGCTGCATAGTCTGCGGGCTTCTCGGAGAATTTGGCCGTGACTGTCGCACATTCGCATGTGTGTTCCGTAGCTTGCTGGCTTGCGTGAATGGAGAATCCGGGTCATAATTCCCACCATGACTTCCACCTCGACCAAACTTTCCATAATGTCTTGCGTGGCCGCTCCTGATCGTCCCATTCTTGCTATCCGGACTGTCTTCGTTGTACGCATTGTTGGAGAATTTCATACTGCGCTTGCCCGCCACTCGCCGGTCACCCAGCATATTCTCCAAGCCTCGGACGCCACCTGATCTCTGATCTGCCACGCTGTGCGAGGAAGCGACGCTCGGCGTCCTGGAGTGGTGTCTTGGTCGTCGCGCCTGCTCCACCGGTGCTAGATCGGTGTTCAATATCAAAGTCTCGTCGGAATCGCTTGTGTTCGCCTCGTCCATGGTGCTCGATACTCGCGCTTCGAATATGTCGGCCTTTGAGGAAGCTTTGCGCAACCATTTATCAGACATTGTTCGTACGTAATTGTTAGGTCGTGAAATAATAGGAAAACGCGGCCAATAACCTTCGTGCCACGGCCGAGGCGTTCGCTCGGCATCTTCTGTGATGGGACTCGTTGAGGAGTCACAAGATTCAGATAAAGCACTAGGTTCAGAACGTGTGTGCTCAAAAGAATCTTTCTGCACAAGCAAAGGCGATCTAACGGACGTAGTATACATACCGGTACCTTGGGTGAGGCTTCTCGCCTTTGGCGGAGGCTTCCTGCGCTCCTTTTTAGGCCGGATCGTCTCGGTGCTGGGTCTGGGTCGCAGGGGACCACTTGGATCTATCCGTCCGCTCCCTGTTCGGTCGCCTAGATTGAGCGCTGACTGCGGAATTGACGCCACGGTCTCGGTCTCGACGGTCATGTTCTGCTTGCCATCCGCCTGCCGTGACTTGGCTGATGCCAGCGGTGTGTAGCTCTTCGTCCCTGGTCGCTTCTGCTGAGACACGCCCTTGATCTGATCCGATATTGAGGAGCTCCTGCCTCGTCTGCCTACCTTGCTGCCAGTACTCTCATTGCCACTTTCTCCATAGGGCGCATGCTTATCACTTTCCTGCCCCTCTTTTCTCGTGGCAGGGTTGTCCTCTTGAGGTATCCTCGTAAGATACTTCAACTCTGCAGAAGCGTGCAGAGCCGCTGGTGACTCACGCACAGAGTCCGAGCTTGTCTCTTCCACCGTCTCCAGCATGCTCTTCCCACTAGGGCCTCTTGATGATACTTTTGTCGGTGGCTGCAACTGCTGTTCTGTCCTCCGTGGCTCGTCGCCTTGAAATTTAGACGGCGTAGCCGTTTGTTGAGTCGCATCCTCCACTTTGATACTGGGAGGCGCATTGGTCGCCTCTGATTTCCTTAGCATGGCCGCGGACCCTTTGCGAGAGTTCGTCAGAGTTGGTGGTGGTGATTTCAGCCGTGGCGAAACAGGCCATTCTGGCGTGTTCATGCCTGATCCACTTATGCTCTTAGCGGTTCTTGGCAGCCTCGAGACTGCTTCAGATATAGGACCGTTCCCAGGCTGCTGCAATTGTGGTATGGATGTCGCCGATAGCGCTCGTTGTATGGCCGCGGCTGATGGCTGCCCTGTTATTGGTCCAGTCAGACTCTGCGGCCGACTGTCCTTGCGTACTGGCGATGTGTTTCGTGAGGTCTGTGGGCTACTCTTCGCAGATGTGAACGACGCAGGGATCAGGTTTGGCGGAGCTGATGCCGTTATCGATGTTGATGCCTGTCGTTGCTGCGGAACTGATGCGTTGCTTTGCGACGCATTCTGGCTCTGACTGGGATTGGGCGTAGGCGTGGGCGTCGTCATGCTGCTGCTGGAGCTGGAGCTTGCGCTCGCAGCAGCAGGTTCCGGCGGCTCTTTTTGTCCAGTCACACTCCGATAATCCGAGCTCGCCGAGCTCTGTTCATTGACCGACATGTCTACAATATCCTCGTAACCTCTCGTCCCAAATGCAGGTCAGGCATCCATCCAATAGTATTGCACAAAGGAGGCATAAGTCCCTTCATAATCGGGCCACCAGCATCTTCAGTCACTTTTCTCCGGCACAAAGGACCAGACTGTTTGTGATCTGCGTCATACACATGCCATAAGCCTCGCTTTGCCTGTGATGCTGCTAAAACGCCGGGACAGCTGGTCAAATTCGGTCTTGCAGCCAGGCACAGCTCGGTACTGCAGGTGTCCGTCGTCGTCCTTGCGCTGGGAGGAACGGCAGTTTCTGTAGCTTTAGCGGTGGGACGGAGGTGTTTGGGCGGTGACCGCGCCGGTGCTCTCGTTCGAGCTCGTTGATCCGGATGGTTCGCGAAGTGATGATGCGAGGTTTGCTTGATGGAAGTGGATTCTTTGCGCGTGCCGCCGTGTGGGTGTATAGCCGTCCGGGTGTGGGGAGAGCCCGGATACAAAGAAACGGCGGAATCGAATGAGTAGGTGAAGACTGAGTAGTGCTACCTTAGTAGTAACATGAGTCTGTGAATTGCACGTTGTACGGCGGCTTGCTATCACCGCTATGATCACTAGATGAAACTCTATATGCCTGCACTGTATGGCGGAGCAAGTTTTGGAAGGAAACAGAAAGCTTTGGCACGAGAAAAACACGGTCTCTGCGTTTGCACTCCTGCCACGAGTCACGGCGCACGCTCGACATGCCGCTGGCCGCCCCTCGATTACCGGGACTTGGGCAGCGCTCATCAATGACAGATGTGGCTTGACCAGGAACGCGTCAAATCAGCGGCACAGCTCCTGCGGGTGGTCAGACGACTACGTAGCGGGGGTGTGGCTACGTGGAAGCTGCTGATGGGACTCGAGATGGGAGTGTGGCGCCTTCATCAGCGGGAAGACGGTGGCGAGCACGAGCCTGTGGGTTGATGGAGGCGGCGGATCCTTGTGTTTCTCAGCATTAGTGTCACGGTGTCGTTCTGCTTTGCCTGCTGATTACACAGGCAAGCCTGCAGCGCAACGAGTACGTGTCTCAGGCGAGCCGCGGCATGCCTTTCTAGCGTGAACGGGAGAAGGGTGTGGGATTCAACTCGAGACCATCGGACTTTCTAGACTGATCAGTGCCGGAAGGTGCGACACTTGTAATGCCGTGATCGTTCTTGCAGCCGGGTGCCTTGGCGGCTCCTGAGCCGACATGCAGAGAAGCCTCCTGCACTGAAAGCTGCGAGGCATAATGGTAGAAAGGCTCTCGGGTCGAAAGGATGTGTTTGTCCAGGACTCCCGCGTCATGTCAGAGCCAACCCTCACCATGGTATCGGTGTAACATACCAGGGAATAGCAGCGGTCGAGCCGTGTAATTGAGTGACTGCTGGCGACACCAACGAGGCCGTATCTAAAAGATGAATCATGAGGTGGAACTGCATGTTGCAGCTGGCAGATCAGAGCATATTGGCAGGATTTAGCTACACGTTGATCGACTATACACACGTTGGACCTTCGCGTTTGGTCGCGGCCTCCTGTCCTCATGCGACTTTGCAGGTCTCTCTTGCCAGCGTCTTCCTCTTGCATGCGTGGATGCTCCTGATTGCCACATATTCGTCTTAAGAGGCCAAGGGCGGAGACACTGATTACATGTCTAGATCGCTGGGGCGATTTTGAGCGGGCGGTACGGCTTGCTGCACCTGCAAGGCATAATGGCTAGTCTCAAATAGCTGCCACACAAATATTGTGTGCGGCTTGGATTCAGTCTCATGGCCACAGTGATGTTTCTCGTTTGCATTCTTCGCCTCAGAAGAGACGCTTTCATCGGCTTCGATGGAGAACGCGGAGCAGATCATTGAGCTCCTGAAGCGGCTCGACGCACAGAGAGATGCTTATCTTGAGGTTTTCAAGCAGGCACACGAACTGCTCGCACAAGATTTGGCCGCGACAGCCTTGCAGTCTACACGAGAAGGTCTGCCAACACACAGAGCTTCCACAATTGAGCCTCGATCACCTCGACAATCCATCTCGCAGTCAACGGCAGACCGGCCAAGCATATACAATAGAAAGACTTCAGCTGGACTGCAGACACTGACAGCATCCTCTGGCTCGCGAAAGACAGGCGACTCGGATGACGAGGACGATGACGAAGATCTGTACGTCTCGACACCTCTGAAAGCCCAAAGATTTGATGAGGAGTCCCTCCGCCGACATTTGAACACATATCCTTGGGATTCTCATGGCAAGAGCGTATTGCATTATATCCTGGACGAGCGCAATCGTTTGCAGCACAGCCCGCTTATCACAATACGCAACGGACCTGTTGTGGCAGTCATCTCAGCGACTATCAGATATTCGATATCGGTCCGGATGGTGCATCATTAGCCGTGGACTGTCAGCATATACAGCAGCAGACTCAAGGGCCCAAGCCATATGGCATGCGAGCAAAGAGATCAATCAGCCACCAAAAGAACGACTAGCCGTGGGCAGGATCACAATTTTGCGGGAGCCTAGTCCAGTGCTCTTGGGCGCGGCGCACCACACGCTCAATGGCATATTTGACGTTGATGAGCTTTTCACGCAGCTCGTTGCGCATGGTGGGACAACTGCGCATATGCATCGTGCATTTAGCAACGACGAAAGGAGGCAAAGTAGCTTCTTCAGTTTCGAGTACTTCACTACTGTGGGAGAAGGCTGTATGCCAATGCAGTGGCAATTCGTGGACTCCCAAGGGCAGCAACGAAAGTCGCGTCACATACCTATAACACGCTGCAGTTCCGTCGTAGCATTGCCACTTTATGGTCCTCCGATCCGCAAGATTCGCAACCCCGACCGACGAGCAACCAATAGCCATGGTCATGTATATGATCCTTGGTCGTCTCGGCATGTATTGAACCTGCAGTGCAATCCTGACTGGCACTCAACCATGGACGTTCAGGACTCTACCAAGCACTACGTCAATGGGGCCGAAGCATTCATGGTGACTTTGCTTGGCGAGTATCGCGATGCTCAAAAGCGCTTCGAAGACGTCTATCGGCAGATATCTCAGCTTGTAACGCCGCCACTGGAATATATCTTCGACTCTAGCCTTAGAGACAAGCTTTTGTTCGAGGATGGCAAGTTCACGTACTCTCGAAGATACTTCTGGGCTTACCAGACGCTTGGAATGGTGAGCGAGAGTATCAGGCTGATCATCGATGCTTATGAAGACAATTTCACTATTCTGGGAAGGAACGCACGAGACGTTATGGCCGCTCCTGCAGCGGGATAGCGGCCGGAGTACTTACTACAGGAAGAAGATGGCGAGCCTTCAGAAGAAATTCGAGGCAGAAATGAGCAACCTCCGAAAGCTCATTGCGGAGAACACTGAACGGCGAGAGGCGATTCTTGGCCTCAAAGAGCAGCTTTTCAAAGGCACATCGATACAGGGTACGTTTGACGCAGAGGGTATCCATATGGTTGATGCTGACTATTGTCTCGTAGAGAGCCGCAAGTCGGTTGAAAGTACCGAAGTCACCATTGTGCAAGGCCATAATACCAAGCTACTGACCCTTGTCTCGATCTTCTTTCGTGAGCAAATGAACACGCCATTCCGACGGAGAAATCATTCACTAACCTCAAGTGGTACCGCTGACATTCGTCACTTCGATCTTTGGCATCACCAACATGCCTACTGAGCGGGTAAGTCTGTCCGCTGGAAAGACGCCTGGGCGTTGTGGTGGAGACACCCACTGAGCTCATGGTTTCTGCTTTCTGTAGCACTATTGGGCCGTCGGAGCCGTCACGGCTGCGGTATGCGTGCCCTTCTTCGTCCTTATCGGCTCGCTCAACACCACACCAGGTATGCACTGGTGGAAGCGCAAGACTGCCTACTTGCTCCGGCTCGTCGGCAGATTCCTAAAATGGATCTTCAGTTGCGGCTGTCCAGGTACCGCCACGGCCCATGATCAGGATGATCCAGGCGTGGAGGTAAATGTTGAGCACAACCAACGGCGAGTGCCTGCGAAAGTTGCGGCAGGCGTGAGTTCTCGACGGCCATCCGTCTTCCCACATCTATCAGAGAAGGCAGAGCCACAGATCGAAGACTGCGAGGCAGATGTAAAATCGGCAGTGCACCATGAGCGCTCGAAGCTGGACAGGGCGCCAAGCTCGACGCTGGTGAAGATGTGGATGAAGGAGAGGAAGCGAGCAGTCAGCAGTCACTTAAGCGTGTAGCCCAAGTAGGCATTGATCCAATGTGGACAATAGCAGGGACAGTCTTTGGCATAGGAGCATCTAGGGGGTACAGTAGTGCGTCTAAGAGAACTTCGCTTCTCTTCTTGGTCGGTAATGTCACTTTGCGGACCTCGATAGCACCTGCCGTTTCCCTCTGAAGCTGCCTGATTGTTGACTAATTTCTCGCTGGCGTAACGTCCTCCTGGTAGATTCAATCTATGGTTGCTGGCTCCATAGGCAACCAGTAAGTGTCTGTGTTGTATGAGTCAGCAGCAGGCCCGAATTCCTGACCAAGTGTGGAATCTAATAAGCTTCACCATCTACATTCGGACTGCCTTCGTTACATAAGGTTGTGGTCCGCACAGCGCGGGTAAACTAATCACGAACAGTGAGGATTCACGTGACGACACGGCTTAAGAAGCGCAGTGGCTTGAGACCTATATTCGCGGTATATTGCAATACACCGGGAAGGATGGTTGTAGCAAAATGGGAACGCTCGATGCAGCAAACGATCGGATCCGGATCCTCAAACAGCAGATCGAAGCAACAGAAGGTCAACTACGGAACTTGAAGCTGCAGCTACAACAAGCAGAGCATCAAGCAGAGGCCTCTAGACAATTGAGTGATGCCTACATGGGGGGCTTTCCCGCAGAGTGGCTGGAGGAAACGATGGTCGCTCTGCGAGACACGCCTGTCTTGGACATAGCACAGAAGGTACGGCAAGATGGTGGCTTTGAGGGTGCGCCAGCAGCACACAATGGAGCAGGGAAACGAAGGTGGCCCTTGGAGGACCATGAATACAAGAGATATGGCCGTCAGCTCATCATGACTGAAGTTGGACTGCACGGACAGCTGCGTCTGAAGAATGCTCAAGTCTTGATTGTAGGTGTCGGCGGTCTAGGTTGCCCAGCTGCAGCGTACCTTGCAGGCGCCGGCGTTGGTAGATTGGGGCTCGTTGATGGCGACACAGTCGAAGAGTCGAACCTACACAGACAAATTGCCCACAGTACGGCGAGAGTGGGCATGTACAAAGTCAAAAGCGCCGTGGAGTATCTTCAGGGGTGCGTAGAGCCGGTGTATATTTACTGTAGGACTGCATCTGATTTCTCCTTCCCAGCCTCAACCCCAACGTTGTGTACGATGCTTACACACAGCACCTGTCTGCTCAAACCGCCGTGCAGCTGTTTGAGCAGTACGACCTGGTTCTTGACTGCACAGACCATCCCACCTCCCGCTACCTGATCTCTGATGCCTGCGTATTGACAGGCAGACCTCTGGTCTCGGCTTCGGCACTCAAGACCGAGGGTCAGCTAATAGTGCTCAACAATCCGCCTCGAGCACCCGGCGACGCCACTGGAGGGCCTTGCTATCGCTGCATCTTCCCAAAGCCTCCACCAGCGGAAAGCGTGCTAAGCTGTGGCGAAGGCGGTATTCTAGGCCCGGTCGTTGGTGCGATGGGCGTTCTGCAGGCCCTCGAAGCGGTAAAGCTGCTCGCAGCAGGCATCGAGCGTTCCCAGCCAGACTGGCTGCAAACTGAAATCGAGCCACCTCGTGCGACACTCCTGACGTTCTCGGCTTACAGCACACCTCAGTTTCGATCAGTCCGTATGCGCGCAAGGAAGTCGGACTGCGCCGCTTGCTCTGTCATGGCTACCATCACTCGGCAAAGCCTGATGAGTGGATCGCTGGACTACGTTGCCTTCTGCGGTGCGGCAGCGCAAATCAATGTCCTTACTCCTTCGAATCGAATCACTGCTAGAGACTTCTCGAGACTTCCGACCGACGGCTCCAACGTCCTCATCGACGTCAGAGATGAGACTCAGTACGCGATTTGTGCATTGAGAGGATCTGTCAACGTGCCCTGGTACGGGAATGCTGATGCTTGGCTCGATAATGCCATCAGGAGCGGGTTGTTCCTTGAGCCTGGAAAGGAGCACTACGTGATGTGTAGATATGGCAACGATTCACAAGTTGCTGCTAAAGCTGTACTAGACAAGCTGGGCACTACTGGCGTGGTCAGCATCAAAGACATTAAGGGGGGTTTCAGAGCTTGGAGAGATCAGGTGGATGGGACTTGGCCGGACTACTAAGGACAGCAAGAAATTTGTGCACTGTCATCGCTAGCGCTTTGCGTTTTGATTGCCGTGTCTCCAATGGGTCCACCCACGCGTATCGCAGTGGCCAATGAAGACATTTCGCACGTCTTTGTCCAGACCTTTCGCAGACCCATGCGAGGCTCGGCAAGATGACTCTACGCTACGCCCATCTTGGCCATCGTGAGGAGCTCGGCCGCACCTGCGGGGCATCCTGGTCAACTTCTGTAGGGGGCGGTGAGTCCTTGACGACAATCCGACAAGATCTCTGCTGAAAATTGCACATCTATCTATAGATTGGACTGTGCTGTAGGAGTCATCATGACGGCTGCTCGAGTCCTCCGTCCGGCTGGTTCGTATGCTCCCACACTGGAAATGTGGTGCGAGTTTGGCTGCTGACTGTTCGTCCGCTTGAAGGCGTCGCCGAGCGACGCTGCATCGCTCGAGATGTCTTGGGCCATTACGGCTCTGTCGTGATCAGCGCGAAGTACTGTTGTGAGAAGTCAGTGAATGGCATTCCCGAGGACGACATCGTCAAGGCATTGAAGCAATGCATTGACGAGCATGCGGCACTCAGCACTATAGTGCTGAACGCCGATACCGGGAAACCTCAATATGCGAAGATCGCATCATTAGATCTTAGCCAGCATTTGCGATTCCTTGACCTCAAAGGGCAAGATGCAGATGGCAATGATGCAATCCTGGAGTTGCACGGACTGGCTCACGACGACAACTTACCAGATCTGTTTGCAACGCCACCATGGCGAGTATGTGTTGCATCAACAGGTTCAGGATTCTGGCTCGTCTTCTCTTGGTCGCATTCGCTCGGTGATGGACGGTCTGGCTATCTGTTTCTCTCGACATTCCTCAAAGCTTTACGGTCTGCAAGTTCTCTAGAAGAGGACGCTTCCCTGAAAGTCTTTGTTAACTCAACGAATGAGCTTCAGCCACCGTTCGAGCTGGCGAGACCCACGCCAATCTCATGGAATTATTTTCTCAAAATTGCCATCAAGCAATACGCTCCAAATTTTGTAAGTCGAATGCTCGGAGTCGCGACTGAGAGCCCGAGGGACGTGTGGTTTGGCGCTGAGCAGAGACCAGAGCTGCCGAGATCTGGAGAGGTAGTCAGGACTTCGATACGGACGCTCATGGTAGCAAGTGATACCGCTCAGCAAGTGCTCAAGTCTTGTCGGCAGCATCACGTAAGGCTCACTGGCGTCTTAATCCAGGTCATCACTCGCGCTCTCGCGAAAGCTCTTCACGCAAGAGGCAGAAGCTATCAGAGATTCGTGCAGACCACACCAATCGATCTCAGGCGGTGCATACCGGAAGCTATGGATTCGATGGGCAACTACGCATCTGGCATTGTTGACACCATCACCGTGTCACCCAACAGGTCAGGACAGGCGTCAGATACTTTTTCGGATCAGGACTGGAACGCCGCACGTGAACATACTGAGCATTTAGCTAAAGCCTCACATACCCTCACCGACCACCCTCTCTCGCTACTTAGATACCTCACTGACTTTCGCTCCTGGTTGCTCGGGAATGCGTCCAAGCCAGCTGAGGCGAGTTTCGAGCTCAGCAACGTTGGCGTCTTTGAATTGCCAGTTTTGGCTGATGGCCAGCAGGCGTGGCACGTTCGGGACGTGGTATTCTCACAGTCTGCGGACTGTGGTGGAGCAGCTGTGAATGTTTGCGTTTCAAGTGTCAAGGGCGGTCGCTTGTCAATCACGACAACTTGGTGGCCGGGCATGCTCGGCGTTGATGATGATGCTGCATTTTTGGACCAGGTCCTTGAGAATGTGAGATATCAGCTAGAGGCTATCGAATAATCACGTAGATCATGGACCCCCTCAGGAGGCGGCCCCTGGGATTAAAAAAGCCGGTATGAGACGTTTCAGGACAATCGTTGTAAGCTGTCACGGCGGACGAGTCAGCTTCGGCCTCCTCGTATGCAAGCGCCACAGGTTGGGAAGGCACGAGCTGGTCACACGCCCGCCGTGGCAACAATTTCAGGCCACACCGAAGCCACGCAAGTCAGGATGCCTTGCAGACACATGGTGTGATGCAGCCACCACTGACGCCGATGAGACACTAGCTGCTCGAGCACGTTGTACCACCTTGGCTAAAAGCCTCAAGCCACCAGGCGCGGCCCTTGAACGGGACTGACCGTGTCGTAAATGCATCGGTCCACGTGTCGGAGCTCTCAGTTGCGCATCAGAAAATATGTTGGACGGCGCTCTCGTGAGTAGTCACGGCTCTTGCTGAGTGCGTCTACCATGCAAGCTCATGCCGACGCTCACGTGCTCGCAAATGCCTTCTAGGCCTCGACCCGCCCCTGACGCCTGTGGCGCTGCACTGCGGGACAATCATGCTGCTGGTGTTCAGACAACCAATAACCGGTCAAATTGTTTTGGCCGGCGGTCTCTTTGACCCCATCGGTGTCACGTGCAGCGCTGGCACCACCGTCAGACGTGGCAGCCGGGCACCGGCAGACTTCCGGACGTGTCAACAGATAGACCAATATTCAGTGGTATCAAGATTGGGTCAAAAGGAGTAGCATCTGACTGACTGCTAAGAGGACTGCTGCCGTTCGAGAACGCAGTAAGTGCAGCCGTGGCGCAGCCTTGTCCATGCGTGCTGGCATTCAGGGCTTTTGTGTCAATATACGTCGCTCAGATATGTCCTTGGGCTCTGACCGGCGCCATTATCATAGCGGCGAAGCTCATCGCATCATAAAGGAGAGGTGCCACTGGTCTGGGCTGGGATCGTATCTGGGGCTTCACATTCTGACAATATCACGCTTGGCTTTGCGCGTGCTCGAATCGCTTTAATGGTTGCCTGAAGTCAAGACCCGCCGTCAGGTACGAGGTTGATGCCGAAATGTGTAGCGACTGCTTTCCTCTCACACACAGTACGAGCCAATATGGCCATGTCTGTAAGATCAAGGAATTTACTGAGCCTTTACAAAGAGCATCGCCGAGGTTGTTCTGTGCCTCGAAGCGCAAATTAGCGATGTATTCCTTGCAAGATACGAGAAGTCTGGATCACGCGGAATAAAGCAAGACCTCAAGGCATCCCGGTTTCACCCAGATTCACAGCATTATGCGAGCAAAGAGGGCTGAAGGTTGCGGTTGTCTCTCGCGCCAACTGCTCATCGCAACTCCGCGATCACATCATGGATCTGAAGGCGTCAAACAAGTTTTGATCAAGCGAGTTGCGCTCATCTTCTTGACCATGATAAGGTATGACGAGGTTGTTTGTCAAATGATTTGGTCGAAGGCCCCAGTGGGACACGAAGGTGTCGCCATTGTGCTGACGAACATCGCTGATTGCAAGGTCATCGCAGCCTGTGATTTTGAGATAAGCTGCAGCCTGCAGTCCAGACGAGGCAAAAATCCTGTTCCTGGCCTATTCGTTTCTTGCAATTGTGTCCTGCGTGCACTGTCTTGCGATCTATTGGCTTTTTTGTATTTACAGAGTTTGGAGTTCCAGACGAGACACTCGCGGTGCTTGGTTCTTGAATATCTCGACCAAGTCGTCAATGGCCGTCACATGGGCTACTTACCTGGCGACTGTTCTGACCGTGCCACTTCAGACATCGTATCATGTTCTGCGACATGTTGCGTTTTATCACAAGGCCTCCATCTTTGTGTCGGGCTTGCTGGTAGTGGCCAAGAGGACTAGAACCGCAGCACAGGGCACAGATTGATGATGTTCAGGTGCGTGGGATACGGCATCTGGGACGCGTTAGCCTGATCACCACTACTGACGATGTTATCCTTGCGAGCCATGCCCGCGGATTTGGGACGCGTGTCTTGCACAGGCTGAGGCAGGACCGCATCTGCGGTATTATGTGTTTCAAGTATTGCTCACCGGGGCTTCAATGCGGCGATCGAGCCATCGACTCGACGGCCCAAGATGCGCGTTGCCGCGAGAACTATTAATCACGATGTACGAATTCAAGCTCTCCGACTGGTCGAATGGAGACAGTCTGCGATGCCCGAGACAACGGCGATGAGGACCAGCACAGCATTGTCCAGCCAAGGGCCAAGGTTTGAGGCGAGAAGAAGGTTCACAGATCGAGGAAGGACCCTGGATGTCGCAAATGCCAAAGCGAACAGCCGGTGACGTATGCAGTCCAGGAGGTGTGTTGTTGACCCAATGTACTATGTATGTAAACAACACGCGAGTCTGCTTGCTATAATAGTTCGGTGACGCTATATGGGCGTTTTTGGACAATTCCACTGGTTTCATGAGAGTCTAAATAACATACAGCTGCCCGAGTCAGACACTTCCCACGTTCTCACATCGCTGTTGAAGCCTTCGCCAAACCGGGTATACTGGGTCACGGGTCCCGGCGTTGCAGACGCGAAGGTGCTAGCTAGTCCCATCGAAACTGGCTCGTGCGCCTGCTTTCCCTGAGGCGCGACTGCCACAAGGCTCACTCACACCTGCTTTCCTGAAAACCGGACCAACTTCACTAATACCTTATCTCTCACCTCCATCTGTACAATCTAGTGCAGTAACTCACATATCAACAGCTGTCTGTCGTCGGCGGCCGCGCCGTGAGCCGTCGATCAATAACACTTGTCGCGCCCGCCACTCCACCTGACGCGTGCTGTGTTGTTTTTATCGCATTCCGCGGCCTCGCACCTACACGGCATCGCAAACAGCACACGCCATCTTTATCGCATCGTCCCGGCTTACACATCTATGCGCGGGTCCACACCTCACCCCGCCGACAACAGCGACACCTGACCATCGACCTCATCGCGCCGGCGTCCTCCACCGCATCGAAAGCTGTTGTCTGCTGGGCGCGCACATCTCAACCACTCCGCTTGACTATCGTGAGACAAGTGGGAGAAGCGGGTTACGATACCGCGAGTGCACATTTTGCGCGCAGGATCAAGCAGCTGGGATAGCCAGTCACCGTGCAGCTGACACGCCACATGAGCTTGCAATGATGGAATTCGAGTATTCACCGCGACACTCAGCCAACAGCGCGCCGCATCTGCTCTCGCCGACGCATAGGCACAGCTCGCCCATCGACAGTTTCGCGTCCATTAGGCAAATCAGGCGATCGTTGTCGCGCTCCCCTTCCAAACCGCAACGCTTTTCCTTAGTTGCTGCAAGGCCTACAGACACATCGCCATCGACACCGCGCTCGCCATCTGGCTTGTCGCGTGCATACAGTGCAGATACAGCCAACGAGCTCAACGTTGCAAAGCCCAAACCCTCGGTAAAGCGCTCGGGACCGCTGCGGAGCGCACCCCGACGGACGTCGCCAAACAGCCCCCCTCGCCGCGCGCTGAGTGAAACTACCAACCAGATGCACGACCGTCCTCGTCTGACGCGAAGGACCTCTGCTGAGAATGATCAAGAGAACAGGGATCGAATGGATTGCTCAGAAGATGGGTGTCAGACGGCTGGGGAAAAGATCTGCGACGAACCGATCAAGATTGCCTTCTTGAAGCCGGGCAAATTTTTGGACACAATTTTGAAAGAGCACAGATCACCAGTGAAGTCGAGCCCGCTGAAGCGCAGTGATGGGGTAATGAACCTGGAGGCGGCAAGGTCGGGCAGCCCACGGAACAAGCGCAGGAGTATTCACGGCGCGTCTGCTTTCAGCAATGACTTCAATGTCTTCGAGTACGGCCTCGACGGTGCCTCTGGCGATTCTACCGACTCTGGTCGCTCATCGGACGAGAAGGATCGAGATGCCAACCCGTCTTTCTCCTCGACCTGGCCAAGCGCAGCTACCAAGTCTCCGCAAAAGCGACCATTTAGCCTTCGCAAATCGACCTTGCAGCAGCGTGCTGGACCTGTGCGCTCCAAGCTGTTCCCAGAGGCTACTCGGGAGACGGGTCTAAGCCCGGCGCTGACTCGCGCCAGATCTCGGATCTCTTTGGACAGTGCATTGCCATTCCGCAGTATCGACTTTGATTCGCCCTTCCGGAGAATAGTGAATGAGCCACCAGTGCTGTTCCCAGCGCCGGCCCAGAAGCTGTACCAGTCAGCGCCCAAGCCGCATCCTTTGTCTCACGCCTTGTCACCGTCATCTTCTACGTCGAGCATGGCAGAGGACAAGCCGCACCAAGCCGCACAGCCAAACACACATAATCCATTCAGGCCGAACTTTATCGCACAAGTTGAACATTTCTCGAAATCCTTACCTTTGGGCGCGCTCAAGCCGCACGAGAACAATGCGTCACATTCGAGTCAGGACTCTACAGAGTCGTTTGCTACGCCAGATGCCTATAAGATGGCCAAGCCGTGCCCTCAGGCTTTCCATTCCACTGGTCTTATTTCGAAGCGCAATCGCAATGTCGACTTCGGTGCCTCGACTAGCAGCGCTCACATGCCGGATACGCCGTCTAAGAAAGCAGCGCATATCATACTTTCCACAACGCCAGCGCCAGCTTCGGCGCTTGGTAAAGTCGTACAGCCGATGCACGAGTTCGGAAGCCCGACAACGCCGTTCAACGGGCGCATCTCAAAGGTCTCGCCGGAGTCGTTTGGCAAAGGTGTAAATATCTTTGGATCACTTGCGGGCGCACCGCAGCTCACTCGCCGAGGCAGCTTTCTGAGCGTGGATGGTGACGATATGACCACGTCGCCAACACAGCATTTGGACACCAGGGCCAGTACCGAGGACCTGCCGCCCACGCCTACCAAGTCAACATCGACGATCCCCGTGCCCAGGCCTCAATCTAAGGGCAAGAGCAACAGCCTCCGCAGCAGTTTGTTTGGAAGGCGTACCTCTCTAGGCCCGGACACATTCGCATCACCTGTCGGCCACGGCGATGCGCCCGCTGATGAAGAGCATAGTAAGTATACACCTCTGCTTGACACGCCTTGCGGTAGATTGGAGAAGGACCAGCGGTTGGCGGTCGATGATAGCAAAATGCCATTCATCTGCTTGACCGCCTGCGCTTCGCCTTCACCATCTGCCGGTCGGGCTCGTTCTTTCTCACACGATGACATTGGATTTTCACCGATGCCGGTTGTGAAGAGATCACAACGATCGGTGCCGCATTTGCGCAACGGCAGCAGTACACATACTAAGACACTTCTACCTGTAGCTCCGCCGGCTGCTGAGGAAAAGGAGAGCGAGAGCTCCGACAAGCCATCACCTCGCACACCTCAAGACTCGTTCACGCCGCCCGATCCGAGCAGCCTCTCGATCTCGGCCTACCAGCGCCCAGGCACGTTTCTTGGTGGCAGAAGCACCCACGGCTCTGGCGTGCCGGCGACGCCTACTGGCCCTAGAGGAGACCATAGCTTCGCCTCGACTTTCGGTCAAGGCAACCAATCCTCATCTGGATATTTTGCTAATGATGTGGATCCTGCTCTGACCACGCGCTTCGGCCACGTTACGACATCTGGAGTCGGGGAGTTCTCGCAAGTCTACAAGGTGGAGAGGCCCCTTCCAGGCACAAAGACGGGATCGAAGGCTCAGCTGAGTCCTGGCGCGCAAGTCTGGGCCGTCAAGAAGTCCAGGAAGCCGTATACCGGCAATAAGGATCGGGCGCGTAAGATGCGAGAGGTCGAGATCCTCAGGGCCATGTGTGGCCATGAGCACATCATCGAACTCGTCGATGACTGGGAGGCTAAGGGTCACCTCTATATTCAAACCGAGTTCTGTGAGAATGGCAATTTGAAAGACTTTCTGTTGCACACGGGTTACAAAGGCAGACTTGACGACTTCAGAATATGGAAGATACTGCTGGAGCTGTCGCAAGGTGTCAAGTCCATCCACGATGCCAACTATATGCATCTCGACTTGAAGCCTGCAAACGTCTTCATCGATTGGGAAGGCGTTCTGAAGATTGGTGACTTTGGCATGGCTAGCTCGTGGCCGGCGCCTCAAGATCTCGATGGTGAAGGCGATCGCGAGTACATCGGCCCAGAGATTCTTTGCGGTCGTTTTGACAAGCCGGCAGATATCTTTGCACTTGGCATGATCATACTGGAGACCGCTGGCAACATTGTCCTGCCCGACAACGGCGCATCGTGGCAGCGTCTGCGCGCCGGCGACCTCAGCGATCTGCCAAGCTTGACTTTCACTTCAGATAGCAGCCTTCTACGCGATGACTCCGGCGACCCAATCGAAATGGCTGATGCCGCCTCCAACGACGTGTTGCCGTTCACCATGCAGGCGGACGACGAGCTAAGCTTCTTACAGCCATCTACTGCGGTCAAGGGCCATCGACGCAAGAACAGCCGCGATCTAGTCTCGCCACCGAACTTCATGATCGATCCTAAAGACAGCAACGCCTTGGACCAAATCGTGCAGTGGATGATCTGTCCCGACCCAGACCGGCGCCCGACTGTGGACCAGCTCCTGGCAGCTGGCGGCGTCCAATGGGTCGATGTGCGTCGTCGTGCTGGTGCCACAGTCTACGAAGGTAGCTGGGGGCCCGCGGATGTGGTTGTCAATCCATTCCACCAGCAAGACGTCGAGATGATGGAATTCTGAATGCGTTGAGCGCGTGTTTGCATGTTTTTGAGCGAGTATACGGCCAGACAAAATAACGAATGTTCATGACAGATGCATGTATGGGTGTTTTGGGTATGTTTGTTCGCATTTCCGGCAGTACTTGCGAGATATTATTGGGTTGGGCAAGGCGCTGGCTCTCCATGCGGGGAAATTGCGCAGACGGGATCAGTGACAGCTTCCTGTGAAGCCTGGCTGATCTCGCTACTGTCATTTGTGGTATCGGTATGGCTCTCGACGGATGAGAAGGGAGTGACGGGCGATGCGGCAGAGAGCTTTCACGAGATTGACGCGGCGTGGAGCATGGTCGAGTGACGCCGGTTGAAGAATTATGAGGTATCACGAGACTCTCCTGACTTGCTTGGAACAGGCACGGAGAGGGGTGTATGTGCCTGGTATGGCTTACCCTACAGTAGCTACTAGCCAATAACACACGATGCATCTATACCACTTATGCACCCCATGAGCCATCTCGTTCTTTCCAAGCTCAAGTGGCTCCTACACTGGCTTTCCATGTCTTCCAGTCCGGCGCGGTGACACCCAACAACCGACAATGTTCTTTCCTCTTCTTTCGAAAATCATCATACAGCGTTTTCCAGATCTCGCGCTCTCTGCATGGCGGAATTGTGCAATTTGGCTCCATCTCCATCAGTCCATCATGCGGCCACATGACCCAAGGTTTTGGCAAGGGCCAGTCGGAGAAGTGCACCAGCTTTGCCTCTTTGAGCGCCTGATCTGGATCCCAGTGGCCCGTCATAGACGCTGGTGCATTGACAGTGCCCAGGTAGGGCTCGTGATTCTCCGCACGGAACTCCGCAGTGAGGAGGGCGTAAGGGCGGTGCGGGAGCACCATGGCGGAGGACGCGAAGCGGTGGTTGAGCAGTTCCATGTCGTAGGCTTTGCTGCGGTTCATGTTCTCGTCCATGCGCCAGTCTTTCAACGTCTTCAGCATCCCGTGCATTTCGGCGGGGTTGGGCTGGATCAGCATCAGCAGACTTGTGAGGCTTCCGTGACTGCCCCAGCGTTCGCGCTCCCAGGCTTCGCTCCAGTAGGCTCGGGGCATGGCGACGGGAGTTTTGGGGAGGAGGAAGAGCTCGTCCAGGTGGGTGAAGAGCGTGATGTCGGAGTCGAGGTGGAGGACTCGCTCGTACTCGATGAGTTCGAAGGCGCGGAGTTTGGTGATGCTCATATCCCAGGTGCTGAAGCCGTCGGCTGTCGGCGTCGTGGTTTCGCCTCTCTCGTCGAGCAGTTGGACGGGGCGGAGTCTGACTTTGTGTCGTTTCTCGGCCCTTGATAGGAGCTCGGATGTGCGCTCTTGGCCACCGTTGGCGATGGTTGTCCATTGCGGGTTGTGCATTAGTACGCGGTCTGCTTTTGAGCCGAAGCGATGGAGGGCTTCGAAGATCATGTACGCGTGGCAAAGTGTTGCTTCGTCGACGGCGTAAAGGACGTATGCATGTTTGTTTCTGTCCACCTTGGATGGTTCCGGCCAGGCTCGATAGATCATTAGTAGCAGGATGACAGCTATGATGGGCCATATTCTCTTTAGGCGTCTGGAAAACCAGACTGGAGTTGACGCGGCTGGTGTTTGCGGCCGAAAGGTCGGCATGCCCCAGTCATCTTCATCGTATAATTTGTCTTTGTAGCGATCTTCAGCTCCCATCTTGTTGCTCCTTCGTCGGACATCTGGTGATTCCTGAGATGGCAGCGACATCGATGGGTGAAATTCAATGATGGAAACAGCATTGGAGGTTTGATATTGGGTGGGTCGGTGGCATTGCAGAGTGGAGTGGAGCCTGGAGAATTTGAGTGCCACACGTAAGAGGTTTCTCCCTCAGACACTCTTTTCACGAAGTTCCGCCACAGCAGCAAAAGTCTGAATAGGCTACGGCTAAAGAGCTCAAGGTCGTGAAGCAAGCTTGATTTCGCTTGGCAGTGCTTGAAGCAATACCCAGTCTTCATTTCATTCTCGCAGTACTAAGCCCTTCCAGAACAGTCCAGCATCCAAAGTCCAAGAGATTACCACACAAGAGTCGAGAGAATTACAATAGCATATCACATGAGATAGATTGACCCAACATACTGTCGCCACGATCCCCACACGCATCTTATCCGCAGACTATCCCAGGCATTGCCCCAATAAGAGTATGCGTAGCCTGCTCAAGCCAGTCAAGATTTGCTGCTGGGCTTCTCACGGTCAGCTTCGCGGCAAGCGTCTTGCTTGAGCTGCGGCTTCTCCGCCTTGATGTGTCGACGAGCATTCTACTCAGCCTGATTCCTTCCCTCCGTTAGACCAGATCCCGAATCTGCTGAACTATCGGCAATAGCTTGCGGTGAGCTTGGAGGTTCCTCTGGTAACGGGACTTCCCGACACTTCATGCTCTGCCGCATATGCACATAGCATTGCCACGAGATCCCCAGATCCCTTGAATCCGCTTTGCGGTGCTTTCCGTCTTTCCGTACCAAGTCGCGCCAGACCTGCTCCATCTCAAGGGTTACAGTGTTGTACTGTTCGAACTGCTCGAAATGATCGATGCAGGACACCAGCGCTCAGAACTTACCATCCAAGCCGTACCGGCCACGCCGGTTCCTTAGAGCCTGCCGACATCTGGCCAGTAGGCTCCGCCATCTTTGGCTCCATGCTGAAACAACCATACTGCTGCATGTTCGAAGGGTGTCAGCTTGTAGGCCCTGTCCTCCGATGATAGATTAGCTCTGGATCAAGTCCTCGTCTGTGGTCCCATCCATACCAAATGCCACAACAGATTTTCCAGAGACCAGTCAAGCTGTCAATGCGGATCTTGAAAGATAAATTCACGTTAGAGAACGGGCCGATGATCGTATGGTGGACGGCTACCTTATGCCCGCGTTTTTGGGTACCAGACACCTATCAAGTGTACGTTGTTATATGGATCCTCGTCACCTGCTCTTGGCATTTTGGTTCAAATTCTTTCCTGGTATGTGACTCCTGAGAACCCCAGAAAGCAGATCGAAAGAGGTGCATCCAGTTGCTCCTCATCTCCAGCACCTTAATAAGGCTGAGCTAGCAGGACAAGCCAGCACAGTCAATTGACCTGTGCTCGCCGCCCAACTTAGGTGCGCAGTCGAGAGCATTATTGACTGTTATGGTAGATACCATTCGGGTAGCGTCTTCCCTCTCATCAGTCAAAGATTCAAGTCTGTTTGTCGACTAGCTGACGATGCTATGACTCGCTAGAGAGTTTGTCATCGCTATGTGCTATGCAGGCATGATTCATGTGAAACCGATCGCATGACGCAGCAGCCACACTTAATGCGTCGTTGCCATAGCTGCCGCCTGCGCCATCCTTCATCCTTGGAGCTCCAGCCATCCCACCCACACGCACACGCCCATCCCTCCTTCACCACCACCACCCATCACACATCTTCTCCCTGTCATCTATCCCGTCGCCAGATAGAAAAGACTCTTCCAAGATGAAGGGTTCAATTGCTTTCGCGGCTGCGCTGGCTGGTTCAGCGTCGGCTGGCGTGCACAAGATGCCGTACGTCTCCAATCCGCTTCGACGCGGCGGCAAACATTGCGAAGAGCTTTAGCTGACGATTGACGGCGGCACAGTCTCAAGAAGGTCCCACTCAGCGAGCAGCTGGAGTATGCCAACATGGGCGCCCACATGCACGCCCTGGGCCAGAAGTATATGGGCTTGCGCCCGCAGAGTAACCACCAAAAGGCGATGTTCCGCGAGACCTCCATCGACGCGAGCAAGGGCAAGGATGGCCACCCAGTGCCGGTCTCGAACTTTCTGAACGCACAGTACTTCAGTGAGATCTCCATTGGCACGCCTCCGCAGGATTTCAAGGTAGTGCTGGACACTGGCTCATCGAACTTGTGGGTCCCCAGCCAGGACTGCGGCAGCATTGCTTGCTACTTGCACTCCAAGTACGACCACAGCGACTCGAGCACATACAAGAAGAATGGAAGTGAGTTCGAGATCAGGTATGGGTCTGGCGAGCTCTCAGGCTATGTGAGCCAGGACACCGTCACCATAGGCGACGTCACGATCAAGAACCAACTCTTCGCTGAGGCCACTGCGGAGCCTGGTCTCGCCTTCGCCTTCGGCCGCTTCGACGGCATCATGGGCTTGGGCTACGACACCATATCCGTCAACAAGATCCCGCCGCCGTTCTACAATATGGTGAACCAGGGCCTGCTTGACGAGGCGGTCTTTGCATTTTACCTCTCTGACACGAACAATGGCGACGAGAGCGAGGCGGTCTTTGGTGGCGTCGACCCAAGCCACTACACCGGCAAGATGACCAAGATCCCGCTCCGCCGCAAGGCGTATTGGGAGGTCGACCTGGACGCCATCACCTTTGGCGACCAGACCGCCGAGATCGACAGCACTGGTGCCATTCTTGACACTGGGACTTCGCTCATTGCTCTCCCAAGCACTCTTGCTGAGCTGCTGAACAAGGAGATTGGCGCCAAGAAGGGATTCAACGGCCAGTACACTGTAGAGTGCAGCAAGCGTGACTCGCTCCCTGACCTCACCTTCACGCTCTCGGGCTACAACTTCTCGATCACTTCATACGACTACATCTTGGAGGTGCAGGGCTCTTGCATCAGCTCCTTCATGGGCTTTGACATCCCCGAGCCGGCCGGTCCTTTGGCCATCCTCGGTGACGCCTTCTTGAGGAAGTGGTACTCGGTCTACGACTTGGAGAACAACGCTGTCGGTCTTGCCAAGGCAAAGGCTTGAGCAATCTTTGATCATACTACTTGCCTCCGACGTAGCAATGTCCTGGTGTATCCAAGCATGGTGGCGCTTGGAGTGATTGTGTAATAATACAACACTTGCCAAAGATGGAGGGTTTCTTGCCTAGGTAGTATAGCTGTATGAAGTCGAAGTATTGAGAATGAGTGATGTTCTATTCCTATGCATCCGTCTCTAATCGTCGTCCTCCTGCTGCCTCATGGTTCGGCTGCCTGGCCACGCTTATCAGCGGGATCGGCAACAGATCCGACGATGATCACATGTCAAAGCATGCAGGATCCGACAGGGTGGTAGACACTAGCGCGTGAGGTCACGCCGTCCATCGGTTTGCCGATCGTGCTGCATGTGCATGTCGAGTGACTTGATCTCATCGTGACCTTGACACACATTCGCTCACTCATCAGCTGTTGTAGCTGCAACACCTTAGGGACCTGGGGACTGGACGTGACGCTGGAGTTTCTGGAGTACCGGAAGCCATCATCGCCATGCCGTTAATCACGTAGCCATCGCTGCTGATTGCCGTCAACGAAGCGATAAAGAGAATAAACTGACGATACGGTTTGTTACAGGTTCACCTAGCCGAGCAGCCTTAGGCGTCGAAGGCCGAGAGGGTGTGAGGAGGTGGGCGGTGAGGTGAAGCTACGACAGTCGCAGCGTTATATCGAGGATCGCAGCTCGCAGACAGCAAGTACGAGACTAGGCAGAGCGTTGAGTGGTACACCGCGTCACAACGTCCGGATGTAGTGGTGGATATTGAACGAGATTGATTAATGGAGTGACAATCGCCGGGAGGGGTCAAACGTCAAGCAAGCAACGCAAGCTCACGCACCGTCACACCCGGCATGGTGCCCTCGCCGTCACCATCCCCGTCACCATCCCCGCCACCGCTGCGCCAGAGCATTCTCGGACGAACATTTTCCCTACAGGAGCGCTCAGCGAGACGCATCTCGAAGAGCAGTGAAAGAAATCGCAAGAGAGTCACTATGGACGTACCAGACCGCTTTAAGGTAGACGACGACGAAGAGGAAGATGCGACCGGGACCGCGAAGGGGCAGTATGTGCAACAGAGCCTGTATGGTGTCATCAGCGCAGCGACCAAGCAGAAGCAGATCGAGATCGGGCGGTCTGCTATGGGCGGTGTGGACCTGGAGGATGACAGTGAAGACAGCGAGAGCGAGCCCGAGACCGCAGGTGAAACCAGCAGTCGGTCTGGCAGTGGACGGCCAAGTACAGAGGAGAGAAGGGTGGCATCCAAAAGCGAGGGGACTGCCGAAGAGAAGGAGGCAAAGAACACGAAGCACAAGCTGAGCTTGCGGGCGTTGATAGAGCCGACTAGAGAGAGAAGTGAATCGCAAGGTGACAAGGCGATGACGCAAAGTCAGTTCTTGCCGCCTAAGCCTTCGATGGAGAGTGGCGAGGAGAGGCATGAACGAGCTGCAAGTGCTAAAGGCGTAAATGATCAGGCTATGTTGATCGACAGAAGGTTCAAGGCCAGGCAAAGGCTCAATCTTGAGTCATCGACCGCGTCAAATACCCCGAGAAGAAGCAGAGAGATGGTCCGCCCGAACGAGAAGAAAGCTGCTCAGAATTTGCCCACTCTGCTGGCTGATATGTTCCAGCTCAACGAGCCGGAGGACGTCAGCAAGGAGTTCCGCTGCTTCTACCTACAGAGCGCCATGCTTCAAGGCTACATGTATATTACGTCAAGGCACATCTGCTTCTACGCATACCTACCAAGAAAATCAGCAAAAGTGATCAAATCCGGCCATCTTGGAAAAATGGGCAAACACAGACCGGGATACAGACGGAGGTACTTCATCCTCAAGGGGGATGTTTTAAGCTATTATGCCAGCGCCACAGATCCTTATTTCCCAGAAGGCAACGTCGACCTGAGATATGCTGTTTCGGCTGAGCTGACGCCCAAGGAGGGCCAGACCGAGAAAGACTCCCCGTCTTTTGCTCTCACTACCGAGAACAGGGTCTATCGTCTGAAGGCAGATAGTGCGACCAGCGCCCGAGAGTGGGTCAAACAACTGCAGAAGGTCATCTTCCGTTCACACAACGATGGTGACAGTGTCAAAATCAGCATACCGATCGCAAATGTTGTCGATGTCGAGAGCAACCCGGTCATTGAAATGGCAGACACGATCAAGTTGCGCGTGATCGACAATGAGGAGACATATGCGGTCGATGATTACTTCTTCACCTTCTTCGAATCTGGTAAGGAAGCCTTGGAGTCGCTTAAGAAGCGCACCAGCGGCAACGAAGCCAGCAAGGGAAAGTTGGAATGCGAAGACGAGGCGCTGCTGTTGAGCGGACAGGAGCCAATCGAGGCACCAAGAACGCCGCTGCTGCGAAGAGCGATGTCAAGCAAGCGAAGCCCGAGGTGGAGTTGCGAGGGTCAAGCAGGTGGGACAGAAGGTGTTATGAGTACTTTCATGCCGCTTGCCCGATCTACAAGTCGGTCGAGCGCCAGATCTGCAAGGTCTGAAGAGTTCTCGCCGCAGCCCAGCTTGAATCGTGGTCGGAGCTCTTTTGAACATAGCAGACCCAGCCTTAGTCGCAGCCGTACTTCTGGATCGACGATGCGTGAATCAAGTGATTCCGTTGATACGGCTGCCGAAGGTTCCTTAGCTGGCCCGAAGGTCGACATGTCCGCAAGTCAGATGCTGTCTGGCGACGGCGCCTTTGGTGCTCCCACAGTAAGAATGCCAATGTCTGGTCGCACGCAGACGACGCCCATTGCGTTGTTACAGAAAGGCTCCAGTGAACGAACACCGACAATTTCAGGACGCAACAGCTTGGACTCCACGAACGCGATCAGCAAGTCCAGGCCCTCGCCTATGCCGACCGGTCCGAGCAAGCCCATCAGTATTCTCGCAACGCCGCTGCAGCAGGTCGCGGGTCTTTACGATAGTGTGAAGACTAGGGGCATGTCGTACCTTGGTAGCAGCCCAAAGGACTACTATAACAAATTCTCCCAGGCTTTCGCTGGCGGACAGAAGCATTACGCGCCCAGTGAATTGTCCCACGCATTGCGGCCTTCGGAACGCGATAATATCGACGCTGAAGCTGAACGCGAGGAAGATGAGCTAGACAATGCAGAACACGAGAGGCGATTCCAGGAGCATTTTGCACTACCTGAGTCCGAGAAGCTGGTAGCGGTGTTCTACTGCTGGCTCCATCGCGTGCTGCCACTGTATGGCAAGATCTATGTGGGAACCTCATTCTTCTGCTTCCGCTCCTTGCTGTATGGCACAAGGACGAAGCTGAAGGTGGCATTCAAGAATATAGTGAACGTGGAGAAGGAGAAGGGCTTTAGGCTCAAGTTTCCAGGAATGGTCGTCGTGATTAGAGGTCGCGAGGAGATATTCTTCGACTTTTCTGGATTTGGGTTGAGAGACGACTGCGTAGTGACGGTGTTAAGGCGTTTGGATGCTACCAGCAGAAAGCTTCTCAGTGGCGAGAGCGCTATCATGACGAGAGAGGAAGAAGAAGAAGATGCGGAGTCTGCGAGATATGAGCACGACCTCCTACAAGAGGCAAGGAAAAATGGGTCCGCGGAACATGGACTGCTATACTCGCGTCCAGTTTCTTCTGACTCGGATTCGCTTAACCATACCGGTGGCCCACCAATTCTGTTCGACGACCCGGATGCGTCGATTCTGGATTTCAAGCCCGAGACGTCCATGCGCGTCACCTGCCTTACCATCGGATCTCGCGGCGACGTGCAACCGTACATCGCCCTCTGCAAAGGCTTGATGGCCGACGGACATCGACCGCGGATCGCCACGCATAGGGAGTTTGGCCCTTGGGTTGAGAGTCATGGCATCGAATTCGCGAGGGTCGAAGGCGATCCAGCAGAGCTAATGCGACTCTGCGTGGACAACGGCATGTTCACGCCATCTTTCATATACGAAGCCAAGGCCAAGTGCGGAAACTGGCTTGACGGTCTCCTCTGTTCAGCCTGGGAAGCCTGCCAGGGTTCCGATCTGCTCATCGAAAGTCCTTCAACAATGGCTGGCATTCACATTGCCGAAGCGCTGGGCATACCGTACTTCCGCGCCTTCACTATGCCTTGGACACGCACTCGTGCCTACCCACACGCGTTCGCGATTCCAAATCGGAAGATGGGAGGAACGTACAACGTACTGACGTACACTGTGTTCGACAACGTCTTTTGGCAGATGGCTGCAAGACCGATCAATCGCTGGCGTCGGAAGATGCTGGGTCTGCCGAGCACGGGCTTGGAGAAGTTGCAGGTTAACAAAGTGCCCTTTCTCTACAATTTTAGCCCGAGTGTGGTGGTACCGCCGCTGGACTTCTCGGATTGGGTCCGAGTCACTGGATACTGGTTCCTGGATGAGGGTGTCAATTTCAGGCCACCGAAAACGCTGCAGGACTTCATCGACAAGGCAAGGGCTGACAACATGAAGCTTGTCTACATTGGCTTCGGCTCCGTAACGGTTGGAGACTCCCGCGCTCTGACTAAACAGGTCGTCGATGCTGTTCTGAAAGCAGACGTCCGCTGCATCCTGTCAAAAGGCTGGTCTGATCGTCTGGATCACAACGCCGCGGCCCTTCCCGAGATACAACTCCCAGAGTCCATCTTCCAGATCCAATCCGCACCGCACGACTGGCTCTTCCGCCAACTTGACTGTGCGGTTCACCACGGTGGAGCCGGCACGACGGGTGCGAGCTTACGCGCCGGCATCCCTACACTCATCAAGCCGTTCTTCGGCGATCAATTCTTCTTCGCCACTCGCGTTGAGGACCTTGGGGTCGGTATGCATCTCAGAAGGATCAGCACCAATACTCTCGGCAAGTCGCTGTGGCTCGCTTGTCACGACGAACGGATGCGCACGAGGGCGAGGTTGCTGGGCGAGCAGATTCGGAGGGAGGATGGGGTGGGGACGGCGATCAAGGCGATCTACAGAGATTTGGAGTATGCCAAGACTTTGATCAAGAGGACAGAGGTCAAGGGTAAGCAGCAGGTTGCTCCGGATGTGGGAGGGCTGGAACCGGATGACGCGGTGGAGGAGGAGAGTTGGACGTTTGTGGAGAACGAGGGCGATGCGACGGATGTGGAGGTCACGAGTGCGGTGCAGCGGAGCTGGAGTCCGGGGCGCAGTGGGTTGCAGTCGCTTGGGAAGCGGCAGGCGAGTCTCGGTGGGATGATTACGAGGAAGGGCCGTGGGGCGTGAGGCAGATGCGCCGGTCCTGTGTCATGTGAGCTCTTTAGCGATGGCGTTCGACAGGGCATTTTTCTGGAGCGCGGAGTGTGGGATGTCGTCATGCGATCCGTGAGACCGAGATGATACCAGATTGTCGTTTTTTGGTTTCATCCTTGCATGATGAGATGCGAGCGCAGAGCAGCCGCGTGCGAGACGTGGGTCCAAGGCAATGCATGCTTTGTTTGGCACAGAGGTGAGACGGTGTGTCTATAGAGGAGCTGAATGTTTAATATACTACTGCTGTCACGAGGTCCTTTTCTGGGAAGTTTTCTCGAGACAAAGAGGTTCTTGAGGTGCGCTCCGATCACCGCGGTCATCTTGGTGTTTCACGCGCTGTTTTGGAGTTGCTGACCATAATGAAAAAGGGCTTGGTTATGCGGCGCCAGCATCACGTTTGCACATTCAGCCTGCGCGACGAGCCAGCCAAAATGGTGCTCTGTACATCGATCCCACCCATCCAATCCCGTGGGACTCCCGTCCATCCATCCCATCCTGTGCAACTTGAGTCCCAAGTCAGAATCTTATCGCATGGGACCGTCAACACCGTTACCCCACCCACATCTGTCGCATCCCACACAGTCGTCCATCCGCGGAGCACGGAACCCTTCGAGCCGCACAGCTAATACAGGATGAAACTCCGCACGTTCTTGTCAAACTTGCCTTCCCGGAACGTGCTGAGATTGCCGAAGCCTGGGTACACCACGTCCTCCGCACCGCTGGGCGACAGGTACGCGCCACTCTCCTTGCAGTCGGCCGCTCTGCTTGGCAGTGAGTCCACGCGGACGGGCCAGACCGGGGGGAGTTTGCTTACGAGAATAATTGCGTGCCTGAGATGCCTCGGTTCGGTCCCAGAGAGCTGGCTTGGCCTGCGAGGTCCGATGGAAGATCGACTGTGGCGTATTAGTGAGTGGGGGTCATCGGGTGGAGTTGGAGGGGCGGGCCCACTGCAAATTCCTGTGCTGCCGCAGACGTTTTGGCAGGTTCCGGTCCAGTTGGCGGTGGTGCAGAAGTAGACGCAGGAGAGGTCGAGGGCGTCGATTGCTGCTTGGGCGCGGGGTCGGAGGGGTGGGAGGGCGATGGTGTGGGATGTGGTGATGAAGGAGGCGAGCAGCAGCTCGAAGGTGTGGAGATGCATGATGAGGGGAGGGTGTTGTGGTGAGTTTCAAGCAAAGGGTGGTCCGCCGAGGGAAGGAGTGGACGAGTAGGTGTGTGTGTGTGTGTGGACGGAAGTATTCGGGGGAAAGTTGAGATGTGCGGACAGACAGGAGGCAAAGCGAGATGGTTTTGAAGGGTTTGTAGCGTCAGGAGTAGCGAGATGCGTGATGGGCACGCTCTGACCATGCGGGTTCCGGAGCGGTGGTTGTGTGTGTTACACGGTTGTCACACCATGACTAACATGTTGAGCGGTCCCTTGCAGGGAATTGAGAGGACTGACCCACCGTGATATCTTTCATGATCAGACTGTCGCGTCCAGCCGGGTGTGGGTGGAGGAGGCAAGAGATGAGGGAGTCACGGGGGGAATATCATGTGGTAGATGAACAGCAACAGGCGGGTCACGTGAGAGCTTTTCCAGGGGCACCTCATGAGTCATGACGCTGTGAGATTGATGACGTCGAGACGCGACGCGTGCCTTCCATTTCAGACGTTCTGCAAGTCGTACTGCCCGCAAGCACTGAGGACTCCTCATCATGCCGAAGCGCGATCAGAATCACGAGTCAGACGGCGCTTGCGTCGAAGATGCGCCCACGAGCAAGAAGGCCAAGCGCGGTGGTGAGCAAGTGAAGCAGAAGGCAGGCACGACGCACGCGCACTTGCAGATGCAGAAGGATGAGGAAGGTGCGGAGTTTTGGGAGGTGAGATGAGCATCTGTGAGGTGGTCGGGTGCTGCTGCTGCTGCTGTCCTAATCCGGCCATCGCAGTTGTCGCGCACGAGGCGTGTTGCCATATCGCACTACCGAGGCGCGACCATGATCAACATCCGCGAGTACTATGAGAAGGACGGTGAGCTCGTTGCTGACCCCCCGCCCCCCCCCCCTCCCTCTCCTCCTGCGCGCATACCACTGACACTCCGTTGCCCCAGGCAAATCGCTCCCTGGCAAGAAGGTACCATCACCCACCCGAAACTCCCCCAGCCATGTCTCGTCACTGACTTGACGCCAGGGCATCTCGCTCTCCATCGACCAGTTCTCGTCGGTCCTCGATGTGCTCCCACAGATCGAGAATGTCCTCCAGTCGAAAGGCATCTCGGTGTCGCGTCCCAGGTATCGTGGAGAAGCGACCGAGGCGGAAGTCGATCAGCCGGAACGGAGAGACGAGGCAGAGGAGCCAGACGAGGAGGAAGACACAAAGCCCCAGCCGTCGAAGCTGGAAAAGTTCAAGATGCGCCCGAACCACGCAGCCACGGACGATGAGGATGGCGATTGAGACACTGGTGGTGTCAAGAATGTTGCGCCGAGTATTTCGGGGCATATGGCGCGACAGACATATTGCGACACGTGATGAGATGAAGGTGACACTCTGAAAGCATACCAAACCGTGCTCAACAGCCATATGCCCACTCACCCGTCATTGGCGGAGCAATAGCCGAGTCGACCATCTGCAGGACAACTCGTATAATCTCGTTTTCACTTTGATGCCGATCTTGCCCTACTCAATCCGCACTCCGCATTCTCGGAAATCCAGGATGCTAACTCCGCGCGCCACCTTCGTGCCATGGGGGAGTTTGCAGCGAGCCAGGATCCTGGACCCGCCAAATGCAAAGAAAGCGACGACACCGATATCAGGTCATCGACCCTGTCAGATTTGTTGCTCAAAGCGCTGCCGGACGCCGATTGTTAGACTGTCTTGTGTGCTCCAAGGCCAATCTCCACCATGTGCGCGACGGACCATTACTGACGCAGCACGTGGGTTATCCTGCCACGGCGCTAAGTCGCCTTCTCGACCACGCATCTGGCTCGTATCGCTGTCACAGACAGGGCGCTAGAATGTCAGCCAACACGTGCGGGGTCGTGCTAATCGCGTTTGTCGTATGCAGCCTTGCCGCTTCAGGCAGGTGCCAGACGCCCGTGCGAAGCCACGGCAGTTCGGAGCCGCAATCTGCCTGAAGTGCTGGTTGTCGCGGTACGTCGTACATCGGATGTTATACTCGGGTCTCTTTTGTCGCCTTGGCAAAGCTTGAGACGTGGCTGCGAGAACACCAAATGCTTGCGTCCTGCGATTAGATGTCGCAGATAGTGAGCGTGAGCGCTTCGTGAGACGACAACATTGATGCGCAACGGCGTGCAATCCGCGTTGAACCAGAGCGGATGCAGGCGGCTGCTCAACCTGCCCTAACTCATTCACGAGCCCGGGTCGTCTCCACTCGGCGGGAAGGATCTGCAATTGCCTCCCTGGATGTGTCCCATGGGGTCTCCAAACCACGCGGCGCAGATCTACGCAATGGATCTCGCGCGATGCGATGCCTTCTGCGCCAGGCTATTGGTTCTCTGATCCTGGCCCAGTCGTCTATGCACGAGTAGGAGTTAGACAATGCCGGGGGCGTGCGCCACGGCAGGTGGGTTCGGACTCTGGGCGAGACAGCAGGCGGTGTATGGGCTGTCTCCGGGTAGGTATATGATGGGCATGTTCGTCTTGAACACGCGGTCGTTTCCTGGATCTTTTGTTGTCGTCGTTGCTTGTTGATCAGTAGAAGGATTAGGGAAGAGCGTTGCGTGCATTCCACCACCGCTTCGTCTCTCGACTTGTCGGACAGCAATCACCTCCACCACATCACTTTTCAAAACCCCATCAATCGCATGTCAAACAAGATGGGCAGCGACGACAGCGGTGCTCACATGGAGCGCGTACGTTATTTTTCCTAACCCCCTTCTCCGCACATCTATCCCGCCTAACCTCCTCCCACCCTCCAGCTGCACACCCACGACCTCGAGCTCGGCTTCACCGAAGCCATCCAAAAGCACATTTCGCGGCACGTCGTCGCGCCCAAGCCCGTCTCCCAACGCAAACTCGACTTCGAGCACGCGCGCCCGCGCTGGCTGCGCGAGATGATGGCCGAAGCCACCGGCGTCTTCTTCTACGTTTTCCCCGGCATCGCCGCCGTCACGACCTTCACGTTGAAGAAGGAGGACGCGGGATTCGGGAGTCTCTTGCAGATCGGGTTCGCGTTTGCAATCGGGATCGCGTTCGCGATCATCACGTGTGCGCCGACTTCGGGTGGGCATTGTAAGTTTTCTTCCTCCTCCTCCTCCTCCTCCTCCTCCTCCTCCTCTTCTTCTTCCCGCCGAAACCTCAACAACCAAGACGCTACAGAATTCTGTTGCTTAAGCCAAGCTGACGCGCGCCGTGTTTGGCGGGTGTCCCCCAGTCAACCCCGCCATCACGCTCTGCTTCGCCACATGGCAAGGCTTCCCCTGGAAAAAAGTGCCGTGCTACATCTTCGCGCAGATCTTCGGCGCCTTCGTCGCCGGCCTCCTCCTCGTCGGCATGTATCACCAGCAGCTGTCCGCGTACGCCGCGGCGACGGTTGCGGCGGGCGCGGGCACGGTGGTCGACGGCGGGCCGGCGAGCGTGCTCTGCGCGTTCCCCGCGGCGGACCAGACGCTGGGGTATTTGTTCCTCATTGAGTTTTTCGTCGACAGTTACATCGGGATTGTGATTTGGGCGGTGCTGGACCCGGCGAACCCGTTCGTCGCGCCGAGCAGTGCGCCGTTCGTCATTGGGTTGGCGTATGCGGCCATGATTTGGGGTTTCGCGGACGTTACAATTTCGACGAATCTTGCGAGGGATCTGGGCACGAGGATCGTCGCGGCGATATTTTATGGGGGCGAGGTACGGATTTTTTTTTTCTCTTTTGTATGCTCTGATCAATGCGAGCGGTGGATCAAGTGCTAATGGCGTGTTGATGTGTGGGGAATACAGGCATTTTCGTATAAGAATTACTCGTGGATTGCGATTTTGGTCAACGTGCCGGCGACGTTGTTCGCGACGGGGTATTATGAATTGTTGATGCGGGATAGCTTGCAGGCGATTGGAAAGGGGCATAAGAAGCATGAGCGTGGGGAGGAGGGGTTGGCGTTGCATTTGACGAAGAGTGGGGTGGTTCTGCCCGGGAGGGAGCGGACGGAGAGGTTTGAGAAGGTCGCGTGAGGGGGTGGGTGGGGCGAGGCGGGAGGGATTTTGTGGTGAGAGCAGGCTTCTCTGTGCTGCGGTCTGGAAGCACGCTCTGGAGGTTTTGGAAATTCGGAAGGCATGCGGTAAGCATGCACTTGCTATCGAATCACGATGGCTTGCGATTCGCCAGCTGCACCGGCCGAGACATGATCGGTCGATCGATCGTGGAGTCGAAGGTAAGGTAGGTACATGTGGTCTTTCATCACGCACAGCCGGCCTTGTAGCCGGCGGCGCGAAGAGACGAGAGCGATCAATCAGGATCTGCGTCTCGCTACAGTGTCTGTGTTATATTAACAGTCCTTCCTGCACAGTTCTCACTGCGTAGCCGCGTTCCACAGGGGCCTTGTAGCCGGTCTAGCGAGTACCCAGTCTGCCGCTGCTGCTGCTGCTGCTGTTATCTTCCCATTAGCCTGAGACGGGCGGAATTATGCTCTGCAAGCCCGCCTGGCAGCTGGTGGGACGGTCGGTTGGTGGAGAAGGTTTCTACGAGATTCGCACGTCACTAGCTTGCAAGGCTTGTTTGTGGGAGATGCTTGAGCTTCTCGTTGGATCTTGGGGGGGTAAGGGGGGGGTGGATGAAAAGGGTTGTTGTGCGGGATTTGCACGACCAGGAGGGGAGGTTGAAGGGGGTATGAATTGGCCAGGTTTCCCCTTCTACCGTCTGCTGGTACTTTGAGACTTTTCTTGTTCTTGTGGCTTTTGTTGTCGCTGCGAGTGGGTTCGCATCTGTCCTTCCAGCGAGTCTCGAAACAACAGGGACGAGGCCTTGGCACATAACGGCCACACCGCGTCAAAATGTCCTCGGCGAGTGTTGACGTGAACAATATGGATGTGGATGTGGATGGCGGCGGCGGCAGCGGCGACATTCGCACTGCGGCAGAATCGACGGGCACGCTCTATTCACCGCATTCATCAGGTCTGAGTCCAGAAAGGGTACGTTTTTGGGGGGTGGGGGGTTCTTGCTATATCAACCGGGACTGGCCGCGATGACGCCATCATGCACGCCACAGCGGCACGCCATTAACACCACGCGTTTCGGACGTCTTCGTCCCCTGTGCATCGCAATGTGCCCATGACAGGCGCCCGAATCGCATCCCCGATACCGAACTCTGATTTGTGGCAACAGTAACAATAATAATAGTGATAATGATAATAATAATAATACCGTGTAGGGAGTGATGCTGCAACGCTACTTGGCCCTGACCTCCAAGCGAAGCAGCATTCGTCGACGCCAGGAGCTCGAGATATCCCCGTCTTTCTCCACCACCTCCTCAGACGCGCCGTCGCTGACCTCACCGCCGGCATCACCCAGCCCATCCCACTCCTCGCCGCCCGAAATGTCATCCTCACCCTCCTCCTCCTCCTCCTCCACCTCAGAAGAAACCGACTCCACATCCTCCTCTCCAACACTGCCCGGCCATCGCATTTCCCACCCCCCACCCTTCTACGCCCTGCCAAAACCGAGCCATCACAGCGTGAGGAAAACGAGCTCGCAACAGCAGCAGCAGCAGCAATGCACCACCATGTCGGCGATCCCCGAAGACGCCTCCCTGACTTCCGAAGACTTTTCCCCCACCACGACTTCTTCCCCCGCGCTGTCCCCCCACACGTCGCGCGATCCTTCGTCGGACCGGCTGCTGTTCGAGGTGAATTACGATATCAAGGCCACGCTGACGGACTTGCTGAATTGCGAGGCCGTGAGGCGCGATGCGAAGATGCGGGCGTGGGTGCAGATGCGCTTGATGGAGGCCGAGCTGGAGTTGAAGCAGAGGAGGAGGGAGAGGAGGGTCAGTGCGCCACCGGGCATGGCGCAGGCGGGTGGGAGTGAGACGGGACGGAGGGCGAGCGCGCCGGGAATTGGGGTGGTGGGTTGGTGAGCCTTTTGTTGGTGCTGAACGTGCGTGTGGGTGGATTGTTTTGGCGCTCGAGCGGTGGGCGCTGGTATGGCGTTTGTGGGGTCTGTACATGTGGGCATGGGGGTGAGGAGATGACGGTGGATGGTGTGGAGAAATCGGGGTCGAATTGAACAGATGGCTTGGCATGGCAGGGAGGAATCAGGGTTGCGCCATCTAGTAGCAGAATCACGACAGATAGCATTGACAGTGGAGATACAGCAAGTAGACATCGGCAAGGTCACGAATCGCATGATGCTTGAGTGCCCGTCTGTCGTTGTGCAAGTAGACACTGGCGGCATCCTTGCTTGCCTTTTAGACGGAGGGTGATAGTGTAATGACCAGAGCATAGACATGTTGCTGTTTCATGTTTGGACGCTTCGTATGAGCTCAGACGTGCTTCGTCATTTGACACGCATCTATACTCTATCGAGGGATCGGCCACGCACGCAGCTTTTGCGCGTTTGGTGGAGACCTGTTAGCCAACTCGCATATCCTAGAATCATGACCTGAATCTGCGGTAGCACTCGAGCAAGAACTGCCGCTCCGTGATGGCCCTGGCAATACATCAGCTCAGATCACCCAGCATCCGGACGTGAAGACAACTTACACGAAACCCGCAAGCACCACCCCAACTGCACCAACCCTCACCAAATCCCCCAGTACTCCATACTCCCCCAACACCGCCTCCGTCCTTCCCAGCAAACTCGGCACCACAGCCGCACCACCCACCGCGTACACATTCGGCAACACATCGCCCACCCTCCAATCTACCCCATGCCTCCCGAAAAACGCCCGCGCAAACCTCAAATTAAACACAATCCTCAACCCCATATTCACACAATTCGCCCACACCAATCCCTTTGCTCCCATCTCCAGCACGCGCAGAAACACGTACGCGCTGATCGCGAAGCCCGCCGAGAACGCCCCCATCCAGATGCTTTGGTACTGTAGTTCTTTGGTCGTGGCGGTGGCGGCGACGAAGGCTTCACTGACGCCGTTGATGGCGAGGAGAGGGATACAGTAGCAGTAGGTTGCTAGGACTTCGCCGGCGCCGGACGTGGTCCAGCGCGGGCCGGCGATGAGGGTGAGGAGGAGAGGGGCGGCAGTGGGGCCGAGGGCGAAGGCAAGGGTGGAAGCTGTGGTGTAAAGGCGGAGGAGGTCGCGGAGGATGGTGGAGGCTTGGTGGATACTGGAGGTGGGTTGGGAGGGTCCCTTGTCGTCGGCTTTTTTTCTATCATTTTGAGAGGGGGCGGCGCACAGTTTGGCGAAGAGATTGCGCGAGGTGTCTTCGATGGGGCGGAAGAGCATGCGAGCGATGAGGCCGCCGTAGTTGGCGGAGAGGGCGTACATGCCTTGATCCTCAAGGGTGGCGAAGGCGGAGACGAGGAGTTTGTCGCCTTCGGTCAGGAGCCATTTGATGCCAGTTTGGAGGTAGAGGGACGCGGCGAGGTAGACGAGGGGTTTGGAGAAGAGAGAGAAGACATATTGGACTTGTGTGCTGCAGAGAAGAGGATCAATGGAATGTTCGCTTACGTGCTTTGAGGTGGTGGGACACACCTCGACTTCATCTTGCGTGGTAGTAGTGTGAATGCTTTGAGGCGGGCTACAGTGGATGTTTGCCAGAGGTAGACGACGGTGAGAGAGGAGGAGTAGGCCAGCTCTCCGGCTGCGAAGGGCAGCACACCGAGGTCAATGTCCTGATAGATGCTCCAGAACACCAAGCCGGCAGTCGCGACAGTCTTCATGATGACGGCTGAGGCTTCGGCGGCGGCCCGAGTTTTGTACAGCATATTCTGCTGGACCGCCACGAAGCCAGGCTCGCTGAGCAGTTCCACCATTGCCGTGAATTGGTTGATCCGCAGTGCTGTCGTCAGAAACGGCACGGCTGGATAGTTGGTTTTCAAATACATCTCCGCCAGCATTTCGCCCACCGGCAGTCCGGCGATTATGGCCAAATAGGACAGATTGATGGCAGCTTGGACTCCGCCATCTGAGCGGCGCTGAGTGGCGATGCGGAGGGATTCGCGCGCGAAATAGCAGGTCGTGATGATGTACAGTTCCAGTTGGACAGCCACGCCGAGGAGTTGAGGTGAGAGGAAACGGAGGAGGAGTTGGTTGAGAGCGAAGGTGATGGCGCGGGAGCCGATGGTCAGGAGGACCATGTAGGTCGCGCCTTTGGCGGAGGCAGAGACACTGGTCATGTCTGCCATGTTTCTTCAAAGAGCGTGTGGATGTCAGCCAAGATAATCCATGATTATGTTTATTACGTTTACCCTTATGTTTGGATAAAGACAGATGAGCGCGATATTATTCATGTTCCAATTATCACAATATCAGCGCGTGGCATTCATCCGAGGTTACTCCGTACCTTGAAACACAACATCATAAGGCACCTTCCCAAAATTCGAAGCTCTGCATTGAAGCTCGCGATAATATACCTCTGTTACTAACCCGACCAAATGGGCAGTGGTGGCTTCAAGCCGGCGCAAAATATCTTTAATGCGTACGGACTGCGCCATTCTCTCCATCTTGTCCCATGGCTAACCTCCCCGCCAGCGATGCGCCAGTGAGATTCTCCCAGTCCGTCCTCGACTCGCTACAGCAAACCCCAGAGGTTGGACACCCCTCAACCACCTCTCACTCTACCATATCTAACCACCACAACAGAGCGACAGCACCCGCGCCCAAAGCCACGAACTCAGTCTCCACGCCCGCGCCAACGCCGACCTGACCCGCACCCGCGACGCGCAAGCCCAACAACTCGAGTCCCTCGCCGCCCGCCTCACCACCGACCCTGAAGTAGCCCCTCCGTCTACCCCCTCATCCACTCCCGCCGGCCCAACCGGCTTCTTCAGCCACCTCGCCAGCCCCTTCTACCAAGACCACAGCAGCCCCCAAGACCTGATCCCGCGTCTCTCCTCAGGCGAGAAGAAGGATAGTGGCCGCAGCCACGATAGCGTTCAAATGGAGATTCAGGAGTTGAGGCAGAAATTGGAGGCGAGGAAGAAGGTGGATAAGACTTCGCCGGAGGTGGAGCACGCGAAGGAGGGTTTGGTGCAGTGTTTGAGGATGAATGATCGAAGGCCGTTGGATTGTTGGAGGGAGGTGGAGGCATTCAAACGGGAGGTCAGGAGGTTGGAGCAGAGGTTTGTGGAGAAGGTTGGGAGGTAGATGGGCGTGGGTGGGGCGGTCGGAGGGGATGATGTGAGTAGATGTTTTTGTACTGCTACCTGTGCATTGACCTGCTGAAGTCGAGGTGGTGCTCTGACGATCTGGGTCTAGTCATTAGTGCGTAAGGTCAGACCGCTTGGCAGTTGGTCGGGAAGTGTTTGTCTGCGTGAATGCATGCGAGGCACGCCTCCTACCAATGCAGGGGTTCGAGAGTTAAGAGGACTGATATAGAAGCTGAGCGTCGTTAGAACAATTCTTGTCTTACATTGCTCGCTAATGCACAGCCACTGATATCATGTCGTCGTCCTTCGTGCAGATGCCTGGCTCTCCTCCTTGACCTCCTGTGTCCGTCGGATCAGTGAAACAGACCATACCGACCGCTCAAGGTCTTTCCCGCCTCCGCCCACTGCGCATCCTCCTCGTGCTGAGCTCGCATGACTGCAGCCATCTCTAACAGACCACCTCGCAAATTGACAGTACGATATATGAGGCGCTTTACTGTATTTCGCAGCGCCTTCTCACATCGTCGTCCTTGAAGCAACCGTCAGCGCGCTTCTCAAAGCGATAGGGGAACGGAGGGGATGCGCACCACAGCCGGGATGTTTGCAGCCCCAAACGTCGGCATTGGCCCAGAAATGCGTCTTCTGCTTCTGGAGCTCGCCACACTCGTGCAAAGCTGTGATGCCGAGATCTTTGCATTCGCGGACTGCGGCCCAGGCCAGGCTGCGGGCAAGGACGTATGCGTCCACGAGGTCAGTGGACTT
The DNA here is from genome assembly GCA_021401465.1 of Teratosphaeria epicoccoides. Classification (NCBI taxonomy): domain Eukaryota; kingdom Fungi; phylum Ascomycota; class Dothideomycetes; order Mycosphaerellales; family Teratosphaeriaceae; genus Teratosphaeria; species Teratosphaeria epicoccoides. Next base: position 3,753 of record JADDMT010000001.1, on the reverse strand, counting down.
GTTGGCGCCGCTGCAGATCACTTCATTCAGCTCGCTGCGCTCTCGGGCATTGAACGTGTGCGCGTCTTGGATCATTCCGAACAGGCGGTTCTTGCGGACTGAGTGCCCGAGTGGCGCGACTGGGAAACTGTGCTGGCGTGAGATTATGATTCCCGTGCTAACGGATGCCATGCTGCGGAGGCTAGTCGGGACCGTTCTGGAAGCATCTCAGTCGGCCATTGCGAGAGGCAATCTGTGTCGAAAGGCACAGACCGTATATTGGAGGAAGTCTCTGTTGCCCTGGCTGCAGTTGTTGTAGAGAAGCAGGCAGATGATTTGGGAGAAGCTGTGTCGGTTCTCGGTGTGCTCTGGTATTATGTTGGTGATGATGGATGGATGGCGGATGGAGGGTTAGGTTGGATCTCGAAGGAACAGGACTATTTATACTCACCATGGCCACGTGCGGCGCTGCAGGATCACGGCACACAAGGTCTCTTTCGCGTGGCAATTGCTGTCCTTTGTGCATCACTTGTGACAGAGGAGGAAGGCACGTTCATAAGGGTCTGATCTAGGTACGTGGTCGTACTTGCCATCCTTGGAGTAAAGTGAGCGGGTGGAGTTCACATGTGAACGTAGGCAGCAGCGGTCGAGCAGGATGTGGTGCTCAGGAGGTTTGGATGCGCAGGTGCTGGCTGGCGAAATGGCAGGAGCGGTCGGAAATGGCGGCATCCCTGAGGCTTTCACAATGTGAAGTCCCTGCCATGGGAACCACTCGAGTGTCTGATCGACAAGTGCCATGGGAGGACTTATCAACATCCTGACAGTGCTCGCTCTCAGCATGGTGCTAGTATCTGGCGACTGGCGGGTCGACTGGCGGATGGACCAACGGATGGACCAACCAGGATATGGGGTGTTCGCTCAGAGGCTTCGTTCAAGGCTTTTTGAAGCACGGTCGAGAATTTCTGGCGTGGTTGTTGCTGATGCGCGGCAAGACAAGAGACATTCACAACCTTGACGCTGTCTTTTGCATTGACGTCCGTGTGCAGCACTCGTTCGCTTGGAACATCATGGCACCTTGAGCGGATTATGGCCGTGATATTACTGTTGACTGTGGCGGGTCTGGTCGTGGGGAGGATCACGCATTTTCGTTTGAGTTGCGGGGAGAGGCTGAGGCAGACTGTGGCAGACTGTGGCAGATTATGACAGGAAGTAGTGTCAATAGCACGGTCGGGTGGTAGCTATGCGTATGAGTATGGCGAGTGTGTCGATTGTCGGGAACGTGCGGAACAGTGCTTCCCGTCAGATCACACTGTCGGGCAGCTCAGGTAGCTCTACATGTCCCAGTCTGGCCTGGCCCCGTCGGCTCTGACCGGGTTCTCACCCGACTGACCTGAACCTGTCTCAACTCTGCTTCACTCTTCCCATGAGATCTGGGCATATCCTGGCGCCAGACACGATTGACCGGAGCAGACGGGAGGAGACTGCACTCAGCAGCGCACATGACCCAAACATCAAAAGCCGCGGAACCACTTGACTTCTTCCGACATTCGGCTGTCATATGTCCAAGATCACCGCTGCTCCTCTCACTAGCTTTAGAGGAAGATTTCAGAAAGGATGAGGTCAATTCAGGCGTGCTCTCAGATGTGTCAATAGGTTCATATTGTCTGCATGTGATTAGCCCCAGAGATGGTAGGACGCTCAAGTCGGCTCAGATGTTGTTCTCGGGAGCAAATAGTGTGCTTGATCTGCAGTGCCCTTGTTTCTCTGCGCCATCTGCATACTGGTTACTCTGGTTGGAGACGAAATGGCTACAGATAGGCGTGACATGGCCGCGATCAATCCGATGCACGACCTGTAGATATGTGCATTTTCCGGTCACAGTGAGATGTCGCCACACTCGCAGGCCGCGGCCCATGTCAGGCCATGCTTGGGGAGGCTTAGTCAAGCTTGGTCAAGCCTGGCGCGGTCGAGTCGGCATCTTCACATGCTGACGGCAATTCCCGCAGAGCCGCTTCTTCCTTGACATCGCAATCCCGGTACGCGATCCAAGCACCGACAGGCCTCGGTCTGCCCTGCAATGCCTCTCACCGAATTCGAATTTCCGATTTTGCAGACGTTCTTTTGCACAGTAGAGAAGCGGACGGGGTTGCCTGCGCAGCCTCTGGAGGCGACGGACGAGCAGGTGCAGAGAGCGCGGGAGATGGAGAAGTTGGGACAGCCGGCGCAGGAGAGGCAGAATGAGGAGGAGCGGAGACCCAAGGGGATCCCGAAGGGTGTCGTGTTGGGCGCGGATGGGAAACCGTTTGTACATACATGAGGCGGAGGTCTGAATCTATTGATTAATCGGAATTCCCAGCTGCCGCTCCTGTACCTCGTTCGCATCGTGGGCCGCAATGACCAAACAACAAACCACCCAACCCACGACCATCGCCGCCACCACCCCTCCCTCCGCCGCAACGGCATCCTTCCAGCCACCCCCCGACTGTCCACCCGACGTCGAGCAGCTCGGTCGCTCGACCTGGACACTTCTCCACACCATGACCGCGAATTATCCGACGAACCCGAGCACTGCTCAACAAGTCGAGACGAAGCAGTTCCTAGGCTTGTTTGGGAAGATGTACCCGTGTTGGGCCTGCGCGGATGATTTCCGGGCGTGGGTGAAGGATGGGAACGAGCCGAGGGTGAGTAGTCGCGAGGAGTTTGGGAGATGGATGTGTGAGGCGCACAATGCGGTGAATGAGAAGTTGGGGAAGGAGACATTTGATTGTGGGGCGTGGGAAGAGCGTTGGCGCACGGGGTGGGGGGACGGGAGGTGTGGTTGACAAGGTCCAAAGGGTGGCGATTTTTGGAGAGCATAGCGATGGCGTCCGGGGAGCTATGTCTGCATTACGCGCTCCTCGTCTCGGTATATACGCAGCAACTGCTGTCAAATCAGGGCAGGCCATCAAGTCCCGTCGTCGACCTCGAGCCATCCCGTCCTCACTATGTAAATCCCGACCCATACCATGAGAGCAAGCCGTCGTCATCATCATCACCACCCCTCCCGCCGCTCGCTAGAACGTGAACTGCATCATGCCCGGATTCAACACAATCGGCAACAAGAAGTGACTAACACAAATCGTACTCAATGGCAAAATCGCAATGAAATCCGTGATCCGCCAATCCCACGGCACGAAGCTCGCCGTCGCCAGCACCACCATGGCCACCACCATGGCCAAACTGAATCCAATGCTGAACTTGAATTTCTTCAAAACCCTCGGCACCTCGATGAAGAAATTCGTCTGCTCCGCTTCTTTGCTCGTGGCGCCCCACGTCACATTCACCTCGAACATGTGCGCCAGCAGCGCTTGGCTCACGTGCAGGCTCAACCCTCCCAGGAAGACCGCGAGCATGAGCGTCCACTTGAGGTTCTCGAGCAGGGAGCTGAAGAAGGCGTGTGTGCCCGTGCGGTAGCGCATCGTCGCGAGCGCGATGTTGCCGAGGCCGTTGAACACCAAGACGATGGAGAACCAGACTTTCCAGCTGTCGATGTAGTATTTGTCGAGAGCGCCGTTGAACCAGCCGATCGCGAAGTAGTTGACGAGGGTCAGGATCCAGGCGGCGCCAATCGCGTAGTAGGTGCCGATGTAGGAGATGATGGTGATTTTGGACGTGACGCGGATGTTGGAGAAGAGGAATTGGCGGAAGAGGGGCGTGAAGGGGCTGTGGCGAAGGACGGCCGTTAGTGGAGTACCATAGGGGATGCTACGGCGGGGGGGGGGGGGGGGGGGGGAG